>OY979710.1:53522908-54002487 GCA_963855925.1 Inga laurina
TAAATACAAAACTAAGATAGCTGCATAACGCTAGCCAACGTGTCAGGGCCCATAATGGTCAAACCAGGGTAGTCGTTCAAAGTTGTCTTGGCAATTAAATCAGCTCTAACATTCAAATTTCTCTCAATATATTCAATCATCACAACCCAGTAGCGTGGTAGCATTTCTTTCGCTTCCATGATGAGAGACCAATCTTCGTGAAGGTCAGAAATATCATTCAGAAGAAGATGTATCACTTCCTGAGAGTCACTTCTCAATCGAACCATTCTATGACCTCCCTCCCATGCTCTCTTCAAGCCCAATAAGCAACCCCAGATTTCTGCTTCAAGAGATTCACCATTCTCTAGTCTGAGACGAAAACCTTCCAATATACTTCCATTATGGTCAATAATAATTCCTCCACATGCATATTTTCCTTGCCACTGAGAATAAGCTCCATCGACCTCTACAGTAGTATAACTATCGACATTGTGAAATGTAAAGCCTTCAACTTGAACTTGATTGTTTGCAAGCTTCGTATATTTAATCCTTTTCGTAGCTTCCATAAAGCTTCCTAGGATTGCCCTAGCCTTAACATTATTTTCTTCCATTTGGCCGTTGGAGACCCGATCAAGGAAAAACTGCGACATGACTTGAAAGCCATACGAGATTTTTTTCACACCATTATATTTCTAGTTTAATCACTCTTTCAAGTCAGGAGAACAGCCCTCTACTTGCAATTATGGATTGGGAAGAACAATAGATAGATAGTGGAATTTAAAATTCGCACAAGAAACAAACATAAACTAAAAACACAAAAAACGAAAATGCATTACAAATAAATCTGCATAAGACAGTTTTTATCTTAAACATAAATAGGAGTAGTCAATCCATGATCAGAGGCCTTGATTACGAACACAAACTGATCACCTGCTCTACTCTAAGTAATTTTATTGAACTGGCCTTTTGGCCCTCAAGTTACAACAAATGTTACAAATCAATGGAACGATCAGACACAAAATTCTTGACATTTCCTCTCAAAATTTTATTAGGTATGCAATTTGCAGGACTAGGAAACTGCCATGCTATACAAGAAGATAATCAAATTTTCAGATTTCAATGAGGAAGTATCATCATTGGTATTATTTTCAGATGGGTATGTTGGAGCATATCGGCCAGAAGTGTTTTGAACCTATTTTCCTACCAATATATAGTCTTTGGAAGCCTGAATTTCGAGGCTCTTGGAATAAACTAAAAATCATAAATCATCAAAGTCAGGTTGGCCGGTCGACGTCAAGCAACGATGCCACATTCGACTGTTGGGATCCACCAACCTGGGATGAGATATTACTTCTGGTATGGGAAGGTAAGCATAGTGAGTGTTACAAATGCCTACTGTAATGCCACTGAATCCAGCAAAAGCACCATGAACCTGCAAAAACCATGAATCAAATATCAGATATACATAAATACACCCGCCCATGTGTTCTATGTTCGGAAGTCAGAAGATAAGTTGATCATATTTCATTATCTTCTGTTCTTTATTAAAAACTCCCAAACCCGGAAAAATTTCAACGGAGCATTCCCTCCCATTCCATTACTCCCTATCATAACATAAGATAGAGGCATGAACTATGAAGTGTTTTCCAGTGGAAATGCTTTTATACAAGCATAGAAGGAAAGAGAGAGACAGACTAACAGCATTTTGCCCAAGTACAGTGCATAGAATTCCATCTGATGCGTTTGCGCGACATGCACGGATCATGTACGTTGGATCAATATATTTCACATCAGCGTGAACACCAATCTCCTTGAAATATTTTTTGGTCTGAAATACAGAAACTCTCAGCATATAATGTTTTTTGAAAAATATATTCTAAACAATGACATCTATCTATTCTGACTAAAAAGCACAAAACAATTACTCACAGTTCCTCAAAACAATATAATCTTAAGTCTTAACTAAGATACATCCTTGAAAAGAAACGCATTTGTAAGTCTATCATTATACATCATAAGTATACAAATACCACATATATATATATATATATATATATCCAATTGAATAAATCAAACATACATTAAATTTAACACAAATGGGACCTCACAGGATGGAGAGTATGGTTCTACCCCCCAAATAAATCCACTATCAAGGAAGCAGTCAAACACCTCGTTATTCTTGATTCGCAATTTGACTGGTATCTCATCATGTGCTTAGAGAAAAGGATGGACGGGGGAGAAGACCTGGATTATCATAGTGCTGTACTGGATTTTCCAGTTAACCAACAATGGGATGCTTGGCGCAAGTCTTAAATCATTATTACTTTTCAAATTTACACTCAGACGGTTCTTTTGGATGCTGTTGATAGATCTTATTCAATTTCACTTCTGTTGTGGAACTTTGCCATCCAGTTATTAAGGGTCACGAATCCATCTAGACGAAGTTTTATGCTATTTAATTTGGTCCTCTTTGGCATTTAATACTTGTATTCTACTTAGCAAGTATCTAAGAACATCAATTTCCTGGAGGATAACTTGTTTAGAGTCCGCAGACACACCACGTTCTCCTCCCCTCCTGCAAAATATATATTTCTGTTCACCCTGATGTTTGGTAACTCCCAAGGTCATCTTAGCTAGTGATTTTGGATTTCCAGATTAAAGTTTCAGGACTGTTTTATAATTTCTCGAGTCAGTATTATCCTGCATCTTCACGTAGTGATCCAACATGCTTTTATGATTGGCAGAAAGGATTAAGCAGAGGCTTGCGCTTTATCATGGCGTCATGCCTATATACATGCAATTTTCAAATGATGCAGAGGAAACCTTCGCCAGAGCTCTCAAGCTACTGTTGGTAAGTGTTGGAAGTCAATAATTATACAAGTCAACAATCATATCCCCCACCGTCAGGAAGTTAGAAAACGAACGATGGTTTCACATTGTTTTTCAAATGTATTTATTTGTATATATATATATCTGTACTTAGCATTACATGGATGAGAACTTTGTTTAGAATCCTTCATGGTATCAGAGCCTTCGAGCAAAACATCAGAATCTCTTCAGTCAATTTTCCGGCAACAAAAGCCATTGTTTCCGGCGAAATCAAGGTTAAGATCTCCCTTTCCCGTACCTCATTAAGAGACGCGCCACACCATCATCATCTCCGACACCAGATCGGTCAAACCCGAGATGGCGTTCATTCCGACATGGCGTGAGTGAGCACGCGCCGCTGCAAACTTCGCTGTCAGACCCACTCGTCGGCGCGTGAAGAATATTCCGGTGAGCTTTTCCAGCGATTCCAAGGGCGTTCTGATCGACTCATCCTCCCCGTTCCATCCCTGGTTGCTGTTTGGTCCAACTCTCACTTTGAAATTAGTGGGTACTTGCCTCTCTTGTTCAAGCAGAAGGCTCCGTGATTTTCTGAGGTGTTTTCAATTCCTCTTTTTGTCCTTTGGTTAAGTTCATTGCTTTTCTGATCACAAGTGGACATCTTTGTTGACTTGGAGTTTCATTTTTGTTGTGAGCTCTTGTTCTCGGATCTGGAACTATCAGACCTACCTCATATGTTGCTTTATCCTCTGTCCTTCATGTTCCTGATCTTGCTTTTAATCTTTTATCTAGTAGCAAACTTACTCGACAATTAAATTGTTTTATCACACTCTTTCCTGACCATTGTTTGATTCAGGATCTCACGATGAAGCATGTTATTGGTAAGGGCTATGCATCCGGTGGTCATTACATCCTTGATGATCAGGAACCACGTTCTATTGTTTGTTCTGGTAGGTCATCTCTATTTGAAATTCATTATCGTCTAGGTCATATGTCTCTGTCATCTCTCCGAAAATTATATCCTCAATTCTCTTCTGTGTCTGCTTTAAATTGTGAATCCTGTCAATTTGCCAAACACCATCGTGTTCATTTGGCACCTCGCATAAATAAACTAGTTGCGTCCCCATTTGAGTTAGTACATTATGATGTCTGGGGTACTTGTTCAATCATGTCTTAATCTGGTTATCATTATTTTGTCACTTTTGTTGATGATTTTTCTCGAACCACTTGGCTTTACTTAATGAAACAACGTTCTGAATTATTTACTCACTTTCATCATTTCTGTGCTGAAATTCAAACCCAGTTTAACACTCCTGTGAAAATCTTACGAAGTGATAATACAAAATAATATTTTTCCGCCCCATTCACCGAGTATATGCAAAGTCATGGTATTCTTCACCAATCCTCTTGTGTTGATACCCCCGCTCAAAACGGTGTTGCTGAAAGAAAGAACCGACATCTATTAGAACTGCCTGTGCTCTCATGTTTCATTCCTCTGTCCCTAAAAGTTTTTGGGCCGATGCCTTTTTACAGCCTGTTTTCTCATAATCGCATGCCTTCGGCTGTTCTTAGTGGGGATATTCCGTATTCCATTCTATTTCCCACTACTAAGCTGTTTCCTATTGATCCAAAAATCTTTGGTTGTGTTTGTTTTGTTCGGGATGTTCGTCCAAGTATCACTAAACTTGATCCCAAGTCCTTACGATGTATCTTCCTTGGTTATTCTCGAATTCAGAAAGGTTATCGATGCTACTCTCCTGATCTCTGTCGTTATCTTGTGTCCACTGATGTAATCTTTCATGAGTCACCGGTGGAAAAAAGACTTTTTAGACCGGTTAAAAATGACTTTTTAGACCGGTTTTAGATCCGGTCTTGATACAGCCGGTCTAAAAAGTCTGTTATTTTTTAGACCGGTCAAGCAACCGGTCTTAAAAATTACTTTTTTAGACCGGTTGTTTGAAGACCAGGTCTAAAAAGTCCAGACTTTTTAAAAACCGGAATAAAAATTTTTTTTTTCAAGACTTTTAAGACCGGTTCTTAAAATAACCGGTCTTAAAAGTCATACTTTTTAGACCGGTTCTTATAATAACCGGTCTAAAAAGTACTTTTAAGACCGGTTCTTAGAGAATAACCGGTCTTAAAAGTACTTTTAAGACCGGTTATTCTAATAACCGGTCTAAAAAGTGATATTTTTTTTTTAAAAAAATAAATGTGGATTTTTTTTTGTAGTGCTCTACTTGTATCACCATTTTCACTCAAGTAAAAAAAAATTTATTAGATGCTCATCACTTATTCAGCTAATTTCACTTGACATCAAGAGTATAACATACATACAGTCATTGAGTTCATTTTATCGCACAACAATAAATAATACAACTTCTTAGCATCTAAATCTTCAGCAGTATCTCCACCCTCATTAGTAAAGTTACGAGTTTCAACCTTCAATCAAAAAACAAGCATCATATTGCCCCCATATAATTATATATTCCAATGGCTTCGGCAGAGATTGTATGCAAAAATATTCTACATAAATATTGAATGACTTACTGTCTTCTTCTTCTTCTTCTTTTTTAAACCAGCAAATGGAGTCTCAGCCCCATCCGAAACTGCAAAAATGAGAATGAACCATGCATATGCACAGTTAGAGATACCTCAAATGATAACATCGGCAACAATAATAAAAATATCTTTTGGTTTAAATAAGATACCAGACAAGTTTTCTGTCTTCTCAGCTAAGTTGTCAACTAAATCATCGGCATGATCTATAATTGCAACTTTCTTCTTCTTCTTCTTAGTAGGATCAAATGGGGTTGCCAGAGAGTAGAAACATGAATCTAACAACTTATAGATCATAACAAAAAAAAAAAAAAAATCCTTGCATAGCTAATCAAACGAAACACAAAGCAAAACAACGTTGTAAAATCATAAATAATTAAAGAGGGAAAGAAGAATACTAACTTCAGGAACCTCCTCCTTCTTATCATCACTTATAGTATACTAAAACTAAAAAGACGAAAAGATGCTTCCTTCGTAACAACGCAAGGTTGATGTTCTCTTCTTCAACCTTTTCTAAAATGCTGAGTCTGCACCAAGAAAAGAGGTTTCAGATTGTCTCTCCTTCTTATCATCATATTGTCTCGACCCTAAATTTTTGAATCTCCTCTTTGTCGCGCCTAATCGCACCAAGAAGAGAGGTTTCAAATTAAGAGAGCGAAAATTAGGCGCGACAAAGAGAAGATTCAAAAATTTAGGGTCGATATTTTAGACCGGTTATAAATAAAACCGGTCTTAAAAGGGTGAAAATTTTTTAAAAAAAAAATTTCATATTTAAAAAAAATCCATATTTTTTTTTAAAAATATCACTTTTTAGACCGGTTATTATAAGAACCGGTCTAAAAAGTATGACTTTTAAGACCGGTTATTCTAAGAACCGGTCTTAAAAGTTTTGAAAAAAATTTTTTATACCGGTTTTTAAAAAGTCTGGACTTTTATTGTTTGATATTTTAGACCGGTTATAAATAAAACCGGTCTTAAAAGGGTGAAAATTTTTTTTTAAAAAAATTTCATATTTAAAAAAAATCCATTTTTTTTTTTAAAATATCACTTTTTAGACCGGTTATTAGAATAACCGGTCTTAAAAGTACTTTTTAGACCGGTTATTATAAGAACCGGTCTAAAAAGTATGACTTTTAAGACCGGTTATTTTAAGAACCGGTCTTAAAAGTCTTGAAAAAAAGTTTTTATACCGATTTTTAAAAAGTCTGGACTTTTAATGTTTGATATTTTAGACCGGTTATTTATAATAACCGGTCTTAAAAGTTTAAAATTTTTAATTTTTTAAATATTTTGATATTTTAAGACCGGTTTTATTTATAACCGGTCTAAATAATTTTTTTAAGACCGGTTTTTTTGAGAACCGGTCTTAGAAGTTCTATATAATTACAAAACTGCCACCGGTCAAATTTTTTAGACCTTATCCGCTATAACCGGTCTAAATATGGCGGTCTAAAAAGGGAATTTTGTACTAGTGAGTTTTCTCCTTTCTTCGCATCTTCAACCTTCTCTGAGTCTCTATCTGTCATTGTTGAGTCTGATGATGTCCTGGTTTATTATGTCCCACTCTCACCAGTACAAGTTGTTGTTCTAGAACCTGATATCATCAATCATGCTGATGCCACCAATGTTTCACCGTCACCAGTCACTGCTTCGCCAACGAATTCTGGTCATGACTCCTTGGTTTCTGTTCCGATACCCCAGATCCTCCCATTACTGTCCCTGATCCAGTTGTTCCTGATTCTGCTGTTGATCCCTCCCATAACCTACCTATTGCCCTCTGGAAAGGTACCCGTCCTCTTTGTCCTCCCAAAAGATATGCCAACTGTACCTATCCTATATCCTCCTTCATGTCTTATCAGAATTTGTCTCCTACTTCTTCTTCGCTTGTGGTCACCTTTGATTCCATATCCACCCCTACTACCCTTTACCAAGCCTTAACTCATCCTGGTTGGCGTACAGCAATGGAAGAAGAACTTATAGCTCTTGAAAAGCTAGTACCTGGACTCTTATTGATATACCTCCTGGGAAGAAAGCCATTAGATGTAAAGGGGTGTTTTTTTGTTAAAACTAAGGCTGATGGGTCTTTGGAACGGTTAAAAGCTCGGCTTGTTGCCAAAGGGTATGCCCAAACGTATGGTATTGATTATTCTAAGACTTTCTCTCCTGTGGCCAAACTCACCTCAGTTCGTCTTCTTGTTTCTTTGGCGGCCACATATCATTGGGATTTACATCAATTAGATGTTAAGAATGCTTTCTTGAATGGCGACCTTCTTGAAGAAGTTTATATGGAGCAACCACCTGGGTTCGTTGCTCAGGGGGAGAATAGTAAAGTGTGTTACCTCCGGAAGTCACTGTATGGTTTAAAGCAAAGTCCTCGAGCCTGGTTTGATAGATTCTGTGATGTAGTCAAGAAGTTTGGATTAAGTCAAAGCAAGTGTGATCACTTTGTGTTCTACCAGCAATCTAATGCAGGCATGATTCTTCTAGTAGTATACGTTGATGATATTGTGATTACAGGGAATAACATTTCTGGAATCTCAGAACTTAAAATCTTCCTGAATTCTCATTTCCAGACAAAAGATTTGGGGTCATTAAAGTACTTTCTTGGTATTGAAGTTTTGAGAAGTAAGAAAGATATTCTTTTGAGTCAAAGGAAGTATGTTCTTGATCTCTTAAAAGAGACTGGAAAACTTGGAGCTGCACCAAGCAACATTCGCATGATTTCGAATCCCTTCCTAGATCTTGATGCTAGTATGTTTGATGAGCTTCCTGATGATTTGAAGAAGAAGATTGATCCAGAGAAATTGAAGCCGTTTCCATTTCCTGAGAGATATAGAAAACTCATTGGGAAGCTGAATTATCTAACAGTAACTCGTCCTGATATAACCATCTCAGTTAGTAAGCTCAGCCAATTCATGGCATCACCAATAGTGGCACAATGGAAAACTTTAGAACATATCTTGTATTATTTGAAAGGTTCTCCAGGTCTTGGTATTCTTTATACAGATTATAGGCACACTAAAGTTGAGTGCTTTTGTGATGCGGACCATGCAGGATCTAAGGCCACAAGACGATCTACTACGGGTTACTGTGTGTTTGTTGGTGGAAATTTGATATCTTGGAGAAGTAAGAAGCAAGGAGTTGTGTCAAAATCAAGTGCAGAAGCGGAATAATGAGCCATGTGATAGTCAGTACAAGAAATTGTGTGGGTATTTCAACTCTTGAAAGAAATTGGTATCACTACGACTTTGCCTGCAAAACTATGGTGTGACAACAAAGCAGCGCTTCATATAGCATCGAACTCTGTGTTCCATGAACGAAAAAAACATATTGAGATTGACTGTCATTTTATTCTTGATAAGATCAAAGAAAATATTGTATCTACAGGGCACATACGATCCGACGACCAACTGGCAGATCTTCTGACAAAAGCCTTAAATGGAACACGGGTTCAATATCTTTGTAACAAGTTGGGCATGATCAATATATATGCTCCAACTTGAGGGGGAGTGTTGAAAGTCAATAATTATACAAGTCAACAATCATATCCCCCACCATAGGAAGTTAGAAAACGAACGATGGTTTCACATTGTTTTTCAAATGTACTTATTTGTACATATATATCTGTACTTAGCATTACATGGATGAGAACTTTGTTTAGAATCCTTCAGTAAGTAATATCTCTGCAATTTCTACTCGTCTTTCTTCCATTAATGGCGTCTTTTCTAGTGGCTTTGAAGTATTTTTAATGCTTCAGAGTAAGGGGCTTGTAGAGGAGGGACAGCATGTTACTCTGGTTCAAAGTGGAGCACAGCCAATTTGGCGTGAGGAATCCATTCATCACATAAAAGTTCGTAGGGTTCAAGGATGAAATCCCTCTCTGAAGGGGCTTTCTCTGATGATGGTATTTTATAATGGGAAGTAATAATTTTTCATTAGCTCTTTTTTTTTTTTTTTGGGCTCTCATGATATCTCGAATTATACCTATCGGTTTCAGGAACACCGAAGCTGAATATTGTTGGCATTTACAGAACCCAAAGGAAGGGATTAGCTGTAGGCCACTTAAAGCTCTTTGTCTAATTTTTGTCTGCACAAAGTCGTTTTGATATTTTTTTCCCTCTGCTGGAACAAGTCATTTTGATAGCTCCACGTGTAGCTGCTGATCCAACCTATGGCGGCATACTAGTTTTGTGATTTGATCTGATAAGGAACCATATCATATCTTCTTTAAGTTCATGACACAGTTTGCTTGTCTGTTCCTGTTATTTTCCCTTCTTTCGCCTTGGTTGGTGCTGATAGCTGATAAACTTGTTGTAAACTATGAGTATTTGAGTGGGTGATAGTCTTTAAAACTGACGCCAGGCAGTAATTGGCACCGTTCTATGAAATTTGTCAAAAATTGTTGAATAATGTTCTAAAATTTTGGTGTTTAGTCCTGTTGCGTTGTCATCGTAACTGTAGGATTGACATTTAAGGCCGTCAGCTCGGGCTTTTCTTGGTAATGGGGTGTCTGCTTCAAACAGGTGGATTAAATTTATTATTTAATTTGTAGGAACTCTCAAGGACGAGAAAATTTTAAATAAACTCATTTTACAGAAATTTAGTAATCTGAGGTGATTATCAAGTATATGTGCGAACTTGTTGGACATAAATTTTATCAATAGGTGTGTTTAACACGCTCAGTAATATCTTGTTATTGTTAGTTTGATTTCCATATCCTTCGTGACTTGAGTCTATTTTAGAACTTTGCTCGAGCGTATTAAGTTGTGCAAAAAAACATAAAGAAAACCATTTGAGAATTGAGACTCGGAAATCACTTGTACATATTACAATCCCCTAGGAACAAACAGATAAGGAAGAAGGGAGGTTTAAAGAGACCCTAAAACGGTCATTGCCTCTTCATAACTTTGGTTTAACCCTAATACAAAAACCAGCACCGAGAAGATAAACTGAAAATCACTGTTAGGGGTCATAATCAGAATGGTGAGATGGTATTGAAGAGGCTCGGAGAAAAAGGGCTTCTCTTGCCAAACCGAAGAAAATTTTCTCTAACCAGTTGTTATCATATATATATAACCGAAGATATATTGTGACTAGATCAGGCTCCATTCTTCCTCTTATTTATTTGTCTTGTTCCTCCTTTGAAGTCAGACTCTGAGGCTGCCATGGTCATCATTCTCTTCACATTCACCTTCCAGCTGTATACACTTATACCACCTTGCAGAGGCAATATACACCACCAAATCTATGGAAGTTAATAAATTCTTAATCTAATATATTTTATCCAACCTTATTCTATTATTTTAGGGACTATTTTAGGTTAATTTGAATTTATTAGATAATATTTGGATTGTTAGCCAATTTTAAGAAATAATATACATCTGGATTGGTTATGAGATTATTGAGATTAAATTGTTAATATTTTAATTAATATTTTGTGATTGGATAATATTTTCAAATATACGATAGATCACAATTTTATTTGACTCTTGTAAGACAAGAAAAAACATATTAGAAGATCCTACTGTGCAGAATTTTTCTTAGAAGCTAAAAAAGAATCGACAAGTTGAATTTGGTTGGACTAATTAAATTTTAATGGACTCAAATTTAGATCCAAAATTTACTCTTCCTTTCATTAATTAACCTAGCTACTGCCACTAAAAAACAGACGCTAATGAGGGCAAGCGGACTTTCGCTGCCAACTCTTCTTGCCTTTTGGACGTCACCAGATCCTCCACATAATCATTTATCATTCCTTTCAATTAATTGATTTGGTCATCCCCTTCACCACTCTCCATTCCACACAGGGACCCGTCGCCACGTACTCATCAGTCATTTGGCTATCCACTCAATTAATTGAATTCATTACTCCTCAAGGGCCGTGACTTGTTGCTTGAGGTCTAAGAGGAGAATTTCATGGCAGCTTAAGTTTCTGGGAGGGAATTTAGGAGAAGTATGGAGGAAATTAGAGTTGAGAAGCGTATACTTGAAGATCATAAGGAAATGTTTTTCTTTTTATCTTTTTAATTCAAGACTTGAGATTATTTAATTTTAAATAATTTTGAGTTATACTAATTGAGAACAATCTAGTTTTAGATTGTAGACATATTTCTTTTAAATTGGATTGATATTTTAGAATATTTGGTGCTTGAGACATTTGCTGAAATTTTTGTTTTTAAGCCTTTGGATTGTCTATTAAATTATTAATTGAGTTTTCATTATTAATTTAATTGTCAATTTGATTTATCCTCTTGATTATTTAGTTGCGATAGTTAATTGTCTAATTATTCGATTGGACAATTGTAAACAAGATTTCCAAAGTTATTTTGAAATTAATTGTGATTGGTTTTTAATTAGTTTAATTAACTCCGCTTATTTCATTATGAGTTTTCTATTGGAGTAAATGTTATTGAATTTGAGGGTTTCTAATGTTTCAATTAGGTGGTTAAACTTATTAATTCCAATCTTTTATTAATCTCTCGTTGGTCTAATAATTTGATATGGCCTAAGAAAGCTAAATTCATGTTAATTCTAAGTTATCCCCTTCATCATCATAATTGAATTAAATATTCATTGTTTGTCTTGTTTTTTAATCAATCTTTTGCTTAGAATTTTAATTCCTCCTTCATAAAACCTCCAAAAGTTGCATTTGCATTCATTGAAGTTAGATTCATTCTCATATAGGTTTTAAAGTGATTTACATACTTGCATTTAGATAATAGAATTTTGCATTTTAGTTTAGATATATTCCATTGTATCTTTCGTCACTTAAAAATCAATCCTAAAAAAAATTAGTAGATTGCACTTAAATTATCATTATATTATATTAATAGATTATCCTAATTAATTGTTTCAGCCACGACAGAGGAGCAAACATCAATTTAAGCAGGCAAGAGGAAGTAAAACCTATCCAAGTGGCCTCTGTTGAGATTTCCAGGTATCCACCCAGGCATGTGATCTTCGGTTGAAATCTTTATAACCATACTCACCAACAAGCTACTCACATAGTTTCCCAGAGAGATCGATGTCATGCACAGTGCACTCCCAAAGCTCTTTAACCCATCTGGCGTGGTCTTTCCGGATCCCGGAAGACCCGTCAACTCAAGAGTGGATGCTCCATCATGTAGGACCTCCATCTTCAACCTCAACAAGGGCTCCTCCATGCCGATAACGATTTCTGTGTTCTGAGGAGGGGAGCACGTAATTTCGTGCTCAGAATTGTCTTTGCTCATCGTTTTGAGAATTTCTCTCACCTCCTTCAAAGTCTCCTTCACATCCCTTACCATCTTATTATTTTCACCTCTCGAATTAAAAGACAGGCGCTTAACGAGGAATTCCCAGAAACGGATTTTCAGGGACTGACCAACGAGCTCATCCCCTGCTTCCTTTTCCTGGATCAGCATTTCGATTTCTTCTCTTGGCTGATCCAAGTGATCATTCAAATTTTTTATTTCTTCCACCAACAAAGTGGAATCCTTCAGAGTCAACCTGAATATTTGGAGTCTGAATCCACTCTTGTGATCCTTCTCGATCATCTCGACGATCTTCTTCGACAGCTCTTGAATCGACGCTGCCAGATCAGCTCCTTCAATTAGTTTTGCACCCTCTACCATGGCTAATTTCTCTCTTTTATTCTCTCAATCTAAAATATCAAGAGCAAGTCAGTTGGCAAAAAAGAAACAAGTGCAAATCAGATCTTGAATGATTTTTTTTTTTTTTAAATTCTGCGAGGAATCGAGCTTCAGCCAAACGAACTGTTTCCGTTGTTCGTGGCATAAACAAGCATGTTTCCACCGCCCTGCCTCGCAATTTCCTTCCCATCCGCGAAAGAGAAGAGAAAGGGTAGAGGCGAATTTTCCCTTTTTTTTTTTGGTTCAAAGAGGCGAAATTACTTCGCTGGTTTCCGGACGGTGTGTTTGATTTGAGTGGAGGGTAGGGGAGGGAGTACATGGGAATTAAATTATCTTTTTAAGATTGAAGGTATTTAAATTTTAGGAATGAATCTAAAATTTAAAACGAATGAGAAGGTAAATTTTGTATGGGAATTTAAAATTTAAAAGAATAAGAGGGTAAATTTTGGATTTTTCTTGTCTAAAATTATAATTTACCAACCATCCCCTCCCCTCCTCTCCCCTCAAATCAAACACACCCTTACAGTATTATTTTAGCCACAGTGGATTCGCATCTAAATCTGCTTGTCTTTTTCTCGCTATCTTTTCCAAATTATTTAATTTATCGGATCTTAAATATAAGATAAAGTTAAATTTTTTAGAAATATCAAAGAAACTAATTAAATTACTTTAATTATTTATATTTATCATTTTTTCTCTAAACTATTTTACCTAACATATAAATTAATATATAATCTTATGATACACAACATATGATATGATTAAGTAACTTATTTAATTTTTTTAATATCTTTAAAACAAGTCAACTCTATCTTATATTTATAACAAAAAAGAAGGAGCATTTATTTCCCAGAAATTAGTCATGAATCCGGCTTCTCTCCCACGCGCTTCCCGTCCCGTGCCTCTCCCTTACCCAAAACACTGCTTTTTTGTGTCCAAAAAAGGGGGAGGTTGGGTCCTTTTTTTTTAAAAAAAAATATGTAGTACCCTGAAGTATTTTTTAAATGGCACCTAGTATCTTAAAATAATTTTTGATACACTGATCCTCCTCAAATATTTTTTTAGTAGTAACTATTGTCTAACAAACTGCATTCTAAAGTATTGTTTCAGTAACACCCAATATTATAAATTAGTTTTTAACTCACTCAACACCTTAAATAATTTTTCAGTAGTAACTACTGTCTAGCAAACTATATTCTAAAATATTTTTTTAGTAACATCCATTATCATAAATTAATTTTTAACTCATTTAGCACTTTAAATAATTTTTTCAATAATATCAAGTATCCTAAAATAATCTTTTTTGCATCTAATCCCCTGAAATATTTTTTTATTACCACTCTGTATCTTAAGTTTAGACTGTTCGTTGCAATTAGAAAAATATATTATCATGCTAAACGCAAATAATATTATTTTATGATACTGAGTAGTATTGAAAAAATACTTCAGAGTGTTACATATTCCTTTTTTTTAAAAAAAGGACCTAACGTCCCCTTTTTTGGGGGTCCAGAACGTCTTCATTAAGGGATCCCTCCACTCAGCCTCCATTTACACAAAACGACGGTGCTTTGATTTTTTTTTTTAAAAAAAAGTTAAAATAACAGCTGGGAAACTCTTGCTATCAGGAAAAAAGGAAAAACAGAGGAGCACTTTATTCTAAGCGGGAAAAAAGTCAAAATCAGAACAGCACTTTAGGAAGGAAGAAAGAAGATCTTGCGAAGCTCATGCTAAGCGGGAAAACTCACGTTTCTTCCTCCAAAAAACCTTTGCAAGTTATACCTGGGAAGAAATCATTGGAGAAGAAAGGTATTAACTTGTTCATCTTTTTACATTTATTGATTGCTTCTGATTATATATCTTTGTTTTATAGTTTGTATACATCCCTTTGAATTTGTTGCTTGTGTTGCTTCTTATAATCGGATAACCATGGAAAAAAATGAATCATTTCATTTTATACTGATTACATCACTTGTATATGCTAGTTGCTTTTCTTATGTTTGTTTTAATTTAGTAGATGTTTAAGCTAGGATATTCATGCTATATATTAGTTACTTGTTTTTTCAGGTATCTGTTTGTTTTTTAAGCTTCTTCTAAGCAATGGATACAAATACAACTCCCACTCTAGGCCTTGAATTTGATAATGTAGAAGAGGCATGGCAATATTGGGTTGACTATGGTGGAAGAATGGGATTTGGTGTTAGAAAAGAAAACTCTAATAAGAGTAGGAAAGATGGTTCTATCATATATTACAGATATGTCTGTCACAAGGAAGGAGTGAGAAAACCAGATAAAAGAGATTTAAAAATTAAGAAGCCTCGATAAGAGACAAGAACTGGGTGTAAAGTTATAATGACAATTAAAAAAGTGAATGAATGATATAGAATTACTGAACTATTTTTGGATCATAATCATCCTTTGGAGCCTCGTGAAACCACAAAGGAGATTACCAAAAGCACAAGGCTATGCTTTGGAGGCTACTGAAGATGTTGTGATTAAGCAAAAATCCTCTTTTAATTTAATGAGTAAATATGCAGGAGGAAGGGCTAATTTGGGGTATACTAAAGGATATAAAGAGTTATCTAACATCAAGGAGGTAGAGAGAAATGGTATATGGTGAAGCCGGGTGTCTATTTTGTTATTTCCAACAGCAACTTGCTGAAAATCCTTCATTTTTTCATGAGTATCAAATGGATTCAGAAGAACAAATAACTAATGTGTTTTAGGCTGACACATGTATGTTGATAGACTATGGTTGTTTTGGAGATGTGATTTTATTTAATACAACATACTCTACAAATTGTGAAAATAAATCACTTGCTATTTTCTCAGGTTTCAATCATTATAGAGAAACAGTGATATTTGGTGCCGCTTTGTTATATGATGAGACCATTGAGTCTTTCAAATGCCTTTTTGAAACTTTTTTGGAAGCACATAAGAAGAAAATGCCATTTACTATATTTACTGACCAAGATGCAGCAATGGCACACGCCTTGAAAGAGATAATGCCAAGTGTAAAGCATGACCTATGCACATTTCATATTAATAGAAATGCAATAAAACATCTGGGAAATTTGATGAAACATAACTCGCATTTCTTGAGTAAGTTTAATTGGTGCATGTATCAATGTGATGAAGAGATAGCATTTGAGGAAGCTTGGAAAGCATTATTGTCAAAATATAATGCTATAGAGAATCCATGGCTGATGTCTATTTATGAGATAAAAGAAAAGTGGGCAGTATGTTATATGAAGGATTCAAAGACTCTTGGTATGAGAAGCACCCAACTAAGTGAAAGTATCAATTCATTCATCAAACATTCATCAAAAGTTGCACAAATCCCAAATGGAATATCAATCAATTCTTTAAAGTCTTTGAACATGTTATTGTGGATAAATGGTACAATGAATTGAAGAGTGTCACTGCAACATGGTACACTAATCTCAAATACACATGAACAAAGTCCAATGCCATTCACAAGATTAATGATGGTAAGGCTACTATTTTTCAAGTCCTTGAGCCATTTATTTCAAACATATCATGTTATTGTGATTTTATTGTTTGTGCTTGTAGGCTCCATTGGATTATGATGTCAAGTCACTTGAAGCATTACAATTTAGTCAAGTGTTTACAAAAGGTAAATTATATCACCACATAAAAATATGTTAAAAACATTGAGGCAATTGTTCTAAAATAAAAGAACTTTTATTACAATAAAATTGCATTACATTGTCTGCTTATAAACTATGTTACAACATGTTACAGATACAGATACAGATTCACAAATGAACTTAGATCTTCCTACATGAAGTCATCCAGTTAAGCTCTTTGCACTCCAACTCCTTTTTCTTCCTTTTGTGCCAACCACTGCTTTTGCACTTGTTCCAGCCCCAGCTTTTTGTGAAATACACTTGTAGCTCATTTTGTTTATAACTCATTGGTTGATTCCACCTGCTACTTTCTTTTTGGACTGCAATTATAAAGTTTCACAGTGTATAACTATTATAATTATCTACTATAATGTATCAAAACAAAAGTGAAAAATATATGAAACTTGTAAAGTCCTTTTTTATGCATGTTATCAATTCTAGTTCATAACAAGTTTTCTTTTTGCCATCAGAAATCAACCTGTAACCCAACCTAATAAAATATGCCAATCAAGCCATCATATTAGCATTTTGGCACGCTTTGAAGTTCAAATTAAACTATTATACATGAATGAACACAAGATCCTACACACCATCTTCCAATAGTATCAAAACTAATATCACATTAAGGTCAAGTCAAGCTACAAGGCAGATTTTATTTAACAGCTCAAGAGACTTCACCTAATAATAACTACACAGTCCCATTGAAAAGAAACAGTACTCAAACTCACATTTCAAATATGTCTTATTGTCTATCCCTTTACTAAGTTGTTCAGTCATTGCAGAGAATCATTGTTCAGAAAAGAACCCCATCTAGAACTATAAGATCAAATAAAACTTGAAATTTGAAGCAACCAATAACATTTAAAGATGATACAAGCTACCTAAGTTCAGGGTAATAACAAGGAACACCAATAAAGTTATGCCTCATGCCATTGAAACTTCTTGAACTTCTTTCCAGCCTCAGGATCGTCTTTGTTCGTGTTTGGATGGAGCTTCTTTGAAAGCTGAAAATTGTAGACAACAATTGAGACAGTAGGAAAAGTGAAATTGAAAAATTTATAGCATCTATTCAAACAGATTATTCATGATGAACATTACCCATTTTACAAAACTTACCGTATCAGAAAAAATGGAAGGTTACCAGGTGATATTTTTCTAAATGTTCCTTCAAAACCTTTTTCTCAAGCTAAATTTTTCAACTGTTCCCAACTATTTCGCATAAACTAAGACTGAAAATAAGATAGAGGGGTTTAATTTGTGAGGAAAAGGGCAGCGACATTAAAAGCATTTTAAATACTAAGAAATCGGCAAGATCGAAGAATGGGACCTTACCTCTCTTCTGTAAATAATGGTTCAAATCAATATGATGGTAGGTGATGGCGAAGTGGATGACTATGGCCGACGGCAAAAGGGTACAACGGTGGGCGACGGAGATGAAGAGACAAGCATGATAGGCGACGGTGAATGAGACTTCTTCTTGGCAAAGTGTTTTGGTTTTTTAATATATAAATTGTAATTGTGGATGGGCAACGGTAGATGACAATAAAGACCCCTTTCCAAGATCTGTTTTTTCTCTCCTAAAGTGCTGGCTCTGTTTTTTCTTTTTTTCCCGATAGCAAGAGTTTACAGCTGTTATTTTAACTTTTTCTTTTTTTAAAAAAATCAAAGCACCATCATTTTGTGTAAATGGAGGGTAAGTAGAAGGATCCCTTAGTAGAGACATCCCGGACCCCTTTTTTAGACCCAAAACGACAATATTTTGGGTAAGGGAGAGGTAAGAGTCGGGAAGCCCATGGGAGAGAAGCCGGATTCATTAGTCATACGGCAATATAATTGCATAAAAAAGTGATACTAGTGGTTGGAAGAGACGTTATGACATTTACTTTTTTTTGCTATGACTGACTTTTTTAACATTGATTGATACACAGCGTGCAAGTAAAGTCTTAAAAATTTCCTTTTGTTGTATTAAAGATTAATATTAAAGTCTAGGAAATTTTCATGTAGTTAGGTGGAACAACTTAAACAGGGGATTTTGACCTCACTTGTTATGATTGGCCAAAATTAAGAATCTTCCATGTCCAAACGAAGAATGGAATTAAATAGATAGGCCTGAGTAAAGAACCTGATAAATATCTTGTTTTCTTCCATTTGCTCGTAGGAGACTCGATCAAGGAAAAACTGTGACATGTCAACGGTTCTATAATGTCCCAAAAAAAACCGTGGACACACTATGCCGTTTGTGTTTTTTTTGTCTTTTTTGTGTGCTTTTTGTTTTTTTGTATTCATCTCGACCACTTTAATGACTTGTTTGTTTTAAAATATCAAACTGTCTATAAATTAATCTATTGTAATTTTTTGCAAGGCATTTTTAATGCTTTCCATAGTATGTAATCATGGATGTGTCTCTCTTATCTTGTATTTTGAATATGAATGGTGACCATACTTCAGAATCTAGGGTCATGATGTGGGATGTAGAAAAGGTCCTCACAAATTAGCTACTTTGTTTGTTCCCAAACCATTAATGGATTTAAAAGGCAATGACACATGAGCATGCTTACAAATTAAAGAAACGGAGCAAGTATTGTCCGGTTTCCCATAGAGATGCCTCTTTTACGGTGTCAATGCATTCTTGATCGTCGTGGAGCAATCCAAGTCATAGCAAGTTGCTCTAAATGTTGGGTGGATGACATTGTCCACTGTTCTGATCTGCTCGTAGGTTGTTGGGCCCTTTGCTTTTGTGAGCAGCACAATAGGTAATAAGTCTCACTCTGAGATGGGGAGGCATGGGCAATTCTACCCACAAAGAAACCACTCTTTCACAACTTCCATGCCCTTTTTTGCTTGTCGAATGTGTAGTACTGGGGGAATTCCATATATGTCAATGTCTTTGCAAAATCACTGTCTTCATTTTGTGCCAGCTATGCGATGAACATTGACTCCTTGATTCTTAGCTTTTGTAAGAGTGCAAGCATCTCTTGTCTTCTTGAGTAGTAGATAGGTTAGTGGTCGGACATGTGAAAACTCAATCTTTCAACTGAAGGGTGTCTGTGGTGGATATTGCATGCAAATATCCTCCAAGCACCCTTA
The DNA here is from genome assembly GCA_963855925.1 of Inga laurina. Lineage (NCBI taxonomy): Eukaryota > Viridiplantae > Streptophyta > Magnoliopsida > Fabales > Fabaceae > Inga > Inga laurina. The sequence continues at coordinate 53,542,635 of OY979710.1, forward strand.
CACGAGGATGTATATCTGTAATTTAGATAATGTGTGATCTCATCAAATGATTGTTGTGAGTCTCTAGAGTTGTCATTATTGTATAGCTTAACAATGACGTGGTCGTTCCCCTACTCATGTATTTGAACAAATACTTGATTGCTCTTAATTGGTTTATTTTCTTTACATTGAGGTGCCTCTGGAAAAGCTTCAACAATATCAGGTTATAAGGCATGACATATCGATTGTCTAGTAGTGTCCCTTCTTTGTAATTGTTTTTCCATCGTTCCTCCTCTGATATGTGGGGTAGCCTTCATCGTCAACAATCGTGTGCTCTTTAAATTTTCACTAAAAGTATTAGGAGAATTCCTATCTTTCATGCATTGGGATTTTGGGTTTATAGTGCCATAAGGTCCATGTATCATGTAGTTGGTCACCAGATCATGGAGCATGGGATCTACATCATTGTCAGGTATCTCTGCCGAGATAATCTTGTCAATATCCTCTAGTGTTTTAGGCTTCGCTACTGGGTCCAAGAACAGTATGATGGTAGGATGTGGCTGCCCCCTCTTTTAAAATTCAATCGTGTAGGTCTCTATTCCATTCATTAAATAGTAAATTGTGTCATGAGTTATAGCTATCAAAACTAACGTGGCACCCAATTATAGTTTTCATTTAACCGTTAATAGTGCCGCTAATTAGATGAATGTTACTTGCTTTGATCTGGCCGAACACCTTTTCGCTCCGTATGACTTTCATTAGTGCCTTGAGCTTCAGGTTAAACACCCTGCTTAATATGTCAGAACAGTCTAATGGTTATAGCCTATTTTTCTCGCAGAACCATTTGATCTCAGGCCATATGGGGTTGTAGGTGAAAGATAAGAAAAGGTCAGAATAGCTGGCCCATTTGCATATTGCCATTATGTCTTGGTAGCTTTGAATCAAGTATCTCACACCATCAATAAAAGATGAGGGTAGGATTATCCTCTTCCCCATCCTTGATGCATCGATTTCGCCATGTGATATCGCATATGTCAAGCCTTTATACAGATCCACCCCGATGTCCTTCTGGTATCTTTGTATGTAGGACAACCTTTCCATTCCACCATATTGAAACTGTCGACTATGAATTGTTGCAATAGTCTCTTTGAATAGGGAAGCGTAGATTGTTCTGCACGTTGGTCTATCAATCTGAAGGCCAAGCACTCTCGATTTGTTAGTGTTTTCCTCTTTTTTGTGCTTGCTAATTCATGGCCGTTATGTTCCATATTCGAGTGGTACCTATTATTGCCATAGTAGAAAATAAGGGGGTATTAAAGGGGCAAATATACGTTATGCAGTTCATTAACACGGATCAAAGTCCCCACTTTCTTTTCCACTATTATATCTCTCTTGAAGTAGGTCATGTCGAAGTCTCCCACTACTAATACTACAACCTTCGATGCCGTTGGTATGTCATAATTTCTCTGGCTGTGGCTTGACTGCTAATAATGTGTATCCTAATGTCAACAAGCGCATCACGCTTTATAATTTCCTCAACCATCCTGTATTGCTGCACTAGACTGTTGTTTTGATCAAGGCACGTTTTAATGACCTTGACTATATCTGCATCAATACTTACTCTATCTGGATTGCACCTGAATATATAAGTATGCATGTCAAATGAGTTGGAGCATGTTATGTCTGTCATACGGTCGGATCACTTGTAAGATACGGGGTTTTGGGTTCTAATCACCTGACCACTGCAATTTGGTTCGCTATTTCATTCTCCGTGTTATATATGTATAGTTCAAAGTACACTGGAGTGCCTCCATCAGGTGGTAGTAAGCTGCCCAAAAAATGATAATTTTGACCACACATTTTAAATGAACAAGGGCCTCAGCCATTGGAATTAATTGAGTGGTCTATTTTCTTGCCTATAGATGTGAAACCAAACATACCGTTGTATACTCTTATGTTGTCCAATAAATTTTTCGCTTGTGCGTCATCCTTGTCAAAGAAGAGTCTTCTCAGTTTTGAAGGTGGTGGCTTGAAAAATGGCACGTTTATCTTTCCATGACCACAACGTAGTGAGAATAGCGGTTGCTTAGAAGTTGGGCTCCTTTGTATCCTCTTGTTATACTATAACAGCACGCTACAATGCTGGCACTTATTATAGATTGGGTCACCTTCATCTAGGTATCCTGTATTTGTAATTACTGCAATATCGCAAGTGTCATCTTGCATTGTGGGGGCTTCATCGTCTGTGCCCTCTTCCATTGCACCTGCATTTTAAGCCATGCACAATCTATAATTATAGAGGTAACACTGATAATATTTACTAGGGCCATATATTCGTATTCATTATATACCTTTGTAAAATGTTTGATGTGGCGTTGCGTCTTGTCTTGATACTGTCTCATGTTGGTGATGTTTTCCTGACTTTTTCAACTGTGTGGTTTGTGGGGAGTGCACTGTTTCACTGACTGTATTGCATTTAATTAATGTTAATGGCATGGTGTGCTGGTCACTATAGGATCCCATGCCTGTGGTACTGTATTGCTACCTCCGAGATGTTATTGTTTTTATTGTAGCACATTGTCTGTTTCCTTTCCTTTGGTGTAACCTGCCGTTAAAGATGTATATTAAATTGCATTAACCTGGTGGCCATGCCGTTTTAGGTTGCCTAATTACCAATTCATTGCAGCCACTTATTATTTGTTAGCTATTAAAGGTTTCACTTAAAGGTCATATTGATATGTTGTTGGTGTTGTGCTTAGCTTGTCCACATGGTATAAGTTAGTCTTGTTGATCCATGCTATTGCAAATGTCAATTTGATTAATTTGTGAGGCTGTTATTTCCTTGTGTGCAACCACAGCCTCTTTATTCGTGTTTGATCATTGCCACGTTCTCTTTGGTGGTTAGCGGTAGTCTCATTGATGATGGCGGCTATTAATAGCTTTGATTTCTTTTAATATAGTTTCATTGGTTTTATTATTAATATTAGTCTTTTTATATCATTATGATTAACATTATTTTGTGCAACCGTTTTTTCCCTTGTGTAACCACACCCTCCTTTTTTAATTGATTAATCTTATTAATTGGCCTTGTACTCATTAGGCTTGAACATTTTTTTCAATGTGAGTAATCTGTGGAGCTGTTATTGCCTTGTGTAACCTCAGCCTCTTTATTCTTTATCGATTTCTCTTAATTAGCCCTGTTGTCGTTGTAGAGAACGGTACAATGTCAGCCTTTAATAGCAATAATTTCTTTTAATATTAGATTCATTGATATTAGAACCCGTTTGGTTCAACCTACTGTATACATGTAATGGTAATCATGATTGTATTACTAAAAGAAGAGTGTTTGGTTTATCTATAGCATAGTAATAGGGTTTACCGTCGTAATGATGATTACTAAAAAATTGTTAATTCTCATTTATACCTCTCCTTATAAATACTCATTACCATCCTAATGTATAGTTAAAAAAGTCCAATTTACCCTTTTAGTTTCACATATCTTTATTTCACTTGTCTCGTTTTATTTGCCACATCACGCCACAACTGCCACCGCCACTACTTTCTCCTCCTCCTCTACCACCATCACCTCTAACCCCCGCCACCGCCGCCATCTCCTCCACCTCCACCTCCACCATCGCCGCCGCCACCCCGATCGTTGCTGCCACCCCCACTACCTCCTCCTTCTTTATCGCCACCACTGCAACTACCTCTTCCTACTGCACTACCATTGCCCTACCATGACCTCCTCCTCCGTCATGGATGCCGTCGCCACCACTACCTCCTCCTTCTCCACTGCCGTAGCTACCACCCCTTGTCACAGGTACCAATACCTCCTTCTCCACTATTGTCGTTTTCACCACTTGCATCGCCACTGCTATGCCACCATTACCGTCCTCAACCACCAAAACCATCTCCATCATACGATCCTCAACGAGATAGCTTGATAGTTATAATGAGGCAGTGTGATGGCTCTTAACTATTTTTTCTACATAGATTATATTAAGAGTAAAATAGAATTTGTGTGATATATTAATTTTAAATAATTATTAAAATAATAACTCATTGCCCCTTACTTAAAAATCTGAACAAATACTAGCCATGTAATTAATATTGCATTGTATTATTATTACATCGCATTGTACTGTACTGCAGGGTGTAATATGATCTAACCAAATGGGCCTTTAGTCTTTTAATGGCAGTAATTTGTTTTAATAGTCATTATGTAATTATCATTATCATTAGCAATAGCTTTGATTTCATTTAATATTAGTCTTATTCATTGATATTATATCACTGTTAATCTTAATTATTGGCAGCGTATTCATTGGTGCTAATCTCGATAAGATTGTTTGCACACAGAGGAAGATATTTTAAGCACCTGGAAGATTTTCTGCATATCGGGATCCCATTTGACAATTAAGTTCCCACTGAGATATTTTTTCACAATTCTCCCTTTCTTAGATGGCAGCGTATGGCAACTTTGACATTGGCGGTCTTTTAAAACTGGTATAATATCTTTATTGATAATAATACTTAAATCAATATTCATTTTATATAGCTGTTATTAACCTATGCACGATTAGGTTCGTTAGAAAAGTGAGAATATCACAAAAAATATTTATTATGTTAGACATTACTCTATCAAATATATATAGAGGGTAGGGTGAATTCCATTAAATTTGGATTTTGAAAAGATCAACTAATTCGTTTTACAAAAACCCGAAAGGATGATGAGATCTGATAGTGACATGGAACAAAAAATCAGACCGGACCGGCCGGTCCAACCGGGAAACCGGTGAATCGGTCCCAAGTCTGGTTAGGTTTACTGCTCAAAGGAAGGGGAGGTCGACTTGGTTCACCCGGTTTGTATCTGACTCTGTAAAACCGTCGAGTCAGGCGGTTTGCCCGAGTCAGTTTAGTTTCATCAAAATTACTAAAAAAACCGTGTCTCAGTCGGTCAGTCCAGGAAGAGAGAAAGACAGGAGAAAATGAGAAACAGAGACGAAGAGTGCCTGAGGCTGGATGCATGACAAAGTCGAACTCCCTCCCTCCCCGACCAGCAACGACAGGTGAGGCCAGCTACTTGAACAGCGAGCGACTGAACGATGAAAGTGAGCCGCAGATGATAAGAAATGACATCCACAATGTCACACCCTCTTTTTATTTTCAGTTATTTCAAAGTACTTGCGAAAAATGATACACAGTTCAGTGGACAACACAGGAATAGCATAAATACACTGATATTATGTGCACGATTACGGAAATTCCCTATAGGGGTTTGTACTTGATAATTACAATTAACGTAGTCTCACAGCGTTACTTGGGTGTCTAAACCCGTCCCAGTGAAACGGAGACATCTTCCCATCTTTGTTCCACCACTGTAATCCTCTCGTACGGTTCTCTTCTTTATTCTCAACATACGTTTTGTCTTTTCCTGTCTAAATTGTTGGTAGGGGAGGGTGAGATTCTGGGGAATCTCAGTAGGAAAGAAATACCAATATGCATGCAAGATAAGTGCTTAATGCATGACATGCTTGCATTACATAACTCATGCTCACAAAATGACATATCTGCGTGCTCAATGTTTCAATCAACATACATATGGCCATAATATAAACAGAAACAGAGCTTCAATTATCCATATATGTTTCACATAATCAAGCAAAGCAATAACATACATCAATACACAAGCACAAATATCAAATACATGTAGGAGAGGTAAGTTCCCTACCTTAATCGCCATTCCCTGATCTTCGAATAACGTGCCTCGATTTGCGTGCCAATCCCTCTGGTTCTCTACTAGGTCCTAGAAAGTCAAATGTACAGTTTAGACACTTCCATAGTGTTTCTGATGCTTATATTAGTCTATGGTGAAATTTTACCAAAACACCCCTGGGACCCCGGCCTGGCCCCGCCGTACCCGGCCAAATGACACGTTTTCCTAAAATTTTGACTAAGGCTATTCTGACGTATTTTCGCCCAAGAAATCCATTTTTGAGCTCAAAATCAATAAATTCACTGTCAAATTATGAAAATACCCTTGATAGCCCCGTTTTGGGGTTTTAGGGGCGTTTTCGTAATTATGCTTTTTCGGCCTTTTTCCAAAAAAATGCCCAACTGTAACCCCACCTATTTTTGCCCAATGAGTCCAATGGAACCATCTATTTCATGAAAATCCATCTCAAATTACAAATTTACCCCTAGCAGGTCTTATGTGAGGGTTTTAAGGTTATTTTTTTCATTTCACTTTCTAGGACTTTTCTTACTTCACACCCAACATGAACCCTACACAATTTTTCATTCTAAACACAATGGAATCATCAAAAATACCAAAATCCAGTTCTGACACTGTCCAACACAGATATGGACAAAATTCTTTAATAATTGGAGAAAATGGAGTTTTATGATTTCAATTCATAAAACACCTTCTTATCACCTTTAATCACTTGTTTAACTACTTAATCACATTCTAAACATGATTTGACTAAATTTGGGCAGCATAAAAACTTAGGATTAGGACTTTCCAAATTTACAAACTTGACAAAAATCACCAAAACCAAACACAAACCCCAACAACAACACCATACTAGTTTAGATCTAAGGTTTGTGAGGTTACCTCTTGAGATCTTGATTCCTCTCTCTCTAAGCATCTCCTCTCTCTCTTCTTGAGCTCAACATGGTGTCTTCAAGATCATGGATGCATGAAGAATCAAGGTTTAGAGAAGGATCTAGGATAAAATCACAAGAAACCTTAAGAAATCATTCTTACCTTAAACTTCTTCTTCTTCCTTCTCTCTAGAACTTGTGAGCTCTTCAAGATTTTCTCCAAGCTCGCTCTCTCTCTCTCCTTTTCTTTTGGTTTGGCCAAATATGCACATGGAAAGGGAAGAGAATGTATTTTATTGATTTCCTCTTCTTTCCTCCTAGCCATTGATCTAATCAAGGGATGAGATTTCAACACTTGTCAAAGACACCATCCCTCTTCCCATACCTCCAACCATGCCTTTTACTTTATGCCATACCCCTTCATCATGCCTTCTACTTTATGCCATACTCCTTCATCATTTAGTTTCAATTGGATTGGGACTAGATTCTCTTCTAGTTGCACAAACCATCCCCCTTCTCTTTACTCTAAGAAACCCATTTCTTCTCTCTAATTTTACAATTTTTGATTTATTCCATCAAGAATAATCCACTTATGCATTTTCCTTTATTTTCCACGATTAATTGAGATTAACTCCAATTAATTGGGAAAATAATTAATCTTGGGCTAAATTTGCAAAATTATGATTTTGCTATCACCTTTGTAATTTAATTCATTTCTTGAATTAATTTGCCCATTTCCTTATGAATATGAATATTTCAAAATTCACAAGATCCAAATTTCTAAATATTCACCATTATATTGAATTTCTCAATTAATTATAATATATTTTTGGCGAATATAAAATTTGGGGTGTTACACACAACTCCCTCTCTTCTAACTTCGATTCTTGAGCACGATAAACAAAGGTGGCCTCCGATCTATCGTTGACAACCAATTTCATACAAGGTGATGCTCGTTGCTCTAGTTCCCCTTCACCCATCTGACTGAACTAGAGCTTATCTGATTCATTCTTTTTTTATATATACATAAAGAAGAAAAACTCTCAAGACTCAGCCTACATCTGTAAGAATACAATGATCCAGCTCTAAAACAGCTGTTAACTCAGGCGTGAAATACAAAATAGGGTGAAACCCCGTTACACATGAAAGTGCCTTTTTCGCAAGGAAGTCAGCAACCCTATTTGCGTTTCTTGGAACAAACCTCAATTCAATCGTCCATTCTCGTTGCAACATGGAACAAACTTCTGCTATTCTATTAGCGTCCGAATGATTCTGGGAATTCTCAATGTTAATCAGATCAAGAACTTCTTTGGCATCGGATTCTAAAACCACTCTACGCTTTCCTTGATCCCAAGCTGTCTTCAATCCTAGAAGAATAGCCCAAATTTCAGCAGTAACATGATCACCCAAGTCCAATCTGTGCATAAAAGCCATAGTAAAATTCCCGTTATCCTCTCGAATAACTCCTCCACATCCTGCGCCGTTTTTCTCTGCAAATGCTCCGTCTTTGTTAACTTTAGTCCATCCTTCCTCGGGAGGAGTCCATGTGGCCCCCCTATCTGTTACTAATGTGCCTTGTAAGTTGATTCCGACTAGTTTTTTTACTTGCCTTTTGAATGTTGGATATAATGGCATGGGCATGATTCTGTAGGCTTTCATTATTCTGATTCTTCTGCTCAAAAAGACACATTCCTCCTTTTCCAGAATAACCAGCATAAAGTTGCAAACCAGTCACCCCAATCTAAACGTTGAATATTAAAGTTCACCTACTCCTTGAGATTAAGCTTGAAGAAAAAAGGATCCCGTGGTAATGTTATTTTTTCCATCCATAAACGTTTAGCTTCAGTGCAGTCCCAAAGTACATGCAACACCGTTTCTGGGCCTTTCTTACACCAATCACACACATCATCAGCACACATACCTCTTCTAAATCTTTCCACGTTGGTAAGAAGCTTGTTGTGAGCAACGAGCCACATAAATGTTTTACACCTTGGGATAGTATTCAGCTTCCAGATTTTCTGCCATAATACTTCTAGGTTCTCTTCTTCATTTGCAATAACTTTATATGCAGATTTCACTGTGAATTCTCCATTTCTTGTGTGTTTCCATCGAACAATCTGTCTCCCCTACTCAACCTCGGAACCCTCCTGCACGAATCTCCATGCCTTCTTGATCCCTGCCCAAGTATTCGATCCTATCCTCTGCATATCAATTTGAGGCATTAAATCATTTCCACATTTATATTTGCTTCTAATAATTCTTACCCATAAGTCATCCTTTTTCTTGATAAGATTCCATCCTAATTTGGCCATAAATTTATGGTTTTGGGTTTTAACATGTTTAAAACCCAAACCACCATTACCCTTTGACTTGCACACCGTATCCCATGAAACAAGATGAATTTTCTGCTTCTCCTGCATTGTGCCCCACAAAAAGCTTCGATTTTTACTCTCAATCATATCACAGGAACCAAGAGGTATTGATGTTGTTTGCATTGTATATGCTGAAATAGCAGATGTGACAGCCTCTACCAAAGTAGCACGTCCAGCTAGAGATAACGAATTTAATTTCTAATTAGATAACCTCTTCTTCACTTTATCGACAACCTCACTGAAGCTCTCCTTAGTCACCCTTTTATGATGCAAAGGAACTCCCAAGTATTTACCAAGATCTGCTGCCATTTGGAACCCCAGAATATTGATCAACTCAGCGCGTCGATTGTGATTCACATTCCTGGAGAAGAATACTCTAGTCTTCATAGCATTAACCTTTAACCCTGAGCTTTCACAGAATTCATCTAGACAAGCCTTAACTTCATTTGCCTGAAAAACAGAAGCTTGGCCAAAAAAAACAATATCATCAGCAAAAAATAAATGAGAAATAGGAGGCCCATTCTTACATAACCTTATTGGGAGCCAGTTCATTGTCTCCATCCTATCTTGAATCATGTGAGCCAGCCGTTCCATGCAAATTACGAATAAATATGGAGATAAAGGGTCCCCTTGTCTTACCCCACGGGAAGTTTTAAATAAATCACCTTTTTCTCCATTCCATAATAATTGCATTGAAGGCGTTGTAACATAATGATTAATAATTCTGACCAGATTAGGAGGAAATGAAAGATCATTCAAGCATTGTTCCAAAAAACTCCAGTTCAGCCTATCATAAGCCTTCTCCATATCAATCTTAATAGCCATGTATCCACGTTTGCCCTGCATAATCCTCATAGAGTGAACAACCTCCTGTGCTACGATAATATTGTCGGAGCTATGTCTGCCTGGGATAAAACTGCATTGGTTAGGGCTAATAATTTTAGGAAGGACAACCCTTATACGGTTAGCAATCACCTTAGTAAGAATCTTGAAAATCACATTACATAAACTGATAGGACGAAGATCCCTTAACTCCTCCGGAGATTCCTTTTTAGGTATAAGTACCAGAAAAGTATTGTTAATGCTTGCAATTTCTTCTGGATACTCCCCGAGTTTTTTAATAAAACTATAAACAGATGTATCAACATGTTTCCATTGACTCTGGTAAAAGAGTGCATTAAATCCATCCGGTCCTGGTGCTTTTAACGCTCCCATATTAAAAACCACCTCCTTTACTTCTTCATCCCGTATATCTTTACCTAAGATATAGAGGTCTTCATCTTCAATTCTTGGATAAGTATTGTGACAATTGATTTTCTCCCTTTGAATTCTTTCCTCTGTAAACAAAGTAGTAAAATAAGAAGAAGCCATCTCTTTAATTAATTGCGCTTCATAGACCCAATCTCCATCCTCATTTTGAATAGCTCCAACAAAGTTTCTTTTTCTTCTTTCGTTGGCCCAAGCATGAAAGAATTTTGTATTTCTATCTCCACTCACTGACCATTCATAGCGAGCTTTTTGTGCCCATAATAATGATTCCTGCAATAAGACACCCTCAAGCTCGCCCCATAAAGAAGTTTGAAGATTTTAAAGTTCCATTGAAAGCCCATATTGTTTCTCCGCTTTAGTAATTCCATTAAGACATCGCATTAGCTCCCGTTTCCTCTTATCCGTATGACCGAACACTTTTTTGTTCCAACTTCTACAATCTTTAGTAAATAGAGTTATTGCCTCCTTCCACTCGCCAGTCGTCCTCCAATTTTCCCTGAAAAATTCTTCAAACTCGTCATGTAGCACCCAAGCCATGATAAACCAGAATGGTTTATTATTCTGACTCGTCCTACTTAACCCTTCCAAATGCAACAGAATGGGACGATGATCAGATTTATACCATGGTAAATGAGTAACACTTGCATTTGGAAACATTTCTAACCATTCATTTGATCCAAGAACACGATCAAGTCTGCAATGAGAATCTGTTCTATGCCACATAAATTCAGGACCATTAAACCCAATGTCATTTAGAACAGCTGCATCAACAAAATTAATGAACTCTCTATCCAGCCCAATATTCCCACCCATAGACCTTCTTTCATTCGTCATCAAAGTAGCATTAAAATCACCACCAAGAGCCCAAGGTTCATGTATCCTGTCACGCAACTCAAAAAGATCTTGCCACAATTTTCGTCTTTGCATTAAAATCGGGCTAGCATAAATAAGTGTCAGTTCCCACGTTCTACGATCATTCCCACAGATTCTGATATGCATAAACTATAGATGCTTCACTAATACCTCAACTTTTCCCACCTTTTCAAACCACAAACACCAAATCCCTCCCTTGAAACCTTCAGTATCAATAATTTGAACAAATGGAAATCCCAGCTTACCAGCTATTTGGACTGCTCTATTCCCACTGCACCTAGTTTCAAAAATTGCCATAAAATCCACATTATGGAACTGTGACATTTCCCTTATAAGATTAGGAAAAAGGCGAGCTCCTGTGCCCCGTGTATTCCATAAAATAAAATTCATTAAGACAGATTAATATTTTTTGGGGTGGAATCCCCCATCAAAGCATCTTCGTCCACTCTACCACCTTCAAACATAGTTAATGAAGAAAGGTCATCATGATGATATGTAATTATCATACCTTGATCTACGATATAATTAGCTTTTGACACTTCACTATTTTGCAACATTTCCCCTTATTCCATCTCCATGTTAAGATTTTCCGCTTCATTACCACGTGAATCTTCAGTAGCCTTCAGGATTTCACTAGACCTGTCTTTCAACACAAAAAAAGGATTTAGGGTGATAAATTCGGTTTCATCGTGGTTAACAATCTCCCCCCTTTTGATACATCATGTGTCGGTAATTTTCCTCTAACCATGTTCGTTTTTTGTCTTGCATGTCTCTTAATCCCGGTTAGTCTTTTTTCACCCACTGGAACCCACTTCTGCTCTGTAACATTCTTATTAATATCCACCCCAACTTGACGCCTTCTCTCATTCACTCCCTCACTCTCATCCTTCCTTTCAACCGTCTTTCCCTTATCCTTGGCAAAATTAAGTTCATTTTTCTTTTGAGAACCCTTCTGACTTGTAATCCCTTTTTTACCTCCTCCATTAGAGCTTGAACCTACTATATCCACTTTATTAATATGTCTACTGTCCTCCCGCCTTACCAGCATCTACTCATTCGTCAAAAACAAATGAACTGGACAAAAGATGTCCCCCTTTTTTTTGATACAAAAAGATGTCCCCTTTACTTGTACGATTGCTAAATTAATTCTCTCTCCAAATGATGTCGGCTAGCAGAAGCATGGAAAGAAAAGGAGATAGACCCTAATAAAATATTAAATAGACCAGTTATAAAGTAGGCAAAATGTCTGTACATGTGCACAAAATGACAAAACATAAAGGTACAAAATTTAATATTAAATATAAAATAGTTAATAAAATAAAATATAGTTTAATTTAATTAAATTTAACTAGTAAGCACAATTCATCACCAAAATGATTAGATTAATATGTGTGTGTGTGAGATTTATCAATATATCTAATAATGTCTTATAACTTTGCTTATTATTAATTAATGAATTTAATTAATTAAGTGTTTTGTCTATTTTAATGTTAGTGATGAGTGATGACTTGATGGTTAATATTATTATTTTGTTACTGTCAATTAAATTATAATATTTTAATATGTCCGGTTCGACCTCCGGTTAGACCCTGGTTGACCCATTAAACCTTGAACCTGTGTCATAACCGGTTCGTTGACCGGTCCAATTTTTCATTCCTTGGACAGTGATATAAAAGTTGGCTTAAATATTAAATTTTTATATGCTAGATTATTGTAAAAAACAATATTATATTAATTTTTGAGTTTACAATTTTAAAGCTGTTTTGTTTTTGTGAAAAGCGATAATGTCATTTTAAATTTTAAGTTTCTATCACACACACACATAAGGGTACGGCCAATTATATGTACCTTGGATTTGGTTTTTGAAAACATCCACTAATTCGATTAAAAAAATGAGAAAGGATGATGAGATATATTAGTGATATAAAAGATATCTTAAATTTTATATATATATATATATATATATATATATATATATATATATATATATATATATATATATATATATATATATATATATATATATATATATATATATATATATATATATATATATATATATATATATATATATATATATATATATATATATATATATATATATATATAATTACCCTAAGAAATAAAGAGTTTATTTTTTAATTTTGAACATGTTCCTCGCAGCTGCAATATTATGATTAGTTCCTATTTATTGAATGTATTTTTTTTTTATAATATGTTTGGCAATATCTTGTTTGCACCTTGAGGAGGAATTTTTTTTTTCCAAAATCTATATATATCTTGATATATTTGGATTTCGTAAGATTATCTTGTCTTTGTAATAAGATTATCTTAATATATATTATCTTACGAATATTGATTGCCAAATTCTGTTTTAAGTGAGGTAAATTTTGTTTGTTTGGTTCACCTTGATCTTGACCACCCATTTCCTGTTTTTCATCGTTTGGACAGTTGAATTTTTTTTTTTGGACAAATGGACAGTTGAATTTGGAACCATTGCTTTTAAAAAATTATTCCCTATTTATATTATTTTGCGGTGTGAAAAAAAAGAAGTGAACTTTATTTTTTGTTGTGTCAACAACATACATGAAGTTAGTGGCACAACAAACTGCCTAAACGAAGAAGTAAACTTTTTTTTCAATTGTGTCCACATTCATGAAGAAGCAAGTGGCACAACAAAATTGCCTAAACGAAGTTGGCCATATAATAAAAGCAACTTGGCACTTTTTACCAAAAAAAACAGAGACTTAGCACTATTATATTCATTTTTCCTTTTTACTATTCTTAATGCATTCAACCATGCAAATTGATGGTGGGCGTATTGCGGAGTGGACGGCATCCTCATCCTTAGTCATCGAAACCTCTATAATCTTCTTTCTCTTGGACCCTTGATTCTCAGAGTTTGCGAGTTGTGAAATTGCTGCATTGCCTTCTTCTTTTCCCAAATTGTGTGGCATCTAAGAATTGCATAATGGTCAATTTTCATTTTCATTTTCATTGGCAGTTGGGGTGAAATGTTACAAACTTGAGTGTATTAATATGGTTATATGTGCACCTGAGTGTTTGAATTGGAATATGTAAATTGTGATATAAGTTGTGGATCATCCGAGTTTTGTATCATTGCCTTGCTACTTGATGGATGCTGTATGTTGTAGTCTTTGAGCCTAAACCTTATTATAACCTTTTATCCTTATACAGCTACTCAGTTCCTTCGGGAAAGCGTTGGGTGTGCCTTCCTAGCCAAAGCAGAGGATCAATAATTGGTATGCTTATTACAATGTACTTGTCACACCCTAAAAATTAAGGAGTGACCAGCACAGAATGTGAGAAAACTCACGTCCTATAATAAATATTGAACTGAATAAAAATTTTTTAATTATATTCACCTTAGCAAAAATGATAAGCTTCTTGTAGAAACTTTGGTAGTCTCCATTGTAAATGGGACCCCCCAAAATTTCTACAATAACATTCATTAATGATTCAGCAAAAGGAGCTCCGCTTCATACTAACATATATATAACATACAATAAAGGCAAGGATCCTAACTATAGTTTACGTGGAGATCTTAGAACATGATTTACAAAAATGTGTAATATATAATTTAAATTTTACATTGAATAGAGGATTGTTCAAGATCACGCTTCAAACCCAATTCAACACAAAGGCTCCTCAATGATAGGTAAGAGTATAAGTTTAGCTTCGCTATCTGTGACCAAAATATTTTCCAGTCAATAGTGTCCCGTTAATGAAAATAACTAAAATACCGAAAGAAGTAAATTGATTGAATGAAAGTATGTAATAAAGAGATAATAGTTAATTTTAACTTCCAAATACAAAATCATAACCATAAATGGATTTATATATGAAATTATTAATAAATATAACTGAAGTTGTATAGAAGATCATTAAACTAACAATATCAAATAGGTAATAAAACAGTTTTATTTTTCAAAACAAGTTTAAAGCAATAAATCTAAAATTCCATCTTTCCGTAGGACTTCAATAGAACAAAAACAAGCGTGAACACACAGTCCACGAGAGTAAGTAACCAAGCATGGCTCAAAGCCACAAAACAAGCGCATGTATAAAACCCACAAATAACAACGAATCTCACGAAAATCAAGCGTGAGTACTATGCTCACGAATGTCAAGCGAGCTCAACATTAACCATGGTGCGCTGAGGACTAATAGTACTGCTGTTAGTAACCAGCGTTCTGTATTCAATCCTCTCTAAAATATTTCTAAACATGCATGGGGTCTATTTTTCATAAGTATATAAACAACTCTTTCAAGTTTCAATACTGAAATCGCATAACCAATGTTTCATAACTGAGGACCCTAACATGAAATTCACAAAAATCATTCCAAATGATTCATTTAATTTCTTGTGCATAAAGATTTGTAAGGAATACAATGATGTGGAACTATTAAGTAATGATGATGAAAAATCATTGTTTTATCTAATCAGTCAAATATAAGTAAACAATAGCATAATTCCAATAAACCCGTTTTCAGAAAATGATTCTTACAAAATGAAAATTTAATTGAAAATGTAACAAGCATCAATGGACGCTATTCACTCACATGTTGACTCCCAAGTAATTGGATTTGCCATTTTAAGTATGAAGACTTCGAAGAAAATTTCCCCCGTAACTACCTAATTACCCAAAAGAAACCTCCTATTAACTTTAATTCAAAAGAAAATTTCCCAAGTGATTCGATTTGCCATTATAATTCTCTTATTTTATATTATTTTTATTTCTAATATATTGTTAACAATTTATTTTACTTTAATAAATCATATTTTAGGTAAATTATTGTTACCCAACTAATTACATGATAAAACCTCTTTATCATGAAATGATTATTACATAATGATAATTAAATCATATAAAAATAAAAATCATGATGCTACATTTAATACTTATTTTTTACATAATATTTTATAATATTGTATATCCATAACTGGCCTAGACCGGCCTGACAGGCTTAACACGCTTGTCAACAGGCCTAAGCCTGGCCTCTTAAGGGAAACAAGCCTTCTAACAGGTCTGAGCCAGCTACTATTGTCAAACAAGTCAGGTCAAATACAGGCCAGACCATAGGCACCTAACAGCTTGCCAGGCCTGATTCCACCCCTAAAAATTCTCCTACATAAATCTTCATTCATATTTATTTGTTGATAGCCAATATATAATTATAAATCTTAGATAATTCACACATTATAATTTTGCCAACGTTGTGTTAGTCATTTTTACTTATGGATTTACTCAATGACCATCTCTCTTGCGTTTTTAACAAATTTCATATGCATCATCAAATAATAATTTTTATTTTGAACAAGCAGTCCCATCACATAAATCCCTCCTAGCCAACATTAATACAAGGAGTCTATCTTATTAGCAACCAACACAATTTCAGCAACCATATACAACTCCCCAATCTTTTCAACACATACATCAAACAAAAGAAAAATAAGAGAAAAGGGGTAACATTAGTTTTATCTAGTTATTTGGTTTCAAACTATCTTTCAAGAATTTTGACAAATAACTTATGTGCAACAATATCAAACAGCTTCATAAAACTGCCAATTATCCAAATCTCTTGCCCAATTATTCTAAAACATCAATATATAAAACTTACTATACTTTCCAACTCTGTTCTTTATTGTTAATCCATTTAACCCAAAGGAAATTAACACAAAAAATTCATATTATTCCTCTAACGAAAAGTAGTTCAAGTTTCCCATTAAAGTATATCTTTTCTTTAATGATTAGGTTAGGAATAACTAGTTTTCTTTCCTCTTTTGAATTAGCAACTACAAAACAAAATTCCATTCCCAACTATTTCCCAACACAAAAACTGATAAAAAGAAACAAGAAGAACCAAAGCGTCCTTAATCCAACCAACTACACACAAACATAGCATAGGGGAAGAGACTTCAAACATACCACTCAATAAGAAACACAAGAAGAGAGAAAGGAGAAGATGCAAGACTCCACTAACTTCCAACTGACCAAAGCAAGGGAGGAAGACAATTTGCATGGTAGAGATGAAGGTAATGATAAGGCTAGAGGAGATAGTTGAACGAAGAAGAAGCAAGATGACCAAGGCTATGCACACTCACCATTGGCAAAAAGGATGAGAAAGGCAAGGACGAAGAAGAAGGAAGGAGACTCAGAAGAATCCAGAAAATTTCTCGCCTCCTCTTCTCAACCGTGTTTAAACTTTAAAGATGTAGAAGGAAAAAAATAAAGGGGAAATTGTTAATAAATACCAAATAGGAAAGTTAATTGTTAATTTCCACCTAGAAACATAGGCTACATAGGGTACTGAACTGTCATTAATATTGCACATAGAAAGACAAAAATGCCCTTAGTTTGGAAAGCTTGGACAAAATGAAATATAGGTAGAAGAAAAAGATTAATTGCTTATTACAGTGGCTTGTTTAGCTCTCATGTTTAGTGGTGTGTGGTGGTGTTGGTCGTCCGTTGCAGCTGTCGATCACCGTGGAGTCCGTCGGAGGCTCGATGGAGTAGTAAAAGCAAGGGAGGTGAGTTGTCTGAAGCCTTTCTTCATATTTCAATTTTTGGTGGAGGTGATGATTTGTATATTGGTCGTGGACCTCAGTTTTATTCATTGCTATGTGTGTGAGTAAGGAAATAGTAAATATAATTGTGACTTTGTTATATATTCTGAGTTTGGCCATTATTGTGAAGTTTTTTGTTTTTAGTGAATGAGGGTTTGTATATTGTGTATTGTGTATTACGTATTGGGTATTGTTGCCTGATTGTTGCTGGAAGTAATAATTCTACAATGGAGATTCGCATGTGATAGCCTTTCGTTTTCTTTTCTTTGTGTATTGGATCTTGCACATGTGTAATGTATCTTGCATGACGTGCAAAGGACCTTTAGTGTGTGCCTAAGGATCTTCCACGATATGTGTAAAGGATCTTCCATGATGTGCCAAGGATCTTCCATTATGCGTAATGGATCTACTACTTGTATGCAGATGGATATATGATGTGCAAAGGATATTCTATGATGTGCAAAGGATCTTCTATTGTGTGCAATGGATCATCGACTTGTGCAATGTAGCTTCTATGATGTGCAAAGGTTGTTCTGTCTGTGCAATACATATCCCCCATATGACCATTCCTATGTGTGCAAAGGATCTTCCATATGTGCCAACGCTCTTCCATGATGTGCAAAAGATCTACCTTATGTGCAAACTACCTTCCACATGCATACCAATACAGGTGTAGGAACCCAAATCTTTAATGACTTGCAAAGGATCTTCCATAATGTTCAAATGATCTTTCCATGTATGCAAACAATCTTTAATGATGTGCAAAGGATCTTCCATGATATTTAAATGATCTTCCACATGTGCAAATGATTTACACATGTGTTGCAATAATCATCCCTTGATGAATCCTTTACCACTTGCAATTGTTTTCATGTCAACCACAACCTTATTGTCAGTGTTAATTGCATTTTAACTAATTAAACATTTTTTGGTTGAAAACATCTTCCCCATGTGCAAAGGATATTACCATGTTTGCAATAATTCTTCCATGCATACAACTGATCTTCCCTTATATGCAAATAATTTGCCCTTTGCATTATATCATTGCAAACATTCTTGTACACCTAATATTTCACACCCAACGTAAGTGACCATAATAATACAAAATATGATGACAACATTTGGTGGTAACATAAAGACGTTCACATTGTGTCATATATACTAATTCTTTTACAAAGAGTGAGCACAACATATGGTGCTACTATATGTGTTCAAGTTTGACATTTATAATTACACCATAAAATAAAGCAGATGGAAAGATAGTTTGAACATCATAGAAGATCCTTTGCACATCATTGAAGATTTGGGTTCCTGTACCTGCATCGGTATACATGTGGAAGATAGTTTGCACATAATGGTAGATCCTTTGCACGCCATGGAAGAGCATTGGCACATGTGGAAGATCCTTTATACACATGGGAATGGTCACATGGAGGACACATGTTGCACAGACAGAATAACCTTTGCACATCATAGAAGCTACATTGCATAGGTCGATGATCCATTGCACATCATATAGCTCTTGATTCTTCTGCACACAGGTGGTACGTAGATCCATTACACACAATGGAATATCCTTGGCACATCATGGAAAATTCTTTACACATATCGTGGATGATTCTGGGGCACACACGGAAGGTACTTTGCACGTCATGTGAGATACATTGTACATGTGCAACATCCAATGCACAAAGACAAGAAAATCAAAGGCTAACACATGTGAATCTCCATTGCAGAATTATTACTTCCAGCAACAATTAGGAAGCAATACCCAATATGCAATACACAATACACAATATACAAATCTCCACTCATTAAAAACAAAAAAAAAACTTTACAATAATGGCTAAACTCAGAATATCTAACAAAGCCATAATTATATTTACTATTTCCTTACTCATACACACAACAAGGAACAAAACTGAGGTCTTCAACCAATATACAAATCATCACCTTCACTAAAAACTAGAATATAAAGAAGGGCTTCAGACAACTCACCTCCCTAGCTTTTACTACTCCATTAGACCTCCGGCGGACTCCACGGTGATCAACGGCCTCAACACACGATGCATTTCACCACACACCGCCAAACATGAGAGCTGAACAAGCCACTGTGATAAGCAATTAATCCTTTTCTTCTACCTATATTCATTTTGTCTAAGCTTTCCAAACTAAGAGCATTTTTGTCTTTCTTTGTTCAATATTAATGACAATTCAGTACCCTAAGTTTCTAGCTGGCAATTAGCAATTAATTTCCCTATTTGGTATTTACTAGCAATTTTCCCAAAAAATAAAAATAAAACAAGAAAAGAGGGAGTGGGTTAAAATGTTATGTGGCTTTATTTATTTATGTATTTTTAAAGAAGGGTTTTATGGTAATTTCATATCAATAAAACAACATAAAAAAATTTCCCTTTGGACACACATAGGATTCGAACCCCAAACCCAAAAGTAGACAACAAATAATTTCCCACCAAAGCACCAACCCACTTTTCTAAAAAACTTACAATAAATAATATATATATATATATATAAGAAATAAATATCAAAATAGGTATTCAACATACTTTCTAGTAATGATAGAAATACAAAAATCTAATTATAATATGCTATTATTATTAGTATCAGCCTTACTGCTTTTAATTATATCCATTGTTTCTTCTCATCTTTTTTATTTTTCAATTAACTTACTTGACAAGTTAATTAATTGTTGTTGATTTTTAAATTTCTTAAATTCTTGGGTTGTTACAGTACTTTTCAATATAGTGTGCCTTAATTACTAGTTTACCTCTTCAAGTTTCTTTTTCAGCTGCTCAGCTATACAGCTTAGAAGTTTGATTGCGTGCCTATTGAAAAACAGCACAGAACATTTCTCGGCGGCATCAAATACCTTGTGATGCACCTTGAATCTGGGACAAAATTCTCACGTTTAGTGTCTGCCATTTGAAGACAAATGTTGAATTGGAGGTTAAAAAATTAGGTCAAATAAAAGGACAGGCACATAATTGGGTTGAGTCATCAGTACTTCCTTCTTACAATTGCCACATGTAAGCTGGCCTTTTTCATATGTTGGCTTAGTGTCACACAAGTACCTACCATAGGTCCACTCATATGTCATTTCAAGCTTCTGAATGTAAACTGTTGACATAATCTCACAATCCTATTCTAACAGCACAAGGGTGTGAAACAACTACTTGCTTTTGTAATATGCCATGAACAAAAGTGAGGGGGATTGCTAAGCCAAAGCAATGAAATAATACCTTCTTAATGTTTTTAAATCACGAAGGGGTATCCTGGTAGGAAATGTCAACATGTCTTCATTGCTGAAGTTGGGTTTCACAATATTGGATATCTAATAAAAACTTCTAAGAGCACTTGGGGTCCCGTTCAGGCTGCTCGTGTTATCAAAGTAGAGAAATAGGGGCACATGTTCAAAGCTAATGATTGTGAAGTACAAGTATTGACGTCTGATTTCCAAATCATTGCTCACTTGTCAAGTAATTCCTAGCATTCGGGATATTAGGATTGAACAAAACTCTTGTTGCTTCCAGTGCATTAGTAATGTGGCCATACGCTGTGAAAGGAAAAATATTGTTAGGTTCAAGGAACCGATTGTTAAGTCTTTGAAAGCTGCATTAATTATTCACCTTTATTTTTATTCAACTTCACAAACCTAATAACAATTACAACTAGGGGCTCCATTTTATCATCTTGTTGTTAAATGTTTGAGTCACACAATTTCCAAATAGCACTTCATTGACTGCAACATCATTAAAAAACAATTCCCCTAGTCAGTTGTCTAATTGCAAGATTATTATACCATACATATTATCTAATTGCCACCCAAAAGTATCAATGCAAACCCATGCAGAAAAATGTGTGCAATGGCGAGAATTTAAGGGCAATGTAGACAATATAATAATAGCAAGACATGACTTCAAATGGACATTACTCTTTATCTGCAAGGGTGAGATTGCAATACCCTAGGTTTTGAGATTTAGGGCTAGAGAATAAGCCTGAAATAAGTGGTCTGCTAAGCCCCAGTTTAGCAAGATCCTAAATTATGATTAAGGGTTAATGACTCCAAAAGTGGATGTGATTAGTGACAAATGGACCCTTTTGGAGATTTTGACGTGAACTGTAATTCGTATGTGTTATGAGCAGTGCCGAAACCTTGTATTTAAGTTCATTTGTAGATTAACATCTAAATTGACTTAAAATATAGGGAGGGCGCATAATGTGGGTAAATGGAATGTATGATGTGTTTAGTGGTGATTCCAAGAGGAATTGACATAATCAGGGGCAAAATGGTAAAGTTACTGACCAATTGGTCAGTTACCCAAGAAGGAACTCATTGATAACTTAAAAATCAATGGTTGAGATTGATTGCTATGTGATTAAAGGGGGTGGAATCCCATGTGTATGTGATTATGTGAGCTCATGGAGGTGTGACAAGATTGTGACACTTGGCATAATGTGAGCCCTTAGATTGGTAAAAAGTTCAAAACACCTTTCCTCTCTCCTCTCTCCTCTATTAGGTCGGCCAAATAAGTATTGAAGGGCCAAAAATCTGATTTAACTTCACCATCTTCATCTCTCTCTATTTCTCCATTTTCGTTGAGCTTGGGGAAGGAAAGAGAAAAGAATAAGGTGATATTTGGTCCATTTGGTGTCCTCTAATGGTTAAATCCTCTTCACTAATCTTGATCATAGTGATGTAAGCTTCATTTCTATGGTTTTAGATTTTTAAAATAAGGTGTTTGAGAACTTGAATAATTTGGAAAGTGGAAAAATCAAGGAATAAGCTTGAGGAAGAGGAAGAGGTGAGTATTTGCTACCTTTTGAACTAAGTTTTGAGATATTTGGTTGGGTATTGGGAATTGTGTGATTTGCCCTGATTTTGGTATAATTTTGTCTGGAATGTATTTGGTGGAATTGAGTTGTGTTTTGTGTTGAAAATTGTGTCATGTTGTGGTATTTAGTCATTGGAATTGGTTTGGATTGGATTGGATTGGACACATTGGTTGCAAAATCTGAAATTCTGTTCAGTGAAACTCTATCCTGGACGATCTTCTTGTGTAGACTTTTTGACTTGACAAATGATGTCTACAAATTTTGAAACTTTCCAATCTTAAATTTCACATCCCAAGCTTTAAGATGGACATATAATTTGTGTCATTTTGTTTTGTGAGCTAGGAGTTATGGTTGTCCAAATTTTGATGATGAAACTAGACTTAATTCTGGAGCAATGTGAATATTTGTGTAATTCTGTATTTCTGTGGTTATGGACAGCCTTGATCCATATTTTTCCTATGAAGAGGACTTAAATAGCTTTCATTTGGCTTTGGTATCACCTCATTTTGATTTTTCTAGAATTAATTATGAATTTTCGAAGTTGTCTTGGCTGCAGCAGAAAATCTTGGCTGCAGCGCAAAAGTTTCTGTGCACATCTTGGCCGCAGCCAGAAATTCTTGGCTACATCCAAAAACCTTCTGTGCACGTTTTGGCTGCAGCCAACCCCCATTTTCAGTATTTTGTGATTTTGAAAGGTGATTTCCAACCTACTACTTCCTAATCCTTTAGGCTTTCATGGAGCTTATTATAGCCACCTAAAGGGTGTAAATGATAACTAACTTTAAGTGATATGAAAGTAAGGATTTGGATTAGAGATTAACCCTATGTCCTCAACTTGGTTTATAGGGTTCAGTATTCTCCCTAATCGTGAGTAGCCGGTGCTAGAGCATACATGGAAAGAAAAAGTGTAGGGAACTTACCTCTCCTGCATGTATTTGATATCTGTTTTGGTGTGTTGATGCATGTTATTGCTTTGCTTGATTATGTGAAAGTTGCATGAATGATTTGAAGCTATGTTTCAATTTATGCTATGGCCATAAGTATGTTATTCGAAGCATTGAGATTACAGATTTGTCATTGTGTGAACATGAGTTATGTTATGCAAGCATATCATGCATTAAACGTTTATCTTGCATGCATATTGGTAATGTTTTTCTACTGATATTCTCTCAAATCTCACCCTTCCCTACCAACATTTTAGACAGGGTAGGTGGATCGAGAATGGAGCAAGCAATCAAGGGCGACGAGGACTCCTTCAGGTTATCATTTTGGTAGTTGGTTATCATTGCTAGTTGGGATAACTGTATATGTTTTGGTATGTATATTCGGATATGTATTTGGAGATGAGATTGTGTAATCCCCTGAATTGGATTTTGTATACCCTTTTAATAAAGGTATGAACCCAGGGTTGCTGGGAATTAGGTTGTGCACTCTGATGTTTATAATAAATGTGATTTATCTTCGCGAAGTAATTGTATACAAAATATGAATATGAGACCAGGTGAATTAGCTTTTGAAGGGCATTTGTGAAAACCCTATCGAGAAGATGGGATTTTAAATGAGTTTTGAATACTGTTGGTCTCTAATTCATTTTAATCGCTTATTTCAGATATAATTACGAAGGGGGTTACAGAGATTTAGTCATTGGAAGGTCTCGGATTCTCTTTATTGTTCTTCCAAATCTCTAAAAGCTCAAAGGAACCCTATGACATTTGGATAATGGTTTGGCCATAATTTAGGACTCGCAAGCATTAAAAAAAAATATGACATTCACCTTTCATTGATATAATTTGATTAGAATTTCTTACTATCAAGCACTTACCAATTAGTTCTTTATTTTCTGCAATGTAATCTGCAATCCTTTTTATAGGGACAAAGTTGAATGTATCAATCGCTATTTCCAAAGCGGATTCCTGGGAAAATGTCTTGATGTGAAATCTGATCCTCCATGAGTGCGGCGTCACTTTACATTTGTCACTATTATCAAGCACCTCGAAGTTTTGAAACTGGCAGACCTCAACCTCTTAAAGCTCCTTCATGTAACATTCCCTCAATCGCTTTTGAGTAACAAGCCCTTCAATTGTGGTCCCCTACAAATTATTCACAACATGATGTAAGTGACATTTTAGAAGTTAGTCCAGAATTAGTGAGACTTCATGCTTGTCAAACCTGTTCGTCCATTAGAACCATGCCCACTTTCCAAGCATCATATGACAGTGTGCTTTTGCTACCAACCAACTTTCTAAGAACACGTGTATCGATAACCTAGGTGTCTTTATTGTCATTGATGATTTGGCAGAAAAGATCTTGTTGAATGGTTGTCACATATTTGGAGAATAAGGTAGTTGTTTCAGGCGGAGACAAAATGTTGCAGGCCAAGCTATGATGCATTTCTTTATATTATTATTGAAAATTAATATTTATAGTACAAAGCATATTGGCCAGGGCCATCTAATATATATCTCATGCACATGCACTCGAGTGATACCCTATACACTCGAGTGATAACGTATGCCACCCGCAAATATGGAGTTCACTCGTGATCTCTGCCTGAGGACTTAACCAAAACACTGAAGAGAAAAGAAAATATCATGCAGCACTTGAGTGAGACCCTACCTCACTCGAGTGAGACTTTTCAGAAGCTAAAACGCAGTAACTGATATACCTTTCCAAACTTGCCCAATTTGCTACCAATGGTTCCAAAACTTATACCAAAACTAATTCCCATCTAAAATGTCATAAGGAACCTATTGGAAACCTCAAAATACCCAAAATCATCCCCTAACAATAATTTTTGTCTTGGGCCAATACATTACACACAAACCACCAATGACCAATCTTTTCCCTTTAAAATTTCAATCAAAACCAAGGACACAACAACACATCCTAATACCATTTTCTACACATTACCATATCTAATTCATCCATTTACAATTCTCATGAAATCAAGGCAAAATTCCAGAATTTCCAAACTCATTCAATGGTTACACAATTTAGATCAAAATGCTACTAACTCTTACCTCTTTCTCTTCCCAAGGTTGGTTCTTTGTTTTCTCAACCTTCCAATTCCTTCAAGTGCTCAAATATCACCTTTCAAGAATCTAAAACCATGGCCATGAAGCCCTCAACACAATGAACAAAATTAATAAAGAACATTTGAGCATTAGAGGGCATCTAGTAAGCCAAAATCTCACCTTTCTACCTTCTTTTTCCTCCCCTTGTGTAATGAAAATGGAGATAAGATGAGAAAGATGAGAGAATGATAAAGTTGCAGATTTTCATGCCCCCTGCCACATAACTGACTTTGGAGGGAGAGAGGAGAGAGGGAAGTGCTTTGAAAATTTGACTTGATCCAAGGGTCCTCCTTTTTACATTTGTCTTAATCTTACTCTCCCAACCATGAACTCACCTAAGCTTATATGCACAAGATTCCACCCCATGAACCACTTAGCAATAAATCACAACCATTGATCTTTAAGTTACCAATGAGTCTCCTCTTCAGTGACTGACCAATTGGTCGGTAACTTTACCATTTTGCCCCTAATTATCACAACATATGCTAAATCATCATCAAGCACATTTATATCATTCCATCATCACAACCATACGCGCGCCCTCCCCTATATTTTAACCCAATTTAAACATTAATCCACACTTAAGCATAAATATAGGGCCTTGGCGTGAAACACATTCACATTGAATTCAATCATAATTACATCGCTGTTAACATAATTAGCCCTTAATCCCAAATTGGGTCATTACAATGGAGTCATCTCTTTTAACGGTGTTGCGTTTTTTGCGGTTTTTTCTGTTAATGTTGTTGCGTTCTTTGTGGTTTCTTATTGATTGGCAATATCTATAAATATGAGGCCCGTTTTTTCTAGAATGTGCTGGCCTGTTATACCTGTGGCAACTTTATGGCATTTTAATATGGAATTTAATGTTAAGCAGTGGCGGGGATGTTTTAGCACGCCGTCAATCCAAATTAGTGTTGGCATCAAAGATGAAGGCCTTTCTCTGATTATCGAGGTTTCTTAGCATAGGATTGTAGTTTCTTGATTTTATCATATTATTGGTTAATAATACTCTCCGGTGTGTTGCATTTAAGATCATGAATCTTAATACTACTTTTCCTTGTGATCATATTGCAGGGATCAACTTCTTTCAAGTCTATCGTAAATGCCTATCCTAAGAAGATGAATCCGAAGTATAAATACAACCCTCTTCCACATGAAGGGCTTGCTGGTTTTAAATCATCTTTGAATTTAAATGGTAAACACTATATTGGTGATCCAAGAATAACCAAAAACGAAGCGGAGCAATCCGCAGCATGTGCTGCTGTTCTTTTAAATCTGGAAAGCTTCCTTCTTTACGTAAATATTTATTTCCAAATCCTGTATACATTATCTATTAACTATGGGGTGATAGATTCATTAGTTTTGTTTTTAATGCAGGTAATCCCAAGTTTGATGCTTCCTTCTGAGGTAATGAAGTCATAATTCGAGTTTTGATATGAAGGCTTCACAACATTTTTACACCTCTATCTCCTGAATTTCCTAGCGTGTCTTTGCAAGCAGGTTAACAACAGCATAATAGTTCAAACTTGCGAAAAAAACAGGGCAGAAAAGAAGAAGAAAGAGCTGGCCAAGAGAAGTCTAGGAGTAAAGCTCTGCACTGTTAGGCTCCTTGATACATGAACTCCGTATTTTACTGTATTTTTTCTCAACTGGGTCTTCTATAAAGAAAAGTATAGGGAAAGAAGAACAGAGATATTGCAAGATGGAACCCAACTCAAGGAGGGCATCGCAGATTCCACATCGGTGGTTCAGAAATTTGGATTTAAACAGAGAACAGAGTGCTTGAGACTTGCAGGAAGCCACGTCTGTAAAGGATTTTGATGCACGACATACACATATTGCAGTTTGTCCATTTGTATTCATTTCTTTATGCACCAATGTTCATGTTTCAAATCTGTGCAAGGGACTGTGAAAGACACCAGCAATCAGTGGATTTGTGGTTTTACATGCAAACTCATTGGGTTCTGCTAGTCATAGCTGAATTAATAGGCATGGTTTATGGTCTTTACTTGTGTTGGAGTAAAAGTATTCATAAAGTATGTTTTTTGTTGGACTGTATAAAAGCTATTAATTTAGTAGTTAGAGGTTATGATTTTGATTATCTTTTTAGAGACCTTGTGAATGGGATGAGATCCCTTATTAATAAAGGTTGACAAGTTAATTTTATAAATATTTTAAAGGAGGACCTCATCCTTATTAATAGATTGAATAAATTAGTTCATACCATTTTTTATAACTTTTTATGTCTTTGATCATCCTTCACCTCTCAACCAAGAGGTGGATCATGATCAAAGAGTGTAAGTTTATGTAGGTCCTTTCTGTAATTTATTTTCTTGAAGAATGATATTCAGTACTATATTCAAAAAAATCTGTGTAAGGGTGTATCAGGAAAAATATGGAAAAGAAAAAGTAATTACAGTTTGTAGTCATTGTTATGTAATTATTGCCATTTATAACATACAGGAGTGAGAGAGGTTGCCTCAGATTTTTTTTTTTTTTATTGCCTCCCATTTAATTAATTATAGGAAGAATTACACTCAGGTCTTAAGAAAAAAGAGAAATGAATGGTCCCTGGAGATTGTAAAATGAAAAAATGGTCTCAAGGAGTTGTTAATACAAGCTCCTGGAATTATTAATGAGATCATTTTTTCATTTTACAATCTCTAAGAATCATTTCTTCATTTATTTTTTCCCTTGTACCTAAGTATAATTCTCTGTTAATTATATTAATATCGTTGCATGCATTTACTTACATTCTCTTGCTATCACACTCTCTCTCTTCCACCCGTGCAACTTCTATTATTGATATATTATTTTTCTAATTATATGTTAGTTATTATTTCATAATAATAGTAATTCGGGTTGAGTAGAATAGACTTTATTTATCTTTGCCCAAAATTTTTCGTTTAAAAGAACATTAAATTGCAAATAATTGTCCAAATTTTGTGTTGTGTACAGGTATTTTTCTGAAATTCTAAAACTTCACGAAAGAAATCTTTAAATTAATTTATAGAGAATGCTCTTACATGATTAATTGATCTATTATATTAAGCGATTTGACAATTAATTCATGAAAATAATACTCATAGATATGTAAAGTTCAGAAAGACTGTCACCAAAAGAGAGAATGCTCTCCTTTTTCTCTTTTTCATTTTTTCTCATAATCACATCCCACTTTTAAGTTAATCCTTCTGAAGTGTTGAAATGTAGCTAAAAAGTAGCTTCACCACAAAACAAAATAAAAATTAAAGATAATGAAGATGGGTTCAATTTTTTAATTAATTATTATCTATATTTACTGCAAGGCAATTACAAATGAGAAGATGAGATGATGATATTTTCAAGGGTTAATGTCACTTTTGATCCTTAACATTTCACCTAATTTTGGTTTTGGTCCATCAAGTTTACTCTGTTTATTAGAATCGTTGGTCTTTGAAATTTGAAAATGACTTGGTGCAATCTTTGACAGTGTTAATTTATCATGTGTGGCACTAACTCTATTAAATCAATTTATGTGACATGCTTATTAGGAAAGCTGACATGTCAAATGAAATTATTTTTGTTAATTTTGAGCTGGACATTTAATTTAAAAAATAAAATAAAATAGGATCCAACATAAAAGAAAGGCACAAGCCTCGAGAAATGGGGAAATGACCATAGTGAAAAAGAATTGCAATCCCTAAATCACTTTATCAATGTTCATGAACCGGACCGGACCGGCCAGTCCAGCCCAGAAAACGGCGAACCAGCCAGTAAACTGGTCCGGTCCGGTTCATTGTTTTTTTTAAAAAATTTTCTTTAGGATTTTAATTAATAAGTCTGAAATCTTCAATTTTGTATCGGCTTGGTTCCTGGTTAGCTTCGGTTTAACCCCGATCTGACTTATTGACCCTTAATCCAGTACCCCGACCAGTTTAGTGCCTTGTCTTGATTCATGAACCTTGCTCTTTACACATTTGTTTCAGCGCCATTCTCGAAACAAATCCAATCCCTTTCATAGTTGATCTTCTCAAAACATGTAAAAAATCCTCAAAGACATCTAAGAAGTGATGTGCTCTAATAGAGACTTACGGTGTGTTTAGTTTGAGGCGAAGGGATGTAAATTACAATTTTGGATGGGAGAAATCTAAAATTTACGCACTCATTCTTTTAAATTTTAGGTTCCCGCTCCAAATTTACCCTCTTATTCATTTTAAATACCTTCAACCTAAAAAAATAATTTACCCCCTCCCCTCCCCTCAAACCAAACACACCTCTAGGGATTGCAATTCTTCCCCCTTTCTCTATATTTGTGCGTTTCTTTTATATGTTTATTTATTGTCTTCTTAAATTAAATGTTCAGCACATAATTAACAAAAAAATAATTTCATTTGTCATGTCAACTTTCCTAATAAACATGCCATACATAAAATGATTTAACCGAGTTAGTACCACATAGAATAAATTAACACCGTTAAAGACTACACCAAGTCCTTTTTAAATTTCAGGGATTAATGGTTCGAAACAGAGTAAATTTGAGATATTAAAACTAGCATTTTTAAACTTGAGGAACTAAAATTAAAATTGGGTGAAACTTGGATGACTTAAGTGCCATTAACCCTATTTTCAAACTGGTCAACGGAGGAGGCACCCTCACTTATCACTGTGTAGTGTTTCTGCAAAACACAGCACGGAGAAGCATTTTCCAAGAAACTGTGACCTCTTCATCCTCGCTCTTTCCTTTTTTTCGTGTTAACAATCTCCTCCACCTTAATTTGCCTTCCGATACTCTTCATGAACTTGTGCTTAATCCCTGGATCTCACAATGCAAATGCTAATAAAAATCTCAAAACTCAGCCTCACTCATCCATTGTTGTGGAGAATTGTGGGCTTTGTGTGAAGCATAGTTGCATTTACCTGTTTTGCCCTTGAGTCCCTCTTCCCATGACTTGTTTGGCAGTTGCAACCTGCTCAAAATCTCCATCTACAGTGTCGCTAGTTTGATCCTAACCACCTTGATGCTACTAATAAGAGATGCTGGAAAATTACAAGATCAGTTCTGGTGAAAACAATTGTGGGTTTGCTGGTTATGATGGTCACCTCTCTCTGTTCCATTTGGCAAGACCTAGTTAGCCAAAAGGAGGACTACGAAAATGGATCGCGTAGCGGAATCCTAAACATGTGTTCGTTTGGGGCGTTTGGTTTGATGTCGCTGAGCTTGTCGAGGCAGCTTGAGCTTGGATTCGAAGTGGGTATCTTCAATTTCTCATTTGGGAGTTTCTTAGTGTTGCTGATGAAGATGAACTTCAAATTGGCCCCACTTGCAGCAATCTTGTGCTATGTCATGATGCATATCCGATCCTTCTCAGACTATTTCAAGGAAAAGCTTAGGCGTGTTGACACTAGTGACACAGGACTTGAAGACATAGAGAGCAAGACTTTACATTCAATCCTTTACATACCCTTCTTATATAGTTGCTCGAACAAGAAATTCTATCTGAACTGAAACCTGAAATTGAATTGCTCTCACCAGTGGAAAACTTGTTAATAAATAAGATATTTTTGTGCCTTCAAATATTTAATATATATTTATCCCTTGCAGAAAAATATAAGGGAGGTACTCCTTAATGCTTGATGCGAATGCGTAAATTTTGCCATGAATTATTTTTTCTTTAAGTACCTAGCATTATTATCTTTTGTTGAGGTCCAAAAGAAAATATGATCTTTTTTTTACATTGTGGATCCCATGTTTCTCGTAATTCTGTAGTAGGCAGTAGCACTCACGGATCTATCTCTCTCCTCTCCCTCTTCTCTCTCATTCCCACGCTTTGGCAGCTGTAGTGATCATGTTCTTAGAAACTATGTCTGATTCATTCAAGCTTCACCCTCTCACTGCTCCAAATTCCACCCTGAATTCTCCTGCACGTCCCAAAATCATACCTTTCTGTATTTGCACCCACTGCACCAATCGCATCTCTTTAATTTAAATCATCCTCTGGGTAAGCCATGTCTGAAATCTCATTCTTTTCAGTTTCCTTAATACGTGCTTAATTTCATGAGAAAGAAGCCTGGATACATCCAATAAAGACACGTATCAGGTCCAGTTTGAAAAGTTGCATCACATCAATTAAGAAATATACTGCAAATAGATGTGACTGTGTAATGAACTAATTAACAAACACCAGTTAAAGCAGTTGTTTTGCAGGTGCGTGCGTGTGTGTGTATAAGGAAGTGTGAGATTTAATGCAAATATATGTCCAACGCCGGCACAGTTACTGGTGCTCAAAGAACTGTACGGACAAGGGACGAAGAGGCCGACGGCTAAACAAATACAGCAAATAGCATCAGAGATACGTCATTTTGGCAAAATCGAAGGGAAGAACGGGTTCTACTGGTTCCAGAATCACAAAGCTAGAGAGCGCCAGGAACGACGTCGCCGGGAGATGGAGGGAGCTGCTTCTGATTCAGCTCAAGACAAGGAATTCGCAAATGTTGTTGGCTGGGAGAGTTAAGCATATATGGGTTATCAAATCTGATTAGGATGGACTAGATCAAAGTTTTAAAAGTCTATATTTTTTAAAAAAAATATTCTAATACGCATAAAATTTAAATTGAAGATAATCTCTTAATTATTATTCTGTGAAGAAAATAACTTTTTATTTTAAAAATTATCATTTTAAAAAAGAACTCAGATCCGAATCGTCCAAACTTAGATTTGCTTACTAGAGAAACTGGTTCTAGACTGTAATTCGTTAATGTGGCAAGATGTATAGAAGAATGTGGGGGGGCACAATGCAAAAAAAAAAAGTATCGGACATTGGGGTTGGTTAACGGAATTGTCTTGAGAGGGTAATGCGAGCTGGCCTACGGGTTGCGGGCTGGGGCGGGCTGGTGTAGCCCGCCCCCGCCAGCCCGAATCCGTTTAGGTGAGCTGGCGGGCCAGCCCGCCAACTTGCCAAATTTTTTTTTAAAAAATTTCTCTTTTTTAAAAATTTTTTTACTCTCTTTCTCTTTATTCACTCTCTCATATTATACTTCTTTTCTTTTATATATTAATGTTATGAAGTCAATTTCATTCTTACTTTCCTTTTTTTTCATTTATTCACATCATAGAACTATATAAACACATCTATTTTAAATTTAATAATAGTAGAATAAATAAATATAATATGAAAATAAGTGTCAAATAAAAAATATGGAGAATTAATTAAACACATTATCAAAAGAAATAAGATAAAGGAGAGACTAAATGCATTTAAGAAAAAACTAAAAAAAATAATTATGCGGGCCAGCCCGCGGGCTAAACGGGCTAAGCCCATTTATCCCGTTTTTAAATGGGCCGCAGAGTTTATTTTGGGCAGGCTAGCAGGCCAGCCCAGCCTGAATTACTGGCTCTAGAGTTATCAAAACTGTTACCTTTAAAAATAATTATATTTATTTTTGAACCCAACAAAAGATAATAGTGTTAAGTGCTCCTAACGAAATAGCTCATTACTAAATTTATACTCTCGTCCTCTTCCTTTTCTTCTTCTCTAACTCTTATACTCCTAAAAATCTAGCCCCTCCAACACAAAGATGCTGTCTGTATCGGTAACAAATAGTCTCATAGTAATAGATGAAAAGAGACGATAATGGTAAAACGCGTGACACGTTGCATGCACATACATATATGTTAGAATATAGAATAATATATAATTCATGTAATGAGTATCATAGCTTTCCGTTGTATGTGTAGGTCATGTTTGTTTAGGTTCCGTTCTGTTTGGGCCATCTATTCATGTTTGGTAATTTAGCCCAAGCCTATATTGAATTATTGTAGTACATCAGATTCATTATAAATAATAAGTGGCATCGGTCAATGATAGTTGACTGTGCCTTTTCTTGTTTTGCCACTGGCTCTCAATAGAGAATAGTTAAAATTTACTAAATCCTTAAAGTTGATTCAAAATGATTATATTTTCATGTTAGTTTATAGGAGTATCAATCATAGCTCGTCATCATCGATGGCCAACTATACGGTACATCATTTAGAGTAAGAACAATGAATAGATTGAAAATAGCTATGCATGACAATGAATCTGGATGTAACACGAAAAGAAAAATTGAAACAGATAGAAACAGTGGCAGACAATGGGGTTGGTATGGTGGAATTGTAATGGAGTTGATGGATGTTTTTGCTTTATTCATTACACCTTTTGCTTTATTATCATCATTATATTTATTTTCATGAGTGTGTTTTTCCTTTCTAATTGTATAAATAGGAGCTAGCTATTCTCTTGTAAGCATTCAGAGTTTGATAAGAAAATTGTGTGTATGGTTTCTGAACCATTTTGGTACCAGAGCCTTGTTCCAGAGGGAGAGAAAACGAGAGAGTGAGGAATAGGTTGAGAGAAACACCGTTGGAAAAATAGGGTGTGCGAAATTCCATCCTACCGACGGATTTTCAGAAATCTGACCCCGCCATCGTCTTCAGAACGTCCCAAAACCCAGGACAAGCTTCGGCCACAGCCGTGAACCACCGTCACGCGCCTTCACGCGCCACCTCTGTGACCTACTCGCCGTCAACGGAGCTCCACGCGCCGGCCACGCGCTGCAGAGGTTGAAGACGACCCACGTCAGCCTCCACGTCATCCGACACGTCAGCAGAGTCTGACCAGTCAATGCCACGTCATCCAATCACATACTGCCACGTGTCGAAATCGCCACGTCAGCCCCACCGTCAGCGTATGCCACGTCACCAGTCCAGTCAGCGACCATGTCAACAGTCAACGCCAGGTCAAACGAATCAATGATTGCCACGTGTCATCCCTGCCACGTCAGCATAATGGTCAGCCAGAATTTTGTTAAAATTACAGTTTTGTGCCCTAAATACTGCGATAATTACAGTTAGACCCCTGAACTTTCTGTAATTTCATTTTGACCCCTAGAATCTGCCAAAATTGCACTTTAGCCCCTGAACTTTCTGTAATTTCATTTTTGACCCATAGAATCTGCCAAAATTGCACTTTAGCCCCTGAACTTTCTGTAATTTTATTTTGACCCCCTAGAATCTGCCAAAATTGCACTTTAGGCCCCTGAACTTTCTGTAATTTCATTTTGACCCCTAGAATCTGCCAAAATTGCTCTTTAGGCCCCTGGACTTCCTGTAATTGCATTTTGACCCCCATAAACTGCCAAAATTGCATTTTAGGCCCCTGGACTTCCTTAAATTGCTTTTTTTTACCCAGAAAACTGCCCAAATGTGAATTTTAGGACCCTAAACTAACATTGTTGCCCAAATTTCTTGTTTTACCTCTGATTTTTCCATAAATACAAGTCCTTCCCCTACCCTTCTGCCTAATAAACCAGTCAAACAAACCACGAAATGCCTCCAAGACGCAGGAATAGGCACGAGATTGAGATGGAAGAGATGAGATACCGGATTCAAGAACTAGAGGCCACTATAACAGAACAGCAAGCCTTGCTCGAAACTCGTAGAAACCACTCAGAAGATGATTTGAATAGCCACAGTTTGTCATCCCATGACTACCTTCAGCGTCCTCGACAACAACCATTCCGCCTTAATGATATTAAGGTAGACATTCCTGAATTCGAGGGAAGACTCCAACCGGACGAATACATTGACTGGCTACAAACTGTTGAACTAGTCTTTGAGTATAAAGAGATTCCAGATGAGCAGAAAGTTAAAATTGTTGCTATCAAACTAAAGAAACATGCCTCCATATGGTGGGAGAATCTCAAAAGAAGGCGTGAAAGAGAAGGAAAGAGCAAGATAAGAATGTGGGACAAGATGCGACGCGAGCTCTCACGAAAGTTTCTTCCCGACAATTATTATCAAGATAATTTCCTTCAATTACGTAATCTTCGCCAAAAGGTTATGTCTGTAGAGGAATATACCAGGGAATTTGAGAAGCTTATGATGAAATGTGATATACAAGAGAGGGAGGAGCAAACAATAGGTCGATATCTCGGAGGATTAAATACAAACATCGCTCATCCAGTACAACTCCAGCAATACTGGACTCTGGACGACGTCATTCGTCTAGCGATCCGCATCGAGAAACAGTTGATCAGAAGACCTCCCTACCAGTCGTCTTCCTCAACTGAAATTCCTTTTGAGGAACATGAAGCACAGGTATATCAACCTACACAAATGTATCAGCATAGCTCCTCAAGCAAGCCCACACAAGTATATCAACCTAGCTCTTCAAGTAAGCCTCCACCTAAGGTTGCTAAAGAATTTAGCTCTAAAGCACCTAAGTGCTTCAAATGCCAAGGGTACGGTCATATCGCTTCAGAATGTCCTACCCGCAGAGTTGTTACTATTATTGAAGGGGAAACTTTTGCAATATTTGAAGAAGAAAAGGATTCTATGCCTAATAAAGAGCCGGTCTTTGATGAAGAGCCAATTTTTGATGAAGAAGTCATTCATCCTGATCACGGTGAAATACTTGTGATTAGACGAAGCTTGCATACAGCCATAGAAGAAGAAGAACCTTGGCTACGTCGTAACATTTTTCATACTCGCTGTACTACTCAAGGTAGAGCTTGTGACGTCATTATTGACAATGGAAGTTGTGAAAATGTAGTCTCTAACTACATGGTGGAAAAATTGCAAATACCAACCCACAACCATCCGTATCCATACAAGCTCCAATGGTTTAACAAAGGGAGTGCTGTAAAAGTATCAAAACGATGCCTTATTGCTTTTTCTATCGGTAAAAGGTATCGTGATGAAGTTTGGTGTGATGTTGTTCAGATGGATGCTTGTCATCTTCTAGGAAGACCTTGGCAATATGATCGACACGTTTTGTTCGACGGTCATACAAACACATATTCCTTTAAGAAGGATAATGTGAAGATTCAGCTCGAACCTTTGCCACTTGATAAAAACATCAAAGCCAAAGATGAGTCCAAGAAGTTTTTACTCAAGCATAAGGCTCCTGATCTATCCCCGTATCTTGATGATGATGTTGTTTTTTTGACTCGAGGACGAGTCCTGTCCAACCCCGGGAGGATGAAACAGATAGAAACAGTGGCAGACAATGGGGTTGGTATGGTGGAATTGTAATGGAGTTGGTGAATGTTTTTGCTTTATTCATTACACCTTTTGCTTTATTATCATCATTATGTTTATTTTCATGAGTGTGTTTTTCCTTTCTAATTGTATAAATAGGAGCTAGTTATTCTCTTGTAAGCATTCAGAGTTTGGTAAGAAAATTGTGTGTATGATTTCTGAACCAAAAATGCTTTGTGCAAGGAGATATTTAAAAATCTTCCTACATCATCTAATTGGCATGCGACAAAATTATATATAATCATGATGGATAACTTTCCATTTATCATTATGTCTAAACAATTTTTATTACAAATAAATTTTTTTTCTGTGAAGCATCATTTAACACAAATAAGTTTTGCAAATGAAAAAAATACAAATCAACAATATGGTGCAAACTAACCAAGCCTATTAACTTTCATCAAACATTAGTTCAATTGGTAGGTGATAGCAGGTGATAGAATTGAAAGAAGTAATTGAAGGCCGAACCCACCTCTGCATCACCATTATTTATGCTACAGGAAGAATAAAAAACGGTCAACCAAAGTGAAGAAGTATCGAGGAAGGGAATCGATCGTAGTATACTGAGGGAAGAGTTCAGTGAGAAGGTTTTCATCGGAGATGGAAGCATAGTGAGGAGGGAAGTGATTGCGCTGAAAGTTTCAATTCACTCAGCTGGGATGGGGATGATCAAAGAAGGGGAAAATGTACTTTGTTGATCTCTCATGCACGCCAAAACTAAGGAGAATAATGGTCTTACACTTACACGTGTCTACCACATCACCCTTCAGTATCCGCCACGTCACCACTTCAAGTCAAACTTCTTTCTCCCTCTAACTATTTAACCGTCAATGTCTATCAATTTAATAGGCTTGGTCAATTTGCATCATTGTAAATCGTTGATTTGTATATTTCAAAAAAAACATAAAATTCCCGACGATAAATTTCGTGGCAAATTCCTAACCCCGTAGTAAATTATTTTGTCACGAAATTAGTCACAGAAATTTCCGTAACTAATTTTACCACAGAATTAGCTACGGAATTTTCTGTGGTAATTTGCTAATAATTTTCTGTCAGAAAAATTAAAAAATTATTATTTTTAATTAAATTTTATTTTAAAAAAATATCTTTATAAAAATTAAAATTATGATATTATTAGCCATATAAATATTTAAAAATGAGGGTTAATACTATCTTTTATGCCTTAATTTTTTCCTCATTTTGGTTTTGACCCCTCAAGTTCCCAACTATAGGTTTTGGTCATTGTAAGGGCAAAATGGTCATATAAAATTTTATTTATATATTATTATTTATTAATTACTTTTAATTAAAAATAAAATTTAAATTCAAAAATTGGACAAAAATATAGTCATGAAAATTTATTTAAGATGTAAAATTTTTTAATTTGAAATTAATTTATATTAAAAATTATTAGAATATATAAAATTACTTTATCTTATTATTACATTTATATATAGTTTTTTATAACAATATATATTTGTGTATAAGAAACAAATATATATTTATAAAAAATTGATTATATAAGATTATATATATATATATATATATATATATATATATATATATATATATATATAATTGTGTAATAATAAAAAGCCAAAGCATTTTAACGCAACTGGCAAGGCATCACGTGCATACAGACGAGGTCGTGAGTTCGAACCAAAAGGGGCCAAGACGAGTTGCATTTTCAAGAAAAAAGAAGTGGCGACATATGGTGGAGCTGGGAGCCGGCGATGAGGTGGAGGCCGTCGGAGTTGCCACGAGCTAGCACCGGCGATGAGGTGGAGGCTGCCGGAGCTCACATGGCTTTTTTAAAATTTAAAAAACCAAAAAAAAAAAATTGCGACAGAATTTGAATTCCGTCGGAAATTGGTTTGTCACGATAGATATTATAAGCAACGGAATCCATTCCGCCGGAAATCTAATTCTGTCGGAAATTCAATGTTTTTTTTGTAGTGGTATTTTTGTCCATTGCAAAACTTACTTTGTGCCAAACATTCCTCGAAAAAAATTTTATTGGTAAAATTGTACCTTAACCCTTGTTATTAATAGATTTGCTTGTTTTATATTATGCCACTCTCATTTTTATAATAAATCCACTTCTAGGAAAAAAAAATTATCATAAAGATAAGTCCCCTTAAAAGTTAGTAATAATTATTTTTTAATATTATCCCTATTTAATTTTTATTGGAAATAAAGAAAAATACGAGAATTGTGAGAATGATTGGTAAATGTAAAAAGGAGGGGGAATTTTAATAAGGGTAAGCTTGAAAAATTTTATCATTTTAAAGTATATATAATGACTTAACTATCATTTCTTAATATATTAATAAATGATAATAAGATAAAATGAATTTATAATAAAGACGAGAGTGAGAGTGATATGTTGTTATAGATGTGGAGGATCATTAGATCAAGCAAATAATTAAATGAAAAAGTAGCTTGACAAGCAGAAGATTCCCATACGTCTCACGGGGAGCACAAGATTATCAAAGAGGGAGAGGCGGTGAAAACAGAAATATGAGAAAAAAAACTTGAGCAGGATGTTCACATTTCTCTAAATAACATTGTTTGAGGAAGTAGTGAATTGGTGGGTTCGATCCTTCGTTTTTTTTAATGGATACGAGTTCCGAATTGTCCGTATCAGAAGCCAAAAGATCTCTTCTTTAATAAACCTAAGATTTGTGAAACACGACGTGGAAGATCCGAGATCCATACGAGCTTCACTTGCGTCATGTGTAGCAAAGTCAATAAGAACCATATTTCAACGCGGTATTATGCATGTTTGGATCAACGATTCACAGCCCAATCTCTCGATTAACTAGCTCAATCGTGGGTCCACAATGTTTGATCCAAAAAAATATGTTTGGATGGACGACCAGCTTGTGGCTCAAATCTGATAAATCGTGCGATTGAGATAAGCATCAAATTGGAGCTTTTAGCTTATGAGAACATCCCATATGACTGTTGATAGGAGTATTTTCATATATTTGGATATCAATAACATACTCAAAATCACTTCTAATCATAAAATTTTTTTTATGAAAAATGTTCTAAATAACTCTTTTTCTTTATATAGTAATTTTCTACTAGTTAGAGAATACTTTGGAATAAGAGTTTAGGTAAATTTTCAGTTTTGTCAATATATGACTGTAGAAATGTAGAGAATAATTAATAATTAATTTTAATCAATTTAGATTTATTATTTGATTGTTTTATGATTTTATAATCAATTTATTTTATAAAAATGTTATAAATTAGTTTCTATATGGTGTTTTTACGGATTAAATTTAATTTTAATAATTTATTTGGATTATTGGAGGTATTATTGAGATTTTAATCAGTTTATTTTATTAAATTTTGAGTTATGTGAAAATATAAGTTAGAATTTAATATTTAAATTAGAGTTTGATATAATTTATAAAATTTAAGCTTGAGGTGCACAATAGAAAAGACTTTTGGAGTTTGGTAAAATAGATTCGAAATATTATAAAAAATGTGCAAGTACAGCTTCGACCATATTGTACGGGACCTTTGATCTAATTAGTTTTGTTGTATTTTATTTTATAAAATTCTTTAAGTTTGTATAATTTCTAATTTATCCACATTTTTATTGTAACTTTATTATGCATTTGACCATTACCAAATTTTCAAAGTTAATTTTTTCACTTTTCATAATTTTTAAAATTTTTTCTCTTAAATATCATAAAAGTCACTTATGTAAAAGCTAAACCAAATATCTTTCACTTTTACAAAAGCACTTATCCAATCGTCAATCCAAACATTAATCATTTTACTCAATCTTACTTTTTCCCAATCTTAAAATTCCATAAGTCAAAATAAAAATAAACCACTTATCCAATCACTAATCCAAACACACCCATTAAAAGCCGAGAAAGGATGCCACATTGGGTAAGAAAAAAAGAATTGGTACCCCACACGGAGAACTCTTTCAATGAAATAGTTAACTCGTCAATGGAGGGAGTAATAAAGAATAAAGAGCTAGTTAACCTTGTTTCCAAGAAATGGTGGACACTTCATCCTCGCGCTTCCCTTTTTCTCGTGCTTGCATTCTTATCTATCCTCCTTAATTTACCTTCCCATATTCTTCATGAACTTGTGCCTAATCCTCTTGATCTCAAAATGCAAATGCTAACAAGAATCTCAAAACTCATCCTCACTCATCCATTGTTCTGGAGAATTCTGGGCTTTGAGTCAAGCATAGTCGCATTTACTTGTTTTGCTCTGAGTCCCTCTTTCTATGACTTGTTTGGCAGGTTGAACCTTGTTGATTGTGGAAAAGAGTCCCACATCGGTGGGATCTCTTTGGATGAGGGAGGATTTGTAGTATAAAAGGGAGCCCCCTCCCTCCCTTTCTCTTCACCCCTCAACTTGCCTAATACCTTCTATAAGGCATTTTGTATCTCCTCTTCTCTTATAGAATTTCACTTGTAAATTATTTAGAGTGAAATTAGATTTTGAAACTTCCCTTATTGGTGTCCTATTTATTATTTATTAGCTGTTATTAGATATAGTAGTTGTGATTTATTATATTATTAAATTACGTCTAGAGACTTTGTTTCTAGTTTGTAATTTTTAGTATAATTGGTTACGCTCTATATATCCCGCTTCCGCAACAATTGGTATCAGAGCCAAGGTTCTATCTGAGTATGCTCTGTGGTTGCAGTGTAATCTGAACTTCCACATCAGAAAAGAATTACTTTGGGCTTTTGTATTGACAGCTATTAAATAGTATCTGGAGCAGAAATGGCGGACAAGAAGATTGTAGAATCCACATCAAATATCGACAACTCGTCGTTGACATCTTCACTTATGGCAAGAATTGTGTCAAATGCGAAGTTTGCAGTTGAAATATTTGACGGATCTGGACATTTTGGGATGTGGCAGAGCGAAGTTTTAGATGTCTTTTTGCAACAATCACTAGACTTTGCTATTGAAGAGAGAAAACCAGATAGCATAGGGGAGGAAGATTGGAGGAGGATCAATCGTGTTGCTTGTGGTACCATTCGATCGTTCCTTTCAAGAGAACAGAAGTATCCATACACAAAGGAAACTTCTGGATATAGACTGTGGAAGGCACTGGAGGACAAATTTTTAAAGAAAAGCACTCAGAATAAACTTCATATGAAGAAAAGACTGTTTCGATTCACCTATGTACCTGGTACCACAATGAATGATCATATTACCAGCTTCAATAAGTTGGTAACAGATTTGCAGAATCTGGACGTGACCTTTGAAGATGAAGATCTGGCCTTGATGTTGTTGGGATCACTTTCTGATGAGTACGAGAACCTGGAGACTACTCTATTTCATGGCAAAGAGGAAGTATCTCTTAGAGACGTTTGTTCTGCGCTATACAGCTATGAACAAAGAAAGAAAGAGAAACAAAAAAGCGGAGAAGCAGAGGCACTAGTCACAAGAGGACGTACTGAAAATCAGTCGAGATCGAGGAAAGGGAGATCCAAATCGAGGTCCAGACCCAGTAAAGATGAATGTGCCTTTTGTCGAGAAAAAGGCCACTGGAAGAAGGATTGTCCGAAATTGAAGAACAAATCCAAACACAACAATGAGAAGGCTGTTATGGATTCAAATGTAGCTGACTGTGATGATGAAAATTCAGATTTTTCACTATCTACAACGACGTCGTCAAAATCGTCAGGCGTATGGTTGTTAGACTCAGCTTGCAGCCATCATATGTGTCCCAACCGAGACTGGTTCACTGATTTTCAAGAAGGAGGATGTGGAGTTGTCCACACAGCAGACAACACTTCACTTACTGCATATGGCATTGGTTCAATTCGTTTGAGGAACCATGATGGACTGATCAGAACATTGACTGATGTTCGATATGTACCTGATTTAAAGAAAAATCTCATTTCTGTGGGAACTCTAGACTCAAAGGGGTTCAAAATCACCATAGAAAGTGGAGTAATGAAGATACTTTCCGGTGCACTGGTGGTAATGAAGGGTATACGGAAGAACAATAACACGTACCACTATCAAGGTAGTACGGTTATTGGAACAGCAGCAGTGATATCCAGTTATGAGAAGGAAGTAGAAGCAACGAGGTTGTGGCACATGCGCTTGGGACATGCTGGAGGTAAATTCTTAAAAACTCTATCAGATCAAGGGTTGTTAAAAGGATTAAAGCATTGCAGTTTGGATTTTTGTGAGCACTGTGTAAAGGGGAAGCAGACAAGGGTTAAGTTCGGAATAGCTATCCATAATACAAAAAGTATTTTGGATTATGTTCACTCTGATATTTGGGGTCCTTCCAAAACACCGTCATTGGGAGGAAAGCATTATTTTGTAACCTTTGTTGATGATTTTTCCCGAAGAG
Source organism: Inga laurina (assembly GCA_963855925.1). Taxonomy (NCBI): domain Eukaryota; kingdom Viridiplantae; phylum Streptophyta; class Magnoliopsida; order Fabales; family Fabaceae; genus Inga; species Inga laurina. Next base: position 53,585,671 of record OY979710.1, read on the forward strand.
TCTGGGTGTATACAATGAAGACCAAGGATGAAGTGTTGGGAATCTTTCTCAAATGGAAGGTGATGATAGAAACACAAACAGGCAGGAGGATCAAATGTCTTCGTACAGATAACGGAGGAGAATACAGAAATGATCCTTTCCAGAAGATTTGTGAGGAAGATGGCATCGTCATACACTTCACCGTCAGGCATACACCACAACAGAATGGAGTGGCAGAATGCATGAACCAAACTTTGCTGGAGAAGGTTCGGTGTATGTTGTCCAATGCTGGCTTGGGCAAAAAATTTTGGGCTGAGGCAATTACATATGCGAGCCACCTCATTAATCGTCTACCATCTTCTGCTACTAGTGGTAAGACACCATTGGAACAGTGGTATGAAAAACCTGCTACAGATTATGATTCTTTACATGTATTTGGCTCAATTGCATATTACCATGTGAAAGAATCAAAATTGGATCCGAGAGCAAAGAAAGCCATTTTTTTGGGAATCACTTCTGGAGTCAAAGGATATCGTTTATGGTGTCCAGAGATAAAGAAGATTGTATTCAGTAGGGATGTTACCTTTGATGAATCTGCAAGGTAGCAGCTGAAGATACCAAACAAGGTGATGGTGTTTCAAAGCAGGTGGAGTTTGAAGGAAAGTTGATTTTCCCAGTACAAGGTGCAAAAGGGGAAACAAAAGAAGACTTTCCTGTAGCAGATGAAGAGTCAGTTGAAAGAGAGGTTTCAACTTATGAACCTCAACAGCAACATGAATCAATAGCAACCAGCAAGCCAAAACGAACAATAAGAAAGCCTACTCGTTTCGAGGACATGGTGGCTTGTGCAACCTCAATTGCAGCTGATGATATTCCTTCAACTTACAAGTGGGCTATCCAGAGCTCAGAGAAGGATAAGTGGAGGAATGCCATGAATAAAGAAATGCAGTCCCTTCATCAGAACGGTACGTGGAAATTGGCCAAACTCCCGAAGGGTAAGAAGGCAATTGGTTGCAAATGGGTATATGCAAAGAAAGAAGGATTTCCTAACCAAGGTGATGTACGCTACAAAGCAAGATTGGTAGCTAAAGACTATGCTCAGAAGGAGGGAATTGATTACAATGAGGTATTTTCTCCAGTTGTGAAACATTCCTCCATTAGAATTTTGTTGGCTTTGGTAGCACAGTTGGATTTGGAACTAGTTCAGATGGATGTTAAAACTGCATTTCTAAATGGAGACTTGGAAGAGGAAATCTACATGACTCAACCGGAAGGATTCAAAGTTGCTGGAAAGGAAAATATGGTGTGTAACCTTGAAAAATTGTGATACAGATTGAAACAATCTTCGAGACAATGGTATAAATGATTTGACAAGTTTATGTTGCGGCATAAGTACAAAAGAAGCAGATACGATCATTGTGTTTATTTACAAAAGCTTGAAGATGGATCCTTTATATATCTTCTCTTATATGTTGATGATATGTTGATAGCTTCAAAAAATCAGGCAGAAATCGAGAAGTTGAAGGTTCAACTAAAAGGGGAATTTGAGATGAAGGACTTAGGAGAGGCAAAGAAGATTCTCGGCATGGAGATAACAAGAGATAGACAATCAAAGAAACTCTTTTTATCTTAGAAGGAGTATTTGAAGAGAGTGCTAAATCGATTTGGTATGGATGAGAGAACGAAGCCGGTTAGCACTCCACTTGCCCCTCATTTTAAGCTTAGTGCTGATATGTCGCCCAAGGATGAAGATGAACGAGAATATATGTCAAGGGTACCATACGCAAATGCTGTTGGTAGCTTGATGTATGCAATGGTTTGTACAAGACCTGACATTTCACAAGCTGTTGGAGTTGTGAGTAGGTATATGCATGATCCAGGAAAGGAGCATTGGCAAGCTGTGAAATGGATTCTACGGTATATATGTAATACTGTGGATGTTGGTTTGATTTTTGAGCAGGAAGATAACCGATCTTTAGTTGGGTATTGTGACTCAGATTTTGCAGGTGATTTGGACAAACGAAGATCAACTACTGGTTATGTGTTTACTCTTGCAAAGGCACCAGTTAGTTGGAAGTCGACTTTGCAGTCAACAGTTGCTTTGTCTACCACAGAGGCAGAGTACATGGCAATTACAGAGGCTGTGAAGGAGGCAATTTGGCTTCAAGGATTGCTAGGAGAACTTGGTATTGGTCAAGAAGACATTATAGTATTTTGTGATAGCCAAAGTGCTATTCAATTAGCAAAGAACCAAGTTTACCATACAAGGACGAAGCACATTGATGTTCGATATCACTTCGTACGAGAAATTTTAGAAGAAGGTGGAGTCATGATACAGAAGATACGGACGAGTGAAAATCGTGCTGATATGCTGACACAGGTGGTTACCTCTGTCAAATTTCAACATTGTTTGGATTTGATCAACATTGTTGAACTTTGATTGTTGAATTGTAAATAGAATTTGTATGTGGGAATTTTTTCAAGGTGGAGATTTGTTGATTGTGGAAAAGAGTCCCACATCGGTGGGATCTCTTTGGATGAGGGAGGATTTGTAGTATAAAAGGGAGCCCCCTCCCTCCCTTTCTCTTCACCCCTCAACTTGCCTAATACCTTCTATAAGGCATTTTGTATCTCCTCTTCTCTTATAGAATTTCACTTGTAAATTATTTAGAGTGAAATTAGATTCTGATATTTCCCTTATTGGTGTCCTATTTATTATTTATTAGCTGTTATTAGATATAGTAGTTGTGATTTATTATATTATTAAATTATGTCTAGAGACTTTGTTTCTAGTTTGTGATTTTTTAGTATAATTGGTTACGCTCTATATATCCCGCTTCCGCAACAAACCTGTTCAAAATCGTCATCTACAGTGTCATTAGTTTGATCCTAACCACCTTGATGCTACTAATCAAGAAGTGTACCAGATTTTCAAGATCAGTTCTGGTGAGAGCACAAGCGGGTTTTCTGGTTATGGTCTCTCTGTTCCATTTGGCAAGACCGAGTTAGCCAAAAGGAGAGCGACGAAAGTGAATCTCGTGGCAGAATCCTAAACATGTGTTCAATTGGGGCATTTGGCCTGATGTCTCTGAGCTTGTCGAGGCAGCTTGAGCTTGGTTTCGAAGTGGGTATCTTCAATTTCTTATTTGGGAGTTTCTTGGTGTTGCCGATGAAGATGAACTTCAAATTGGCCCCACTTGCAGCAATCTTGTGCTACGTGATAATAAATATCCTATCCTTGTCAGATTTTTTCATGGAAAAGCTTAGGCGTGCTGACACTAATGACACACAACTTGAAGATTCGTCAGAGTTTTTCATGGAAAAGCTTAGGCGTGCTGAAACTAATGACACAGAACTTGAAGATTTGTCACATTTTTTCATGGAAAAGCTTAGGTGTGCTGACACTAATGACACAGAACTTGAAGATATAGAAAGTGACTCAGAACTCGAAGATATAGAAAGTAAGACTTTACATTCCCTTCTTATATAGTTCCTCGAACAAGAAATCCTATCTGAACTGAACCCTGAAATTGAATTGCTTTCAGGAGTGAAATGAAAGCTTGTTATTAAATAAGATATTTCTGTGCCTTCAAATATTTTATGATTTTTGCTTGGTTCGTGTTATTCTCAACAGATGTTCCAGAGCATTCTAAGCACAAAGTGATTTCTGATGATGTTGAGGTTTGTTGGCATGGGATTGAACATCTTGCTTTTATTCATTTATATAACGCCGTGACATGGCCCAACCAATGTGTAGAAATGAGCAATAAATTTTTTAGGGTTGTTTCTTTGTTTTTTTTTTTTGGGTATAATTGGGATTGTTGCTATTTACATAGTTTGGCGGCATTCAATTTAGTCGTTCGCATGATTGTTTCTTAACCTTGATGATGTTTGTTCATCACAAGGACTCTTTCACCTTACATTTTGTGTTTGGGGGGGGGGGGGATAATAATAGAGTATTAAACTCCTAATAGATTTTTTAGAATTGAAGTTTTTCTTTTTAATATTCTCCATCTTTACTCCTCACTTTTTTCTCAATCTAAGTATAGTTTTAGATTGAGGGTTCACGCTGTTTCCACCCATTAAATAAATACTCTCTATTGTGCCATTTAATAGTATGAATACTTATATTATATTGCTTCTTGTGAATAATCTTCCTGGGACCAACTTCTTCAAAGTCCAACTTTTTTTTATTGCTCGTAGGTGGCCACTTATCGTAGAGAAGATTTTCCACAATATGATGAACTTGCAGAATTTTACAAGGTGTTGTGGTCTTGAAGACTACTAATTACTAGTTTATTGGGTGGGAGTAGTACTGTAGACACCTTTTAAACTCATAAACCATACTTGCAAAACTCTCTAATATAAGATTCGTGACAATTTCCTTTTTAGTAAATACTTATTACTCGATACTTATTAAATATAATGAGGCTACTTTAATAAAGAAAATTGTATTATTTTTATATGACTATATAACTACGTTAAATTCGAGTTTTTTTTTTTTTTTTTTTGCATTCACACAAACTCAAAATTGAACTCTTTAGCTTAAGTGGCCAAACCTCTTATCATTAAGATTAACGTCGGTTGATAATTAGTTATGCATCCTTCATAGAAAAATATAATGGAGGTATACCTTTTGTCATTAGCAATATATGTAAAATTTATTTTGATCAAGCGAAATACATATAACTATAACATATTATTTACGAATATTAATAACTTGGATGATATTTACCAGTCATAATCATCAAAACTCTTTTTTTTCTCAAGTTCGAGACACCATCGGCTCTAAATATGAGCGTATCTTTCAGCGGAAATTCAAACTTTGATTGGCCGCACTGTAAAAGCATGTAATTTAAATGTAAAAAATGACAAAAATTTAGTTTAAATATCTTTCAAATCCAAATAATTATAATTAAATTTATTAACATTCAGAATACCTAATAAAATTTTTTTTATGAAACTCACATATAAAGTCACTAAATATAATCAAATCAAAAAAATTAACAGGAGCTTAAGAGTGAGTTGACGTGATTTTAAAAGTTATAAACACAAAAATAATAAACTAGATGAATAAGCTTCCAAGTTCAACCAAGTTTATAGTTAACAGAAGTTTAAAAATGAGTTAATATGATTTTATAAGTTAGAAACATAAAACACGGTAAACTTAATAAGCCAACTCATGATTTAACAATATTAGCTGGGAGTACGTAATTCTTTCAAGAAAACAATCTCCCTCCTGTATCTTTTATACAAAAAAAAAAAAAATTGAGAGTATTCTCTTATTTGTAAGAAACAAATAATTTATTTGATGTCTTTTTTTTTCTTTTATGCCTCATTAAATAGGGAAATAATTCTTGTTATCATTAAATATATAAGCCACTAGTCAATTATTGAATAAGTTTCCATACATTACATATTTATACATTTTAACTGATTTAAACTGTAGGAATAAAAACTAGTTTTGATTGTATTTATTGATTTTGATGAATTCATAGCGTGTAATGAATTTTTTAATGGAATGTAATCATTCTTATTCTGTTTTCTTTTTATTTCCCCATCACTCTTATTATGCTTAAGAGCCAACTATTCGGATAATTTGATTCAAATTCAGTGGAGGTGTTAATTTTTTTTTTGATCAAAGTGGAGGTGTTAATTGGAATGAAGAGAAAAGGAAAGTTTAAGACCAATATTTATTATCATGAGTCTCACAAAAGAGAATCACCACTTCACATAGAATCATTTTACAAGATCTTATTTGCAGCTTATCTTGTTTTACTTTTTACTTTGCTTTGTTCCCGTGATTCTTCTACACGTGCAAGCTATTGAACTAATATTTGAGTAATCCTTTAAAATGTTAGTGTTCTCTTAAATAATAATAAAAAAATACTCCCCATGTCTTTAATATAAAGACTCTTGGATGATAAAAGATAAATAGCAGAAATATAAAACAAGTATTGTGACCGTGAATGATTGTATTCCATTGAATGAATTGTGTAGTACAGTGCTGAGCTATTTATATAATAGTACAATTGATGTTAGCCATACACGTATACAAATAAAAGATTATTCTAGAGCCTATTAATTTTGCTGAGTTGTTTTCTTATGCTTTGTTTGGGAACATATAATATCATTCTAATTATTATGCCCCTACGAGTCAAACTGTACAGGATGAACAGTGAGACTCGAACGAAAGAATGTAAATTGGCCAGAAGATAATGGCTTTGTAAAGACATCAGCAATCTATTCTTTGGCAGAGATATGAGTGACTCGAAGTAGTTTAGTAGCTAGTCTTTATCTGACAAAATGATAATCTAGAGAGATACGCTTAGCTTGGGAGTGAAAAATAGGATTAGCTGCTAAATATGTAGCTCCTAAGTTATCACAACATAATAAAGGTGGTTGAGAGATAGCACTGGGAAAACGGGTCGGGCCGAAAAAGCCAGTGAAATCAGCGGCCCGGCTCGTTTAGGTAAAGCCCGCGGGCAGGCCTATTTAACTTTTTTTTTTTGCCATAACTTTTTTTTTGTTTCTTATTCGTCTAGAAACTAAAATACCTAATTTAGAACATAAATATTATCAAAACTAATTTAAAACATAAATATTATCTAAGTTTAATAAAACACAAACACCCAGACCTAAGTCCAAACTATAATTAATGTCCACAACCAATCAAATAAGTCCACAACCATAATCAAACATGTCCACAAGCTTCAAATGTCAATAATAACAGAACACCTTATTTGAATTTTGATGTACACATACAAAAAAACGGGAAAAAAAAACATACCAGTAATATCAGATCACCAAAAGGATGGAAAATCAAGCACGAATTCAACAAATGTCTAAGGACAAATTTCAACTTGGAGTTTGCTCTGTGCCCAGTTAAAAAAAAAAAAAAGGATTAAACGGCCCTTTTAGGCCCGCCTCCTTCTAGAGGCTCTAAATCATAAGCTTGGCCTTGATGGGCTCGGGCCTAAACAGGCTGGCCTGACAGACTCAACCCGATTTCCTGACTCTATTGAAAGAGATATAAACCAAATTCCTGAAGAAGTTGTTGCAGCCAAATAAGGTCAGAAGTGATTGTGGCCAGTGCTTGATATTCAGCCTTTGAACTAGAACGAGAAACCCAAGGGTGTTTCTTTGAACTCCAAGCTACTAAATTAGGACCCAGATATATAGCAAAACCAGCAATAGATCGATTTGTAATTGGATCACCACCTAAATCAGCATCACAGAAGGCAGTAAGTTGAGTAGAAGCAAAGGTCGTATTAGCAAAGAAGCAAAGGTCGAATTGCAAAAGCCAAAGAATGAGATGGTATGGCGGATTTGGATTCATTTTTATCCTTCTTTTTTTTTTTTACTTCGCTTCAAAATTTGAAAACATGCAAAATAGTAGTATAACAAGTATATATAAATAATATCTGAACGAAAAAGGCATATGTATAAAAATAGGAATAAAAATAAAAATAATTATTGTACCCTGACAAAATAATAAATAAAATATAATGAATACTCTCATAATCTTAATATAAGACACATTTATCTAATTTGATTAAATTAAAAAAGTTAGTTAAATTAGTTAATATGACATATTTTTCCTGAAACATCCTAATCATCTTCTTTAATTTTTTTTATTTCCTTTCCTCCTTAATTATTGTCAAGAGAGTATCAATAAGAGTAAATTAAAAACATATTGATAAATATAAAAAATATATTTTATATTTAAGATCAAAATTAATTATTTAAATATGTCTTACGGGGGGAGAGCAGTGAGTATTATACAATTCATCATTGTACAAAGATATCTTTCATATGCAAAATATCAATATATTCTTTTTCTACCTGATTTCTGCTTTTCACAAAATCTGTGCTCTCAATGGGGAGACCTCATTGGTAGGCGATCTCGTAAGTCCCTTGTAAACGTTCGAAGAGCCCTGCGGCCGTACCCTGACCTTAGTAGGGGACTGGTGCCGAACCTACCTAAACTTTTTTCTATCCAAAAAAAAAAAAATCTGTGCTCTATTTGTTATGGGAAAAGACCAAGATTTTCTTCTTGCGTTTTATTTTCTCTCGTTTTCGCTTCTATGTCAGGGAATGCCCTGTTTCCTTCCCGTTCCCTCGCTCACCCTAATAACGTATGCCTCCTTCCTACATGAAAGCTCATCTCTTTCACTTTTCCCTTCGGTCTCACCTTCCTACACACTGTCACTCCATAGCCATCATCGCTACTTGGTTCATCATATCACCAGCAATATTCTGTACAGATCGTTTTTTTTAGCCAACGCAACGCTGACTTAATGAGGTTCCATCGCGTTTCATAGCGTCTTGAGGCCTTTCAATGGCAGATATTTTTGACCGGACCACGTCGGCCCTTCTTTGTTCGGAGGACAGTAACACTTGCCTTGCTGATTTTCAATGTAATGCTACAGATGATTTTGAAATTTCCCGTTCTTTGAACCACCAAAACACTGGTTCGAACTGGGGTGGAGTCGAATCCGTATTGGGTTTTCCCTTACAGAGTGAAGAAACTTTGAGATTATTGACTGAGAAGGAGAGAGTTTATATGCCCAGGGAAGATTACCTTGTGAGATTGCGTAGTGGGGACTTGGACATGAGTGTTAGGAGAGAGGCTCTTGATTGGATTTGGAAGGTTGGTTGATTGATCTTCTCGATTGGGGTTGTGGGTTTTGGGAATTTTTCTGCTCCATTGAACCTTCCCTTCAAAGAAAGAGGAAAGAATTATTTGTCTAGCTGATATGGACTACTAATTTCGATGGTCAATTTCTCCTGATGAGATTTAACATTTTAAAGTCTTTGTTTTGCTTTTCTTGATATTGGGTTTGTTATAATGTTTGGCTTTCTCATTTGAACGGCTTTCCGGTTCAACAGTGAAATTTCTGTCAATTTCTAAACTGGCAATGTATCTGTTATTACTAAAGTCCATTCCTCAGCTGGTTTTGCAGAAACTCGTAGAAGTTTCAGAATGAATTTTTGATTTCCTTCTATGTTTCTCTTTTTTAAATCTTAACGCGCCTTCTCTCGTTTGTTGTTGAAATTGTGTGATGAATGTTTCTTGTCTTCATTTCTTATTGGGAACTTCAGTTAGTAACCTTGTTTTATATAATGTGATCAACAGGTTCACAACTATTATGGTTTTGGACCTTTGACCTTTTGTTTATCGACCAACTACTTCGATCGATTCCTATCGATGCATGATTCAAATGTAAGATCGTATATTAAACTTGATCACACTGGTTTTTTACTAGCTTTATGTTTGTGTGATCTCTTTTTGATAGTCTGTTTGGTTTTGTTGGTCTCTTCACCTAATCTGTTTAGAGAAGTCAAAAATGGACTGGGCAATTGTTAGCCGTGGCTTGTTTGTCAATAGCAACCAAAGTGGACGAAACCGAAATGCCTCAATTGAAAGAATTTCAGGTTTAGAACCACATTATCACCTGAATTCTTGATGACATCTTTTGTTACACATCTTTTTCTCAAAGTTCATCACCGATGTTTGTGATTTGCAGGTTGAAGAACCGAAGTTTGTATTTGAAGCCAGAAGCATTCACAGAATGGAGCTATTGGTACTGAACACATTGCAATGGAAAATGCATGCCTTCACTCCTTGTTCCTTCATAGACTACTTCCTCACTAAAATCCCTTACCACCAACACACACACACACACTAAAGTCATCCATTTCTAGATCAATAAAGCTCATCCTTTGTACAATCAGAGGTATACCCTTTTACACTTTTTGTGCGTTGTTCTTTATGAGCAATGAATATGAACTGTGCATGTTGGGAAATCATTACAGGTGTTGATTTCTTGGAATTCAAGCCTTCTGAGATAGCTGCTGCAGTCGCCATTTCTGTTTCAAGAGAACTGCAAATAACTGAGATTGATAAAGCTATAGCTTGTATTGTGATTGTGCAAAAGGTAAAAAATGTTGATCCCCACATAAGAAAGAGGAGAGTCCAGAATGAGATACGCGGTGTATTGTTTTGGAAGGTTGAACCTTTTTGAGTTATGGGATTTTTAATTTTGCAGGAGAGAGTCCTGAAGTGTGTTGAACTGATCAGAGATTTGTTTTTGGTTAGTATTCCTTCTTCTAATTTAGGGAGAAACTCAGGTCCATTTTTACCTCAAAGTCCTATGGGGGTGTTGGATGCTGCAAGTTTGAGCTATAAAAATGAGGAACCACCAGAAGGATCATGTCCAAAGTCTTCTTCACCTGATAGTCCAAATACTACAAGTAACAAATCAGGAAAACCTGAAGAAGATACTTCCAAGAGACAGAAATGCGAACCTTTTTCTCCTTCACCAAAGTTCTATCAGTTTGGTTGAATGGGGGAGTTTGGTGTGGTCTTGGAGGTACCTTTCAGTTGCAGAGAGAAAGAGCGTGTGTGTGTGTTGGATGAATAAAAGATTTAGAAGAAAAAGAAATTTAGAGGTATCTTGCTTCTAGCATTGGCAAAGAGAGGTTGATAAACTGTTTATAATCAGATTTCAGAAACAACTGCAAATTCTACAGAGATGCTGATGGTAGGGGAAATTTTGATCAAAACCTGCATAGAATGTCAAGTATGAGTATGCAATTTTGAGATAGAAGTTATCATTTTTTTAATTCATTTTCTCTGTTGTACTGAGAAGAGAGAGAATATATAGAGGGAGATTCTTTTGTTTTCTTTTTTCTTGTCATTTCCCTTTTTTTTTTTTTATGAGTGTTGAGTTTTAAAGAGAAACAGAAGCTCATGTCCCAGTCATTTAATAAAAAAATAAAAATACATAAATAAAACTCTAAGAAAGATTTTTTTTTTTTTTTCATAAAATTAAAACCCTAAGCACTAAACTCTAAGAAAGGTTAATGGATAGATTTATTTATTGAGCAAAGAGGTGCATTCGAATGTGGGGAATTGGTGATTGATTTTATAATCAGTATTGTTGTTGATCAATTCAATGATGAGTATTGTTTTACTATTCCAGCTTCATTGAAAAGTCTGATTTATTCTTCATGGTGATAAGAAGCTAAAAGATTTACTATTTTAATTCTTATTTAAAAATGGATATTTTTTTATCTAACTATATAAAAAGCATGCTCAAATTTATTAGACAGGAGATGAGATGTTATCTATAGAACCTACATTATCAATATGTAGATCTCTAAGAACAATTGCTCTGCCATGCTTATTTTAAGTGTTCCATTTGGCAAAGCAACTCTCACAAATCTTATACTTTATTCCCCTACTTAAAGTCATGAAATTTACCTTTATTGGAGTAATTTCATTATGTTCCACTATTTCACATTAAACACAATAAATTATAAGTTTGTCCTCATAAATAAGAGCGTGTACTATATAGTTGGTATATTTAAAGTGAATGAGAAATATTTCTTATATTGTCTTTTCTATAATTTTCTTCTTCTTTCTATAATTATTTGTTCCTCTTATTGAGTATCTTGTTTTATTTTTGTTTTCATAGCATAATTAAATATGTAAACAGACAAAGACAAATATATGGGGTATGAGAGCCTGCTAATCGAAGGCCCACTTGTTTTGTGGTATTTGACCGGTCAATATTTGGCTCCTAGGGTATACTCCAAAAGAAGAAAATGGGACACCTAGAAATGGTGTTATTCAATTTTTTTGTAACAATTTTTTTTTAAAAATTTTTATTATTCTTTTTATATTTTAAACTATTTTTCCTTAATGCTATCTTTAATTTTTAACCTGATTAATTTATTTTAGTTTCGATTCAAAAGTGGTTTTTTATTTATACTTTTCTTTTTTATTGTCATTGCATTTTTTGACTAATACGGAGTTTCATTTTTCTTTGGAATTTTCTATATGAATATTCGAAGAGTTATATATTAATGTAGCTTGTTATTTATAAATTAACATCTTCATACATTAATATTTTAAATTTGTACAAGTTAGCCTTGCCAAATTCAAGTACATGATAGTTCAAAAGTTGAAACCCGAACTTTTGTATTCTAAAATAATCTGGTTGCTTAATTGATTTTTCATGCTTTAAAATTAATTTAAGACCCCCATTCAAACATTTTTCCCCTGCCCATTCAAACATTCAATATGACAAATAAAATATTTTTTTATAAAAATTGATGAAATGGTATGAATGACTAAAGTATGGTAAACTTGCCATTATCACTCACGAGTCACAATTGGAGATTTTTTTTTTTAAAAAAAAACCTTGGTTACTGGGAGAGAAGTTTGAAAATATGCACATTGAGGGGAGAGCGTTGGGTGGCAACGGTAGCGAGAGAGCAACGGTAGCGAGAGAGCAACGGTAAAGGGATCTGCGGTGGTCTTCGATTCCGATCTGCTCTGGTACAGCTCTGGTTTTCAGTGATCCGTTCATTTCCTTCGTTTAGCTGCTGGTATTCGGTCCTTTTTCTCTGGTTCAGGAAACTGCAACGGTCTCATGTGCTAACGAGACTGAACTCTGATTCTGATCTGCTCTGGTTCAGCTCGGGTTTCCGGTAATCTGTTCGTTTCCTCCATGGTATTCGGTCGATTTGTGCTGGTTCAGGTGAGCTCTTCTTCTGCTACGACGAGCTACTGTTATAAGTTTTTCCCACGAGCTGCTCTGGCTCTTGTGATCGGTTCTGGTGATCTACTCCGTGTTGATAGCTGGGAAGAAGACAAGAGATCTGAGTTGAGTAACTGTTGTGCTTCTGTCGATTGATTAGAGTTGAGTGAGTATTTGTGCACACAGTAGGCCATCGGCTGTTGCTTGAATTGAGAGGCAGATATGGCACAAAATATCCATGGATCTGGTCCTGATGATCCCATGGAGGCTTTAAAAGCAGAAGATGACATCAAAGGGAGAAACATCAAAAGAATGACAGAACATGAGCAAGGTACTGATGCATTGAACAAGGCAGAGAACGAAGGTGGTTATATGGTTATAGCGATGGAAGAGGCTAATGGGAAGAGGGTGCAAGTCAAGCAGACCCCTGGTAATCAGGTTGCTAAAAGCATAATTTCATATAAAGCAAAGTTATTGGGGGAAGAAGAGAAGGATCTTGACAGGAGTTTTGAGGACCAAGTGGAAGAATGGCTCCAAGAGGAAAGGGAGAATAATCAAGCAATGACAGAGGAGAAAAGGAAGGTTTTGAACTCTGTTCCGTGTCTTAACATTCCAGACGAAAGGTTCAAAGAGCTTTGTAGACCTTGGAAGAATGCTCTTATTCTAACAGTATTGGGCAGAAGAGTCAACTTGATTGTGATGAAGGATAGAATTAAGTGGTTGTTGAGATCTGAAAATTTCGATCTTGTTGACTTACCCAACAATTACTTTGTTTTTAAAACACCAGATAAATCTTTCATTGCAAAACTACTCTTTGAAGGCCCTTGGTTGGTTCAGGGCCACTATCTGGCTGTGCAGAGATGGAATCCCAACTTTAATCCATATTGCAATAAGGTTAAAAAAGTTGCAATCTGGGTAAGAATCCCAACTCTTCTACTGCATGTGTATTCAGAGGATTGTATGCTTGCGATTGGGAATTTAATCGGCAGAGCTCTCAAAGTTGATTTAAACACTTTAGCCCACAAGGAAAGTGATAAATGTGTGGTTGAGAGAGGGAAATTCGCCAGAGTTAGTGTGGAAGTAGATCTAAATAAACCACTTCAATCCAAATTCTCTCTCAGAAACCGAATCTACACAGTAGAGCATGAAGGTCTGGACATTATATGTTTTAAGTGTGGGTTATATGGACATACTCAAGACAATTGCCAACAAAACCAATCGGACCGGAGGACTAACATTACGCAGACGGAGATGGCGCCAGAAAACACAACTTCAGAGACAAGAAATGAGAAGGATCATAGCACAGTATCTCTAATGTCTATTCCGGGTGTTGCTGCAAATGAGGAGTATGGAGAATGGATGATGGTCAAATCAAGGTCTCGACAGAGGATCCAACGAGCTGATCCGGACATGAAGAGATCAATCCAAACGACACTCAATGGTCGGATGAATAGACGGGTAGATGAGAGAGGAGAAGGATCGAGATTCCATATAATGCAAGATCCTGAAGCAAGGCAGTCACCTAAAGAGAGGGAAGGATCAAATCCGAAAAAAAACATGGGAAAACAATGGAAAAAAAAAGAGGTTGCAGCAAGTATCTTGGAAAAGGAAAAGCTTTATAGTGATCAGATCTTTGACAAAGCAGGTCCAAGCGGTACAAAAGACGAGGTGCAGCAGACGACTATGGAGATCTGCGCTGGTAAGACTCAAACGAAAGAGAGAACGATGAATCAGGAAAATGGAAGAGATAAGACAGGTTCGGTTGAGATGACGCAGGCTGGTTCGGTGGAGATAAATCAAGCTCATAGGCCATCGAACTCTTTGGCTGAGGGGAAGAAAAAAAAAGGATTTTCTGGGCCTAAATTAATCACTCCCTTATTTAAGAAAAAGCAAACAGTTCGGGCTCACCATTTGGTTTTTGGATCTGCAACTATATCTGGGTCGTTAGATACCAACAATGTTAACCAATTGATTGGGCAGAAGAGAGAATTTAAAATAGATGAAAGTGGTAATGATCTACTGCCTCAACAACAATCACATGATGAAATACACAAGGAACAACAATATGTGTCCTCTGAGTCTTCGGATGTGATTAATCAAGCAGAGAAGGCAATGTCGGAGCAGGCAGCAATGGAGCTCTCGGATTCAGGCCTTTAGACTTAGATCTCAGGTTCTTTTTCTCCACCTCTTTCTTTTAAATTATTTTTAATATGGATATTATTTCTTGGAACTGTAGAGGCGCAGCCTGAAAAAAATTTTCCAGGTAGAATCAGAGATATGCTCAAAGGTAAAAAGGTTAATATTCTTATTCTCTGTGAAACTCATGTCAGTGGTAGTAAAGCAGATAAAATCATCAGGCGTCTTGGTTTTAGTGCTTGGCTTAGACTTGAAGCTACTGGGTTTGACGGTGGAATTTGGATCCTTTGGAATGAGGAAGAGCTGAATCTTCAATATATCTCTTCCTCCACTCAAGTTATTCATGTTAGAGCTTCGGTTAAAAACAATTCTGTCAGTTTTTTACTCTCATGTGTGTATGCTGAACCTAATTGCATGCTTCGTCAGAACCTCTGGGCTGATATTGTCAATTTCAGTGACTCTATGAATGAGCCGTGGCTGATTATGGGTGACTTTAATGCTTATTTGTCTGCTGAAGATAAGAAAGGAGGCTCATCTCTTAATCTGAGATCCATGCATCATTTCAGAGATTGCATAATGAAGGCTGATTTGATTGAATCTGATTTTGTTGGCGAGCGATTCACATGGGAGCGTGATCTCTTAAAAGAACGTCTTGATTGGGCCTTCGTAAATGCTGATTGGAACCATGTGTATCCTCTAACTAGAATTCACCATCTGAGCAAATTTGGTTCTGATCATAGGCCCATCTTTCTCCGCTGCAATCCGGATAGATCTTATAGAAGAAAGTCATCAAACTTTCATTGTCAAGCTGCTTGGTTTCTGGAAGAAGGGTTTGCAGATGTGGTTCAAAATAGTTGGAGCTTACATCAATGGACGGATAAGGTGACTAATTTTGCTAGCTCAACTGAGGAGTGGAATCGAAAAAAAATCGGTAATCTTAACGAAAAAAAGAAGATGATTTTTAGAAGGATCCAAGGGGTGGAAAGGGCTAGGGGAAGACGTGATAATCAATATCTTGTCCAAACTGAGAAGGAACTTTGGAAGGATTATAATAGAATCTTAGCTCAAGAAGAATTGATGCGGTTCTAGAAATCCCGTTGCCAATGGCTCAAATGGGGGAACAAAAATAGTAAATTCTTTCACTCCGCTGCTCTCATTCGACGTAAGAAAAATAGAATTGAGGGCTTGAAAAGGGAGGATGGTAGTTGGACATTCGATGAGTTTGAATTGAAGAATCTTGCAATTAATTATTTTATGAATCTCTTTAGCAGCAGCGGAGCTTGTGCCAATCAGCTCATAACAAGCTCATGTTTTCCTACATTGAGTGACAGCGATATGGAGCAACTTCATGCAAGGGTAACAAATGAGGAAATAAAAAAAGCGATTTTTGATTTGGGAGCTTTCAAGGCTCCAGGACCTGATGGTATTCAAGCTATTTTCTACCAAGAGTTCTGGTCTATAGTGGGAGAGTCCATTTTTTCTCTGGTAAGGGATTTCTTCAACGAGCCTATATCAGTAAGAGGCATAAATAATACCAATATTGTGCTCATCCCCAAGCTAGAATGTCCTCAAACAATCATGGATTTTCGGCCTATATCTCTCTGTAACGTGAGCTACAAAATTATTACTAAAACTCTTTCGCATAGACTTCGGGAGATTATGGGGAAAGTTATTGGTAATCATCAGTGCAGCTTTATTGCTGGAAGACAGAGCAGTGACAACATAATTGTGGCTCAGGAGGTTATCCACTCAATGAAGACTAAAACTGGCAAGACGGGTTGGATGGCACTCAAGGTTGACCTGGAAAAGGCTTTTGATCGTCTTGAATGGGGTTTTATTCAAGATACTCTTAGATTGTTGGGTCTTGAGGAAAAATTGTGTGAAGCCATCATGGCATGTATTACCACTTCATCTTCTCAAATCCTATGGAATGGGGAAGCTACTCCTACTTTCAATTCATCTAGAGGTATTCGTCAAGGGGATCCAATCTCTCCCTATATATTTACCCTGTGTATGGAGAGATTAAGCCATATAATTCATGATGCTATTAACAATGACATGTGGACACCAATTCAGCTAAACAGAGGAGGTCCTTGTATTTCTCATCTATTCTTTGCTGATGACCTCATCCTGTTTGGGGAGGCCTCTGATAATCAGGTTGTAGGGATGTTAGATTGTATCCAGAGATTCTGTGAGGCTTCGGGGCAAAAAATGAACCGTAGTAAGACAAAAGTCTGTGTCTCGAGGAATGTGAATTTCTCCAGAGCTTTAAATATGAGTCGTAATATGGGAGTTGGACTTACAGGAGATCTGGGGAAATACCTGGGAATTCCTTTGATTTACAAAAGAGCCAATTACATCACTTTTATGCCTATCTTAGATAAAACCAGGAGAAAGCTTTCAGGATGGAAAAGGAGATATCTGAACCTGGCCGGTCGTGCAACTCTTGTTAAAGCAGTCTTAAATGCCTTGCCTTCGTACTTCATGCAGACAATGCTTTTACCCAAAGGAATGCTGAACGAGCTAGAAAAAAGAAGCAGAAACTTCCTATGGGGTGAAGAAGATGATAGAAAGAAACTTCACTTGATATCTTGGGATCATATAACCAGAGATAAGAAAGACGGAGGGCTTGGGATCCGTGAAATGGGAAGACAAAATGAAGCTTTTTTGATGAAGTTATGTTGGCACCTCCTTAACAACAAAGATGCTCTTTGGATCAAGGTTCTTTGATCGAAGTATAGATGTGGCACTGGCTTCATGCCAAGGATTCAACGCAAGAAAAACTTGTCTGTGACTTGGAGAGGTATATGTGCTGTCTGGGATAAATTTATCAAAGGCGTTAGAGTCAATATTGGGAATGGAAATTTGACCTCTTTCTGGCATGATAATTGGTCAGAGATGAATAGACCTTTAATTGAGCTCATTCCGGGTTTTGAAGCTTATGTGAATAGGGAAGCTAAAGTCAGTGACTTAACGAACCTGTTTGGAGAATGGAACAGGGATATGCTTAGCCAATGGTTTCAACCTCATGTTATTGATTGTCTTATGCGCGCCCACCCCCCTCGTGAGGAGAGAGGGGAGGATAAGTATTACTGGAAGCCATTTTCGGATGGCTGTTTTTCTGTTAAATCTGCATATTATTTTCTTTCTGCAGGTACTCATACAGTCAGAGAACCATTCTGGAGAACACTGTAGAGATGCTCAATTCTAGAGAAGATCAAATCTTTTTTATGGTTAGCCTCTCATAATCGTCTTCATACGGCGAAATTGAGATCACAGAGAGGCCTCCTGGATTCTTCAAGTTGTTCTTTCGGCTGTAACCAAGAGGAGGACATGATGCACATGCTTAAAGATTGTGTGAACGCTCGACAGCGATGGATTGCTTTAATCCACCCGACCTTGTGGGATAAATTCACTTCTTTACAAGGGAGAGAGTGGATAAATTGGAATCTTAAACATGGATTGGGAAGAGACTTCACGAGAAAAGTCCAATGGGCTTCCTTGTTTGGTTATGTCTGTTGGGATATATGGGCAACCAGATGCAGAAAAGTCTTTGGTGACGAGCTGGAGTCTTATGCTCATGATGGCCAGGCCAGCTTCTTTCGCGCTAGCTGGGATCAACATTTGCTCGCCCATTGCCAGTTTTACTCTCATCAGTCTTCTGCAAATCAGAGTGTGAGGGACATGCAAGAGGGATTTATTCAATTGGAGGTAGATGGTTCGGCTATGGACTCAGGTCAATGCAGCTGTGGGGGAGTTCTACGTGATACGGAAGGAGCTTGGCTTGGGGGTTTCACCTGTAAGCTGTTGACAGTTCCTCCTGCAATTACTGAGATATTAGCAATTATCCAAGGACTTCAGATTTGTTGGAGCAGAGGATACAGAAACATTCTGATTCACACTGATTGCATTGAGGCAATCAATTTGTTAACGAGAGGTGGAGAGCAATATCACCCTTTCAGTGTTGTTATTGTTGAAGCTAAATTATGGTTATCTAGGAATTGGCATGTTTTGTTAAATTATATTCCTAGAGAACAGAATAGAGATGCTGATCATCTTACCAGGTTAGCGCATTCTATTGCGAGTGTTTTTGTCTTCTTTGATCAACCACCACATTCCTTAGAGGAGGCGGTCGTTGATGACTGATTTAGGTTTTTCCCCTTGATTGTATTAAGTTCTTATTTGTAACTTAATGAATTCCAGTTTCCATTCAAAAAAAAAAAAAATATGCCCATTGTTATTAATACATTATGAGTTTTTATAATATTATTTATTTTGGTTGGGACCACAGTGTCATTTTTCCTTATAAATAATGGTCATTTTTAATGTTTTGGCAAAATTGTTACCATACTTAGCTGTTTTGTACAATCAAGATACCTTTTTTTTTTCTTTTTTTAAACTTATAATAAGTTACAGCTATTGTCTATCGATGCAACTCTAACTCAGTAAAGATTATCGTTTAAAGTATTCACGGATGAAATTAGAGAGAGTTCCAATGTTTATCTGTTTGTATTGTCTTCGTATTCATTATAAATAATGAAAACTGCTCATGGGAAAAGAAATAAGTATTGCCAGACAGAAAAAGAAGAAGGTAGAGAAATTGAAGGAATGTGTTTGATTGAAAGTTTGACGAGTGTGGATGAGCAAGGCATGTGTATTTCTGTGAAGCAGTAGGCAGAGATAAGTGGGTCTATGTTAGACTACTGAGTGAGATTGTTGAAACACGTTATGCTGCTTTCAACGAGACTATACAACTTCTTAATTTCAAGCCTCATCATCTCAGTGCTTTTTTCTTTTTTCTTTTCTTTTCTCTCTCTGTTTTTTTTGCAGCATTTCACTCTCCATCTTTAATTCTGCTTCTGTATCAGAACTCTGAGCCAAACCCCATCAGTTTCCATCTACTCCTTTTAGTATCTTCCTACCCTTCGTCACTCATTCATACTTTCTCCTCTCTCATGCTTACACAATATAGATCAACTTTATGACTATACCCTTCCTCCTGTTACTAATATACAAGGTATTAAAACCCAGATCGGGTATTGAACCGGTCGGGGTACTGGGTTAAGGGTCAGTGGGTCAGACTGGGGCCAAACTGGAGCTAAACTGGGACCAAACCCGTGAGAAATTGAAGATTTTAGACTTATAGTAGAAATTTCTAAAGGAAAAATCAAATTTTTTTTTTTAAAAATTGTAACCTGGACCGGACTGGGAATCGGACCGGTCCACCGGCCTGTTCGCCGTTTTCCGGGCCGGACCGTCCGGTCCGGTCCGGGTTACAGAACCATGCTAATATAAGATCCACTTTAATGAGAAAATTGAACTATATAGTGGATCTTATATTAAAGACAGGAGGAAATATATATTTTAGGAATAATTGTCATCACTCATGAGCTTGTCAAAAAGATGATTAGTACTACATTTGATTATTAATATGAGAGTTAGATAATTAATTTGTGAATATTAAAAAAATTAATTTAGTTAGTTATTCATAATAAATGTGTGTTACTTTCCCTAAAATACCCCTTTTAATCATATGAATTGGAACTGCCCTTAATTTAAACCTACTTAATATGTGTAATCAATAATGATACTTTAGGTAAGAAATTACTCCCTCCAATCCTCTTTGTAAGAAATTTTCTCTCTCTTAGGATTAGTCATTTTTATAAGCAATTTTCTCCTTATGTCTCAAAAGTTAAACTACTTTTGCTTTTTCTATCCCTATTAAATACCCATCTTTATATTAATTATTCCCCACTCACTACTAATTCTCTTCATTTACTCATTTGTTACACATTCATTCTTATATTTTATACTCATACTTTCTCATATCTCTTACTCATTCTCTCTCCTATGCTCTTTTTCATAAATAGAAGCATATTTGAAAGAAACATGACATTTTTAACACATTTTTTGTTTTTAACTAATCTTAACTGTCAGTTCATTTTGCACAATAAGAATAAAAATTGCTTATAAAAAAGACTGAAAGGAATAAAAATTTAGGAAACAAAGTTAATTGTGGTTTTACATTTAAGACCAAAATAAATCCTGAGGTATTACATTTAAGATCAGAATGAGGTTACTTCACATTGTCAATTTCTTCTACTTGCAATTATGGATAGGGAAGAACAATAGATAGATACTGAAATTTAAAATTCGCACAAGAAACAAACATAAATTAAAAACACAAAAAGCGAAAATGAATTGCAAATAAATCTGCATAAATACATTTTTTATCTTAAACATAAATAGGAGTAGTCAATCCAAGATCAGATGCCTTGGTTACGAACACAAACTGATCACCTGCTCTACTCTAAGTACTTTTATTGAACTGGCCTTTTGGCCCTCAACTTACAACAAATGTTACAAATCAATGGAACGATCACACACAAAATTCTTGACATTTCCTCTCAAAATTTTATTAGGTATGCAATTTGCAGGACTA
This sequence comes from Inga laurina, assembly GCA_963855925.1. Lineage (NCBI taxonomy): Eukaryota > Viridiplantae > Streptophyta > Magnoliopsida > Fabales > Fabaceae > Inga > Inga laurina. Next base: position 53,606,779 of record OY979710.1, read on the forward strand.
AGAAACTGCCACGCTATACAAGAAGATGATCAAATTTTCAGATTTCATAGAGGAAGTATCATCCTTGGTATTATTTTCAGATGGGTATGTTGGAGCAGATCGGCCAGAGGTGTTTTGAACCTATTTTCCTACCAATATATAGTCTTTGGAAGCCTGAATTTCGAGGCTCTTGGAATAAACTAAAAGTCATAAATCATCAAAGAAGTCAGGTTGGCCGGTCGACGTCAAGCAACGATGCCACATTCGACTGTTGGGATCCACCAACCTGGGATGAAATATGACTTCTGGTATGGGAAGGTAAGAATAGTGAGTGTTTCAAATGCCTACTGTAATGCCACTGAATCCAGCAAAAGCACCATGAACCTGCAAAAACCATGAATCAAATATCAGATATACATAAAAATGCCCGCCCATGTGTTCTATGTTCGGAAGTCAGAAGATTAGTTGATCATATTTCATCATCCTCTGTTCTTTATTAAGAACTCCCAAACCCGGAAAAATTTCAACGGGGCATTCCCTCCCATTCCATTACTCCCTATCATAACATAAGAAAGAGGCATGAAGTATGAAGTGTGTTCCAGTGGAAATGAAATGCTTTTATACAAGCATAGAAGGAGAGAGAGAGAGAGAGAGACTAACAGCATTTTGCCCAAGTACAGTGCATAGAATTCCATCTGATCCGTTTGCGCGACATGCGCGGATCATGTATGTTGGATCAATATATTTCACATCAGCGTGAACACCAATCTCCTTGAAATATTTTTTGGTCTGAAATACAGAAACTCTCAGCATATAATGTTTTTTGAAAAATATAATGTAAACAATAACATCTATCTATTCTGACTAAAAAGCACAAAACAATTACTCACAGTTACTCAAAACAATATAATCTTAACTTAGACGCATCCTTGAAAAGAAACGCATCTGTAAGTCTATCATTATACATCATAAGTATACAAATACCATATATATATATATCCAATTGAATAAATCAAACATACATTAAATTTAACACAAATGGGACCTCACAGGATGGAGAGTATGGTTCTACTCCCCACCACCATATTCTTGGCAGGGGAATCCATCATCACCATTCCTGATTTGGGGTTTCCCAACAAATAGGGGAAACCGCCATCCTCAGTAGCATCTAAAACACAGAGAGTCAAATTTTACCAAGTTCAACGGGAATACCAGTGGCTAAGGAGTTCTAAGTGAGTGCTTGGGTAACTCTGAAACCATAGTTTCAGAAGCCTTTTTCCGCAAACCGAGATAAAACTCCTCTTATATACTTACCTCATAAATCGTAAAAGCTATTCTCCAATAACTAATCCAAACACACACTAATTTACGTATTTACTTTGCATTTTGATCAAATCATACAAATTAGGATGTAGAAAACGAAAGACAAGTATAATTAGGCAACTTAGCATACCTCAGAGAATCCAGGCTGTAAAACAAGATGTGCTTGCAAGATTCTTTTTCCAAGCGAAAAATTATCATGCTTAGAGCAGAGAGCTATTTTCCACAATGCATATCTTCCATTACCAAGTTTCAAGTCAAGCAATCACAAACCTCTTGTTGAATGCGTACACCAATGTCTCCAAGGACAGCATTTCCCGACGCATCAGTTGCATTAGTCTTTTGAAGTAAATCCTGCATCAAGAATAAGTCTTATGAAGTTTAAGCTTCTAACTCTGGTTCAATAATGAATAAATAAAATTTCAGTATCAGTCAAAGATAATAATTATTTCTGTATTGGCTTCTTTTAGTTCAATGTACGACAAAAAATCACCTGTCCAGCTCCCTCAGCCACACAGAGTACAGCTGATCCTTTTGTTTGTAAAAGGTACTTGAGATGATTTAAGACTCCATGCGGTCCATGTAACTTGAACGGAACTTAGAACCACACCCATCAACTTGTGATAATGACAAAGAAAACGGAAACCAGCCGACTATTACTCTATGATGATTATTATTACATACCTCAGGAATCAGGCATATGTCAATCTGTCCACTAGCTAGAGATGCATGCATCGCTATAAATCCACTGCTACGACCCATCAATTTTACAACCCCAATTCCATGATATGCACTATGTGCCTGATTAAGACGAGGCAAGAGATGAAAATATTTCAAAACTAACCTACTTGAATCCATCAGTGGATAGAGCCAATATTACTCAGAATTATAAAATTTACCTCAATGTATGCAGAATTTATTGCTCTCTGTGCTTCTTCAACTGCAGTATTAAAACCAAATGTTTTGTCCATCAATAAAATATCATTGTCTATGGTTTTAGGCACTCCAACTACAGCTACCTTAAGCCGCCTTTTACGGCACTGAAAGAACAAAGATTGTGATTTGTCACTGGCAAATCATACAAATCCAGTGGAGGAGTGCATGATCACAATTTGGCTGGGCAAACTTAGAACAGTATTTAAAATGTACATGAAAACCTTCAAGATCACTCATTATTGAACACTTTTACAGACACTACGTAGTTTAATTTTTAAGGTTTTTAAAATAACAAAGTGAGTCAAAAGAAATTGAAAATTCAACCTTTCTATGAATATCCAATATAGCATATTTCCAAGATATAACCACCTAAGAAAGTTCATCATAGAACAAAATAATCCATATCAAATGAAATTGCTAAATACAAGGCTAAAGGATTAACAACCTCATTGTGAATTGCATTGGCACCAGCATGTGTACCATTTCCACCCAACACAAAAAGCATGTTGATCCCTCTTTCCTGAAATCAATAATACATAAATCAGAACATAGTCCAGAGGAAATATGCCATAAATTCAATTTATTGATAGAATGGATAAGTTAGCCACCTCCAAACTATCCACTATATCATTGACACTTGGGCCTCCACGTGAAACTCCTAACAAACTTCCACCAGAAAGATGAATATTCTGAAGCACCTTCCTTGACAGCTGAGAATATGAACGAAAAAAGTCATGAAAAGGAAGTGTTATGATTAAGGCTCAGGTTTATGTAAAATGATTATTGAGCCAACATCAGCAAAGGACAGTAGCATGAATTTACCGGAACTTCTATCAATTCTTGGTCAGAAAATCCACGATAACCAAAAGGAATCCCCACGATTTTTTTCACACCAAATATTTCTAGTGTGATTACAATCTGCAGCACGTCGTATATAGAAGAGAACAGTAACTGCATAGTCATACACGATTTTTTTCACACCGTTATATTTCTCGTGGATTTTTGGGACTTTATAGAACCGTTGACATGTCGCAGTTTTTCCTGGATCGAGTCTCCAACGGGCAAATGGAAGAAAACAAGATATTTACCAGTTCTTTACTCAGGTCTCTCTATTTAATTCCATTCTTCGTCTGGACATGGAAGATTCTAAATTTCGGCCAATCAGAACAAGTAAACATGCTTGTTTATCCATGGTAGAGGGTGCAAAACTAATTGAAGGAGCTGATCTGGCAGCGTCGTTTCAAGAGCTGTCGAAGAAGATCATCGAGATGATCGAGATGGATCACAAGAGTAGATTCAGATTCCAAATATTCAGGTTGACTCTGAAGGATTCCACTTCGTTGGTGGAAGATCTAATCCAACGGCACAAAAAAAAAATGATCCTCCTGACAGGAAAAGGACCGGAGCCGGTCCGATCAGCTCCTTCAATTAGTTTTGCACCCTCTACCATGGCTAATTTCTCTCTTTTATTCCCTCAATCTAAAATATCAAAAGCAAGTCAGATCTTGAATGATTTTTTTTTTTTTAATTCTGTGAGGAAACAAGCTTCAGCCAAACGAACTATTTCCGCTGTTCGTGGCATAAACAAGCATTTTTATAATACCTATGGACTGATATAGCCTCACCGAACCCGTAGTCACGAAGAGGGGAGAGATATTTCCACCGGCCTGCCTCGCAATTTCCTTCCCATCCGCAAAAGAGAAGGGAAAGGGTAAAGGCGAAATTACCTCGCTGGTTTCCTTATAGTATTATTTTAGCCACAGTGGATTCGCATCTAAACCTGCTTGTCTTGTTCTCTTTATCTTTTCCAAATTATTTACTCTATCCTATCCTAAATATATCTTCATCGTTAAATATAAGATAAAATTAATTTTTTTAGAGATATAAAAAAAATTAATTAAATTATTTAAAAATATTTATATTTATCATTTTTTTCTAAATTATTTTATTAAATATATAAATTAATATATAATTTAATGATACATATTATATGATATGATTAAATAACTTATTTAATTTTTTTAATTCTTCTAAAAAATCAACTCTATCTTATATTTATAACAAGTCAGTATTTATTTCCGGGAGATTAGGCAAACGGCAACATAAGTGTATAAAAAAGTGATGTTAGCAGTTGGAAGAGACGCTATGACTAGGGGTGAGCAACGGGCGGGCGGGTCTGACCCGTGGGTCAACCCGTGACCCGCCTGTTTAAGTTTCACGGGTACAGGCCAACCCGTACCCGTGCCTTAACCCGTATCCAAACGGGTACGGGTTAAACGGGTCCAGGGAACCCGTTTAACCAAAAAACCTTGTTTTTTTTTTTTGCCTCCAGAATAGGGAGCCTGTTCACACAGACCAGTTCAGTTTTTTTTTTTTGCCCTCTACAAAGGGAGCCCATTTGACAGCCCAGTTCATTTTTTTTTTGCCCGCTACAAAGGGAGCCCATTTGAAAGCCCAGTTCGTTTTTTTTTTTGCCATCTAGAATGGGAGCCTATTTGACAGGCCAATTCTAGTTTTTTTTGGCCCTCCAGAAGGCAGAAAGACAGAATTTATTGGAACTCAAATGTCCATATTTTTTGGACTTCCAGAATATTGAGAATTTGAGATATTGCCCTTTTTTTTTGCCAATAATATTGCCCTTTAGATGGTTAGACCTGCTAAAATGTCATAAAGACTAGTATACTACATAAACATACCTTGAGTCTTTAAATACTAGTATACTACATAAAATGTCCATATTTTTATACCTGCTGAAATGCCATAAATACTAGTATAACATGCTAAATTGCTAATGATAATATGCTATGAAGTTTAAACTTCAATGATCACAAATTCACAAGCTACAAAACAATAGCAATATAACATGCTAAATTGCTAATGCTAATATGCTATGGTGAGGACTGAGGACCCTGTTTGCAAATCTTCATTTTTTTTGTCAATTCACCTCCTCCCTCTGCTTTTGCATCTTCCTCTACAAAATGAACAAAGATATCAATGTGTATTAATATTAACTAATAAGAAGATGAAATGAAATGTTAATTATTGAAAATAGAGAATGCAAATTAAGATACCGATAACAATAGCTGCAGTCTCATCAAAATTATCAATATCAAAGTCATTCAAGTTGGGTGGTTTCACTGATAGCCAATTTTGTGCACATATGAGTGCCTCAGCCATTCTTGAGGATAAAGAGCTCCTGAAAGCATCTAATACTCTACCACCCGTACTAAAGGCAGCTTCTGAAGAAACTGTAGAAACTAGGATAGCTAACAAATCACGTGCCATCAAGCTTAACACTTTATACTTAGAAGCATTCCCTTTCCACCATGACAAGATGTCAAATTTTGCATCGCGATAACCAACCAATTCAGCTCGAAGGTATTCATCCACTTCTGAAAGTTTCTCTACACTACTCTCTGCATCTGCCTTGGCTAAAAACTTTTGATATGTAGCATCAACAAATGACAAGGGCACTTCAACTTCTAACTCTGGTAATGGAACATTATTCCTACCACCGCCACTATTATCCCCTTATTCCATTGATGGTTGAGATCCCGAAGTTTCACCAAGATGAACATTAGCTGAATAATGGTCATATAAACGATGCATCACACCTATAATCTTCCTTATCATAGCTTCACACTTTGTTGGTTCATGGAAAAGGTCATCAAAAGCGACTTTGACATATGTCAATTTATATCTAGGGTCTAATATCAAGGCCACAACCAAAAGTGGATTCATTTTCTCAGCTGCTCCCCAGTATTTGTTAAATTTAGATAACATTCTTATTGACATGTCATTCAAGAGAGAGCAGGAATTACTTGCACTTCCATTGAGGCTTGTCTGAATTGCAACTATGTGCTGGAAACAGGTGTTACTTGTAACATAGTTTGATCCAAAAAACTTCAATGTCATATTGTAGAACAACTTTAAGAAGCCAAGAAACTCACTAGCAGTGCTCCAATCATATGCACTAGGAGGCAAAATGGTAGGTTCTATTGTCCTTCTTGTAATTGCATCATCAGATACATCATCAAAACCTTCAAGGTAATCAATCAAGGCATAAGTATCTCGACTGAATCCTACCTTAACCTTTTTCTTGAAGTATTCTTTGTACTCTTCATCCTCCTCTTCCATCCGAGTAAAAACTTTGACAAACTTAACAGCACTCTCAAGCATAAGATATGTTGAATTCCACCTAATCACAACATAGAAATGAAAAACAATTGCACATCAATTATCAATATATAATAATAAATTCATATCAAAGCCCATTCAAACTAATTATAAATAAATTACCTCATAGGACAAGTCTCCATAATTGTTTAGTGCCATCTTGCGAAGGATGACTTGCATAAGTTAATCCACAATAGTTGCACTTGGACCTATGTTTTCCTTTGGTTTCTGCTAGTGGCAGCCTTGTAAAATGGATCCATATATCAGATGAGTCCTTCCTTTTTTTCCTAGGTCGTATTTCTTCAGTTTTCCCCTCATCGTTGGTTTGACTCTCAACATTAATGCTATCTTGTGTTATTCCTGCTGTTGTTAGTCCAGTCGCAGGTTCATCATCCACATTTTCAAGTGCAATTGGTGGTTGTGCCATGCTATTTGACCTTCTAAAAAAAATCAACAACTTGAAGATAAAAAATGACTATTGAAAATTTTGGCAATGATAAATATCCTCTATCTTACCCATGATAAATATATGTTGCATAATATAAAAAAAATGGATAGGTTGCACACATGAAAAGAGTTGTACTTACTGGAAACATGTTGCACATAAATACTCAAACGAATTTTAGATACTTCAGAGTTCAGAACAATAAATTTTGTATGCAAGTCTGACCCCTTAATTAAGCATGATAATCTTATGTTAAAAAAAATTAAGCATAATAATCAATATTTGCATATCGTCAACCTCAGAACAACTGAATCAAAGCTTCATAGTCAAGACGTCTGTCTGCTTTTAACCACAAAATTAAATGAATCATATCATACTATCTACTTTTAACCACAAATATCAGTTTATTGAAATCCAATCACAAACCAGAGACCTAAATAAGACAAGGATGATGTTGATTCAACCGAAAAACCACAGGACAAGAGAAAGGAAGCAGATCCAAATGGGAGACTCACCCCAAAGTAGATTCACAATAAAACACAATGCTAGATCAAAACAGATTCACATTGCTACCCCAAAGCAAATCGAAAACACAATGCTAGATCAAAACACAAAATATAAAAATCAGAAATCAAAGAGAGAGAGAAGTGGAAATCCTACCGAAGAAGCAGATCCAAATGGGAGACTCACGACTCAAGACTTGAATCCTGAAGGCTGCTGAAGCAGAGGAATTCAGAGAGGGAGAGACCTCCTCGGTTGGACGGACGAGCGACGACGGTGAGACCTTGAAGAGCGACAAGGGCGAGACCTTGAAAGCGACGACACTCCTCTCCTCTCCTCGGTCTGTAGCAGGCCTTGACGAGCGATGATAATGACGAGCTGAGGTGAGGACAACAATCGGGGTTTGGGGGGACTGGGGCCTGCGGGACTGGCTGACGGCGATGAGTGACGACTCGACGAGGCGAGGCGCCGAGAAGAGCGATCTGACTGAGAGACGAGAATGAGTGCTGAATGAGAGTAGATTCAGATTCAGTGTTGAGACTTGAGGGAGTGACAGTGAGTCACGGACTCACGGCACAGCGCACGGGAATGGGATCAGAGAATGGAAATTGGAAAGGAAAACAATTAAAAGTCAAAACATGAATGATGCCCTAACCTAAATAAAACTAACGGGTATTAAACGGGTAACGGGAAACCCGTTGGTTAACCCGTTACCCGCCCGTTTTTAATAAACGGGTACGGGTTACCCGTACCCGTTACGGGCCCAATTCTAGGCGGGTCCAAATAGGGAAAATTAGCCGGGGTGCGGGCGAATGGACGGGTTGCGGGTGCTTTGCTCAGCCCTAGCTCTGACATTGAAATTTTTTGTTTTTTGTGCTATGTTTGACTTTTTTAAACATTGATTGATACATAGCGTGCAGGTAAAGTCTCGGAAATTTCTTTCTTTAGAAGGATATAAAAATATTATTTGAACTTTAAAATTTTACTGATAAGGAAAGTAATGGGACTGAAAAAAATAATAATGGGATAGATAACACAAATCTTTATCAAATAACTAATTTAGAATTTTAAAATTCAATTGGTATTTTTCTATCTTTCTCTCTCTCTCTCTCTCTCTCTCTGTTTTTTTTGTATGAAAGGTCAATATTAAAGTCTAGGAAATTTCCGTGTAGTTAGCCGAACAACTTAAACAGGGGATTGTCACTTTACTTGTTCTGATTGGCCAAAATTAAGAATCTTCCATGTCCAGATGAAGAATGGGATTAAACAGAGAGACTTGAGTAAAGAACCCGACAAATATCTTGTTTTCTTCCATTTGCCTTTGGAGACTCGATCAAGTTAAAACTGCCACATGACTTGAAAGCCATACGCGATTTTTTTCACACCATTATATTTCTAGTTTAATCACACTTTCAAGTCAGGAGAACAACCCTCTAATATTCGTGAGTATAATGTTCACAAAACTTGGTGATTTTCTTGAACTATTTAATGCTTATTTCTCTTCAGTCTTCTCGGACACTTTTGGCTAAGAATCAATGTACTTGCGAGGCTTAAAATCGAACATTCATAAAAATTTGTAAATCATTTAAATTTTGTAAAAATTTTGTCCTCAGTTGAATGGGAAGTTAGCAAAAGGACTCAATTGTACAAAATTAGAAACTAATAGCACAGATTTGCTGTAATGGGAAATTGAAACTGCTAGCAGAGGAACCAAGTTGTGTTTATGAATTATCTGTCTTCTCTCTGTTGATATCAGTATTGGCTTGTGCTAGGTTCATATTCTTACGTTTTGTTTCTTCATTGTGGGGAAGTAAATATCTTGTTTTTTTTTCAATAAATGGAATTTGTTTCTACTACAAAACCACTTACCATTTGAAGATTAAACAGGGGTGTTTATTGTTTTGTTACATATAGTGTTTTCCTCTTTCCATGAACTTTGCATTTGATGTACTTTCTTGATAATGATAATGAAATTATATTGAAATAATTACAACTCTTCAGATATCCACTAAAAGCTGTAAAAGTAATGCATACAGTGGCACTAAGGCCCGACTCAAGCATTTCAAGTAGTGTCGCTCTTCCCAATCAATTAAGTTCCGATGAGGTAAATGCTAAATTTAGAAAGAAGTCTTTCCTTGTAACCTAGATATTTGGTTTTAGAGTGCAGTTTCCGATCTTTTGATCTCTGCCACTTTGAAATCTAATCAATTTTTGTTCTTTTGTTTTGACATAGGCATATGGGACAAATGTTTTCTTTCCATGCAACAATTATGTCTAACTCCCTTAATAATCCTGTAATTGTTTTTACCAGAACAGGATCCATGGCTATTCTCTTGAGCCATTATAGGCCTCATTCCACAATCTTTGCATTCACAAATGAGTGAGCGTTAGCTGCATGTGATTTCTACTTTTCATTTTATTTTAAAAATAGGTTCAATTAGGCACCATGCGTGTATCTTGGCCTTGTTTTGCTGTCGTTTTTTTTGGAAGCAATAATACAAAAATACTTTAATGTTGAAAATAAATGGTAGATTTTCAGGGTCAATAAATCCACTATCAAGGAAGCAGTCAAACACCTCGTTATTCTTGATTCGCAATATGACTAGTATCTCATCATGTGCTTAGAGAAAAGGATGGACGGAGACGACCTTGATTATCATAGTGCTGTACTGGATTTCCAAGTTAACCAACAATGGGATGCTTGGCGCAAGTCTTAAATCATTATTACTTTTCAAATTTACTCTCAGACCGGTTCTTTTGGATGCTGTTGATAGATCTTATTCAATTTTACTTCTGTTGTGGAACTTTGCCATCCAGTTATTGAGGGTCACGAATCCATCTAGACGAAGTTGTATGTTATTTAATTTGGTCATCTTTGGCATTTAATACTTGTATTCTACTTATCAAGTATCTAAGAACATCAATTTCCTGGAGGATAACTTGTTTAGAGTACGCAGACACACCACGTTCTCCTCCCCTCCTGCAAAATATATATTTCTGTTCACCCTGATGTTTGGTAACTCCCAAGGTCATCTTAGCTAGTGATTTTGGATTTCCAAATTAAAGTTTCAAGACTGTTTTATAATTTCTGTAGGAAAAATATTAACTAAAAGGAGATTAGGCGTACCTGAACGAATCAATATTCAGATCCGGGTCAAAGCTCCAATACTCCATACTTATGCCCACACAATTATTAGACTACTAAAGCCTAATTGTGATTTGCACAGCAGATCACCAGAACCAGAAAGATGGTAGGAGAGAAGAGAATTGCCAGAAAACTCAATGGTGGGGTGAGTTGCAATTGAGGAGGCATACCCTATTTATAGTGGTTTAAGGAGGCCACTAATTAGGAAACGTGTGCACTCCTTCTTGCCCTCCAAGACAGTAATTAATTGTCTCTCAATTAATTACCTAATTATAGTGATTTGTTCCTCTTTTAACAAATCCATAATTATTGCTGAAATATTCCCAAATATGCATCTTATACTGATTTTATTCTTATTTGATTAGGCTACTTATTTCCTAATCAAATAGTTCGGCCCATCAAGGGTGGACTTGGACCCAAAGTCCAACATCTCCCACTCGTACTTGATGGGCCTCCCATCGTGCGTGCGTTACTCTTTCTTGTTTCATACTTGGCGTCTGCCGTGACTGCGTGGGCAAAAACGTCTTTAAGATTTGGTGCTTATGATACTAGAAATCCTTTATATCGGACTAGCATCCAAGGACACCCTTTATATATAACTGTAAGCTATATGTTCATTGCCTCATATGCCCCAGATTCTCCCATATATATTGCTCATGGCATATCTAATCCCTCTCGAGTTAATATGTTGATTAACTCAGATTGCCTTCCACGCACATAGTATCCACACTTACTAGCTACACATAGAATTAGTAAGGAGTCGACCACAGATACTAGTACATCTTATGTATCTAGGAGTAAATATTCCTTTTTGACTAAACATCAGTCCATCTTGACTTGGTCGCTTTCCTAGTTTTCACTCGTCTGACCGAATCGAGTGTGATCATGGAGCTTCAGCTAAAGTAGCTGTCACCAACCAAGCTTTCATGATGCCGCCTAAGTCTTAAGGGTATCGTGGAAGTGTTCTTCCTTCCTGGGACTCACACTGTGGTGAACTAGGGATTTTTCACCCACATCCCGTGTTGCAATTTAATTCTCAAGCACATGCAGTATGAATTGCATGCTACGGTGAATGGTTTGAGGTGTATGTCGATTTCTTTATCTTTCACCGTACAGACATTAGTTTCAAAATGTACTCAACATTCGAACCAGAACTTCCTTTTTCACAATATCTCTTTTACAATCTCATTTGTGAAAAAGGGTTATTTGCCTGGCTACAGGTCTATATTCATGCTTCGATCCATTTTCTGTGTATATGTACACACGTAGATCTTATCTCAGTCTAACTGAGGTGACTCAAACGCAAAGATTCTTCTCAATCATCTCATGGTGATCATTTGCTGGTCTTACCTTCCTATGCCCCCGTAAAAACATGGGAAGACGGTTGTTTGTGTGAGTGAACCAACCTCTTTTGACCTGTACGACATACAAAAATGTATACCTTTATGTATTTACTCATAACATACATACCATTTCTTTTATCTTCATATAAAAGAAGTTCACGACCTTATATTTTATTTGCGCCCCTAGATTTTCACTAACTCAATGAAAATCAAGCTATGGGCTCAATAAGGGGATCTACCAACATTCTGTCAGTAGAAGGTCATTGAACTATCGCTTTCCCTCTTTGAAAGCATATCTCTCATAGAGATGTATCAAAAAGGTATGTTTCGCCTTATTGTGATACTTAGGATCCTCATCATAAGATGTTATCGTTTGGATCCTTCTATCCACCATTCATACCCAATCTCTCGTAGGAATTACTTTAGCCATATGGCACTTTGAATGATGGCAGAACACACCCTGCGTTCTATTTCCATGGATAACAGGAAAAATACTATGTATATTTCCTTACTCCATCACCATTTGCCTCGGTCTTGTATTAGAGTATCCTTTCAAAAAGGAAAGTTGTTGTTTTGACAACTTAATCCATGGTTATTCTCATAACCCATTTCACAGTAGGACCAAAAAGTAACTTCCAAGTCTGACCCAAAAAACATTTGGTCTTATGTACACGAATGTGCACATTCACATTACCAACTATAGTCTCACATGGGACTCTATCCACCTTTCTTACGTTGGATTCCTCATAGGACATGTAAACTCTTTAGGTTTATGCCCTTGACTTCAGGGGTGTCCATGGGTTTGCAGTTTGACATCCTAAGTTGTCTAAGGATTACACTTATACATGTCTTAGGTGGAAAAGACTGTATCTTTCTTTTGCAATCCCCGTTTATCTTGTCATTCAAGATATTTGTTCAACCCATAACTTTCTTAACTCATAATTTAAGGATTCTCTGATCCTTTATTCCTTTGACTCCCTTGACACTTGCTTCATATGTCATTTGACAAAGGAAGACTTCACAAAGAATCATCATTAGACCGTTTGGGACTTATGTAGTGTTCTTCGATTATTTCGAAGTTGGTGAGGCTTTCACCTTGTGAAAAACCTCAAATACTACTATTTGGGTGATTGTTTCTATGAAGCCCTTAAGCTGCTTCATGTAGAGTTCATCATCCAATTTCCAAAATCCCAAATTGGAAGGTTATCTTGATGCAATTTCAAGACTAAGCTTGTTGTCATAGCCAAAGTTCAGAGTTAAAACGCATAATGGAGAACCTTCCATTGTATTACCCCTTAGCCACTAAGTGTTTTAGGTTCTACATGCCCCCAACAGATTTGAGAATCTACTTGTTCCCAATCGCCTCTTGGCTAGGTGACAAATTACCCAAACACGTATTTGGCTTAAAAAGAATCCAAATCCTCCTGCATGACACTTTGCAATTCATCTTAGCAGGTCCTTCTAGTGTCTTTCAGACACTTATAGGTAGTTATCATCACCTTCTAAGTGATGAAGAGAGCATTCAATCCATTAGAGAATCTATCCCTTATATTCATTCGCTAGATGACAATTTGCTCCGAGGTGGATTTCATAGGATTTTTTTCCTATGTATGAGTGAGGTAATTCTCTCGTAACTTACCTCTTACCTCTTTCATTATGAAAATGGTCTCAATTCTCCCACTCGAATCATTGAACTTAGGAATACTTGGTTATTCCTTGTCACTTGTGAACCTCTTAAAGAGATTTATTGTGATTTATGCTCATTTCCTGCTAGGAAATCTTGGTTTTATGAACGTTGTGTCCCACGGTTTTTCTATCAGTCAGTGAACCGTCATCATTTTCACTAATGAAGACGTGTCATGTCAAATTCTCATGTCATCTCACAAAGAGATACCTTGTATACCTTGACCCCAATCTTCCTTACTCATAGGAAGAATTATGAATATAAAGTTGATGACCTATATGGTCTTAACGAGCTTGGTCATAGTCTAAGGCCCATCTATGATTCATAGGGTAAGGTCGTGACTGACATAGAGGGTATTTGGTTAAGTGTGAATATAATAGCTATGAGTCCACCTATCAACATATGGCTGATAGTCTCATTGATGTCATTATGTTTATAACCAAATCAAGGAGAGGTCTATCTCTCCATCTCAACAACTCTATTATGTTGAAGGGTTTTAGGTATCAATAGTTGCCTAACAATGCCTTTCTTGCTCACAAAGCAGCTTGAACAAATCGCATGGGTGTCTTTAACCCTTGTTAGTTCAAAGGGTCTTATCCTTTTAGTTTAACTGATTCCTGACTAGTTCAGCCATTATGTAACAGCTTCACACTTGCCAAAAATCAAGTAAACATTACTGTATTTCGAGTAAACGTCCACAACGTTAACGAAAACACCAAGCTCTTTGTGTTTTGCCCTCATGTTCATTGGTTTACTAACGTCATAATTTGCCAATTGCAGTGGATTTTCTCAAAAATGTTTCTTTGTCTTTCTTGCCAGGTAGAATAAGTTTTCAACTTATTCATAAGGGTATTAACCCTTTAGCACAAGTTGTTTAGCAAATACTCTTTTGCTAGTTTGATCATTCCCTTTGATCAAGGTGTACATGTGGCAAGAAATGGAATCTTTTATCCCTAGAAAAGAAACATCAAAATCTAACAAAGGATTTCAGAATCATAGTCCCATCGATTATTAACTAAAGAGATAGCAAAGATGTGATTCTGTCAATTGTAATTGCATGGAGTGAATTAGGGTGGTTTATCTATGCACAGTTAACGTGCAAGTTCCAATCCCTTGATTCTATCTCTTTATTGCTTTACATTTGACATGAAGCCATATGCTTCTGTGAAACATCCACAACTCATGTGGATTGCTACTTTTACAATCCTTAAAGGTTTATCAATGTAGCATTTCATCTTTTGCAGAAACCATTGACCTCTTCTAGATCAAGTTTTCCTCATGGGTTCCTTGCCCTTAGGCATGGAGGATGAATCCTCCCACTCTTTAGCTAAGTTTGTCTGACTGATGGATCTTGAATCCTTCAGTCTTTCACACTCAAGTTCAATATGGTGAATCACATTGCTGAAGGTTACAATATGCATATCAAAGGCAATCTTTACTTTCGTATACGCCCACTCACTGGAAGACATGGCTCACTCCCACTCACTGGGAGACATAGCTTCTTCCCATTCATTGGGAGATGTCTTATCACAACATACACTTATTGTTTGTTAGAAAGAACTTGGCATTTAGTTTGTCTCAACTTCTTAGTTTGACATCTGTCTTAAGTGTTACCTAAACAACATGTCAAGACTTAGTACACTATGTTAAAACTTAACTTAGTTTTAACTTTATGGAAGAAGATCATCTATTTCACCATCTTCCAACACTATCCACATGGCTTGGATAAGGTTACATTGCTCATACCAATATAAGTTTAAGCAATGTTGTTCTTTCTATACTTGATAGCATAAACCTTTTGTATCCTTCGGTTGCTTCAACCTTTAAATGCTGAAGACTAGTTGGTAGGATGTCCTTGACATCTCATTCTTCTTGAATGAAAGAGATTTGAGAGTTTCTAACTCCATAGACATCTCTATTAAGCTTGTCTTCATAAGCTCAGTCAAATAGACTTGGTCATAATTGGTCACTCAGACGATTATGGTATACAAATCTTAGTTGTTCAAATAAGACAAAGGATAATTAGATAATAAGTTCACTAGTTTCATGTTCAGGAGACAACTATATTGACTCCCATCCCAATCATACTAGTTAGCTCATCACCCTTTTAACCACAGTCTTTATTTGAACACTTTCCCCTTTGGATTTCTAAACGCATTCCAGAAAACTCCCACTCAATCAAAGAGCGGTTATATTAACAAGATAATAACACATTATCATCAAACTAGCATGAATGTTCAAGAAAACAAGAAGAGAATATACTGAATTTAATTCTATAAACTAACAGAGAATTTAATCTTAAATTCAATGGGCAAAACAAGAACATTCAAAAATTTAAGCCTCATATCATTGTCTCTTAACTAGGTTCTCCTTCTCATAGGCCCTTCTGACCATATTAACTCATGTAGCATCTAGCTACAATGTCAAGCTCCTCTTTGCCATGTTTACATCCACTCATTTGGATGTATTTGCAGCATACCTCCCACTTGATGAGATGATTCTCACATCTCTATCTGTCTTATCCTTTTGTCACAACATTTGTGATAAAGGATTGCTTCAATCCAAGTGGATCAATGTGGTTAGAAGCATGGGAAGACTTATTATTATTTAATAATTATTGAATAATTTTAAGTTGCTACAATTTTTCAGGTTTTTATCTCTAAGAGTTTGAGTCAAGGTTGGATAGGATTTTATATTCAAAAAATCATTTGAATAATCCCTTACTTTTAAAGAATCTTTCAGTATTTAACCTTATATTGCAACTGAAAAAAACTCTTAAAAAAATAAGCCAACCTATCCCAAAAACAATAGAACCAACATTGATTCAATTCCAATGTTTTTGGGATCCTCTAAGTGCACATAAGCACCTTTTT
The DNA here is from genome assembly GCA_963855925.1 of Inga laurina. NCBI lineage: Eukaryota > Viridiplantae > Streptophyta > Magnoliopsida > Fabales > Fabaceae > Inga > Inga laurina. Next base: position 53,623,181 of record OY979710.1, read on the forward strand.
GACTCAAATCATATTCAAACTTACTTTAAATATATGCAAATTATATATCAAATTGAAGCTCTCAAATTTAGGGATTTTTAGGAACCAACCACGTCTTAATTGGAGGCCTCACGCACCCTCACGTGCCCTTAGAAGGTGTCAGGATCTAAAAATCTAGAAAAATTGGAAAATTCCAGCGTTGGCCACTCTCCCCGATGTCGTGTGACCTCCACGCGCCGCCTTGCGGCCATACTCTGGCGACACGCGCCGGCTCCCAAGACTCCACGCACCGTCCTCTCTCCGACGGTGCTTGCCACGTGTCAAACGGAGACCCCAGTGGGCCCCACGCGCCATGTATCCCTTCTTTCCTTTTTTTTGGGGGGTCAACAGTCAACGAATGACTGTTGACCGTTGACCGGTCAACAGTGGCCCGCCAGCGCTGACTTGTCAGTGACGTGGCGCTGATGTGTTTCGGTCAATGTGGCTGGTCAACGGATGGCATGACCTCGTTGACCGATGCTGACGTGGCGTTTGACGATGACGTGGTGACCTCTCATTGGCGCCACGTGGCATTGGTTGACCGATGACGTGGCATTGACTGCCACGTCATCATCTTCAACCTCCAGCCGGGTCAACCTGACCCGGTTGGAGCTCCAACGGGTCATCGAGACCCGCCAACTTCGGGAGGCCATATCTCCCTCGTTTTAGCTTCGTTTTTCGCGTTTTTGGTGTCATTGGAATCGTAGTTCAGCAAACTACAAGTCCATGGCATTTATTTGATCTTAAAACCTCTGTTTCATTGATCAAATCACGAGTGAAGTTGCGACGGCGACTAACGACCTACAAAATTCTTTCCTTTGTTTCTCCCTCATCCGGACTCCGTTTGACACTTTCTAAGCATCGTTGGAATCGTCTCTTCGAGATCTACACATCCATGTCCTTACTTTGGGCAAAAACACCAAGTTTCAAAACACCCAATTTTTCTCGACGTTGTCGGCGTGACGTAAACCGATCGGATGTGTGTCTCTGTGTATCTCAAAAGCTTTCCTAGCCTTTGAGAGTTAAAGTCTCTTGTTTTTTGTTCCACATAGGTTCCAAAAACTCAACCTTTAAGAAATCGAAGAAGAAGAAAATCCGGCGCCTTGCAATATATATATATATATATATGCGTATATATATATAATGATTAGAGGAGCAAACAATCAAGAACCCAGTATCTTATGTGTGCATATTAGGCTCAGCTCGAATAGCAAATAATGAGAAGATGAATTCGAATAGTTGCACACAGAAACGCATATATAATACGCATATTATAAAAAAAATGAGGCATATAAAAAACAATTCAAGCATGTTCAGATATTGTAGCTCAACGCAACAAAATAAAGAGAATATGTGTGAACAATCTATATACAGATTATATATGTATGAACAATATATACTTTCATATATATATATATACACACACACACACACAGTAGCATAGCGTAAATATTGAGATATAAACAAATTATATCATACTATTATTCACATAGAATAAATCACAGCCTCAAGAATCAAATGGCTCTGATGCCAATGTAGGGAAAAAAATTATATTTAACTAAAAAGGAGATTAGACGTACCTGAACGAATCAATGTTCGGATCCGGGTCAAAGCTCCAATACTCCATACTTATGCGCACACAATTATTAGACTACTAGAGCCTAATTGTGATTTGCACAGCAGATCACCAGAACCAGAAAGATGGTAGGAGAGAAGAGAATTGCCAGAAAACTCAATGGCGGGTGAGTTGCAATTGAGGAGGCACACCCTATTTATAGTGGTTTAAGGAGGCCACTAATTAAGAAACGTGTGCACTCCTTCTTGCCCTCCAAGACAACAATTAATTGTCTCTCAATTAATTCCCTAATTATGGTGATTTATTCCTCTTTTAACAAATCCATAATTATTGCTGAAATATTCCCAAATCTGCATCTTATGCTGATTTTATTCTTATTTGATTAGGCTACTTATTTCCTAATCAAATAGTCCGGCCCATCAAGGGCGGACTTGGCCCAAAGTCCAACATTTTCTCCAGTCAGTATTATCCTGCATCTTCACGTAGTGATCCAACATGCTTTTATGATTGACAGAGAAAGGATTAAGCAGAGGCTTGCGCATTATCATGGCGTCATGCCTATATACATGCAATTTTCAAATGATGCAGAGGAAACCTTCTCCAGAGCTCTCAAGCTACTGTTGGTAAGTAATATCTCTGCAATTTCTACTCATCTTTCTTCCATTAATGGCTTCTTTTCTAGTGGCTTTGAAGTATTTTTCAGGCTTCAGAGTAAGGGGCTTGTAGAGGAGGGACAGCATGTTACTCTGGTTCAGAGTAGAGCACAACCAATTTGGCGTGAGGAATCCATTCATCACATAAAAGTTTGTAGGGTTCAAGGATGAAATCCCTCTCTGAAGGGGCTTTCTCTGATGGCGGTATTTTACAGTAGGAAGTAATAATTTTTCATTAGCTCTTTTTTTTTTGGGCTCTCATGATATCTCGAATTATACCTATCGGTTTCAGGAACACCGAAGCTGAATATTTTTGGCATTTACAGAATCCAAAGGAAGGGATCAGCTGTAAGCCACTTAAAGCTCTTTGTCTACTTTTTGTCTGCACGAAGTCATTTTGATATTTTTTCCCTCTGCTGAAACAAGTCATTTTGATAGCTCCACGTATAGCTGCTGATCCAACCTATGGCAGCATACTAGTTTTGTGACTTGATCTGATAAGGAACCATATGAGTATTTGAGTGGGTGATAGTCTACAAAACTGAAGCCAGTTGGCAAAAAAGAAACAAGAGCAATTCAAGTGGCCTCGGTTGAGTTCCCAGAGAGATCGATGTCATGCACAGTACACTCCCAAAGCTCTTTAACCCATCTGACGTGGTCTTTCCGGATCCCGGAAGACCCGTCAACTCAAGAGTGGATGCTTCATCCTTGAGGACCTCCATCTTCAACCTCAACAAGGGCTCCTCCATGCCGATAATGATTTCTGTGTTCTGAGGAGGGGAGCATGTAATTTCGTGCTCAGAATTGTCTTTGCTCATCATTTTCAGAATTTCTCTCACCTCCTTCAAAGTCTCCTTCACATCCCTTACCATCTTATTATTTTCACCTCTCGAATTAAAAGACAGGCGCTTAACGAGGAATTTCCAGAAACGGATTTTCAGGGACTTACGAACGAGCTCATCCCCCGCTTCCTTTTTCCTGGATCAGCATTTCGATTTCTTCTCTTGGCTGATCCAAGTGATCATTCAAATTTTTTATATCTTCCACCAATGAAGTGGAATCCTTCAGAGTCAACCTGAATATTTGGGGTCTGAATCTACTCTTGTGATCCTTCTCGATCATCTCGACGATCTTCTTTGATAGCTCTTGAAACGATGCTGATAGATCAGCTCCTTCAATTCGTTTTGCACCCTCTACCATGGCTAATTTCTCTCTTTTATTCTCTCAATCTAAAATATCAAGAGCAAGTCAGTTGGCAAAAAAGAAACAAGAACAATTCAGATCTTGAATGATTTTTTTTTTAATTCTGCGAGGGATCAAGCTTCAGCCAAACGAACTATTTCCGTTGTTCGTGGCATAAACAAGCATGTTTCCACCGCCCTGCCTCGCAATTTCCTTCCCATCAACGAAAGAGAAGAGAAAGGGCAGCGGCGAAATTACTTTTTTTTTTTGGTTCAAAGAGGCGAAATTACTTTGCTGGTTTCCTTACAGTATTATTTTAGCCACAGTGGATTCGCATCTAAATCTGCTTGTCTTTTTCTCTTTATCTTTTCCAAATTATTTAATTTATCGAGTCTTAAATATAAGATAAAATTAAATTTTTTTAGAGATATCAAAGAAATTAATTAAATTATTTATATTTATCATTTTTTCTCTAAACTATTTTACCTAACATATAAATTAATATATAATCTTATGATACACAACATATGATATGATTAAGTAACTTATTTAATTTTTTTAATCTTTTTAAAACAAATAAAATCTATCTTATATTTATAACAAAGATAGGGAGTGATCGGAATTCTCTCTCTTGGTACTCGTGTCACCGGAATTTACTCTTTCAATGGATGATGTTTTTACTTTGAAGATACCGCCGGATTTATCGCCGGATACCCAAACCTCGCCAGCTAGGCCAAAGAATAAGCATGTTTCATGCTCTTCACCAGGAAATCTTGCATTGGTTGGGATCGAGAATGGTCAAGGGAAAGAGTTGCTAGTGTCTTCAGAAGCCCCTGCAACTGAAATACAGGGAGAGAAACAGGGGTGTTTTTCAGATTCTCCAAATCATGGGAAAATCTCTTCATACAAAGACTCATTGATGGGGATCAACATATTAGAATTCAATGGGATGGCACATGAGTCTTATTCATCAAATGAGGATCAAATAACATCAAACTTGATGAATCAAACGTGGAAGATCCCAGAGCCTTCAGAGGAGACAAAAAAGCTCATGACTGTTTATCCCTCTTTGGACATTATAGACGATGAGTTTAATGAAGCTTGCCAGCCCTGGAATAAATCCCTAATAATTACGGTACTGGGTGCCCATTTCTACTTACTCAAGCTAAAAGAAATGCTTGGCAGGGTGTGGAGATTCTGTGATTTTGAATTGGTGGATCTCCCAAACAACTATTACGTTGTTCGGTTCATAAATCAAAAAAATTGGGAAGCCCATTACAAACGTATCATATTGGAAGGACCGTGGGTAATTGCAAACCACGCAATATTAGTTCAGAAATGGTCCCCGTATTTTGATCCTTTTCAAAATCATCTGGGGAAAATTGCTACTTGGGTGAGAATACCGAATATCCCTCTAATCTACTACTCTCAGAAATTCATTTCCAGATTGGGGGATATGATAGGTAAGACCATTAAGGTAGATTTACATACTCTAAACTATCGAGATCACTCTTCAGGCATTGTGTCGAGGGGAAGATACGCACGAATTTGCATTGATTTAGATCTTCAGAAACGCCTTGTTCCAAGAATCATCGTGGCATCCACCATCTTCAACGTTGAATACGAGGGGTTGGACTTGATATGTTTCACCTGTGGGAGGTACGGCCATAAGAAAGACGCCTGCGCAAATAAAGAAGCAGTAAATGATCTCCAAAAATCACAGAAATCAGGGTCAGTTTCTGATAAGGAAACGCCGACCACGTTGCCGGAGAAAGTCCTACCAAGAACAGAGGAAGCTTTCGGCCCTTGGATGTTGGTGGGGGGTCAGAGAAAATCCGGTTCCTAAGGAAGGAGCAGCACGAAGTCGGTGCAGCAGGAGATAGGCATGGGTCGACCTCTGCCAAAATCATGGGGAGAAGATATCAATCATCAAGGTTTCAAACACTAGTTGACCTGGACGAAGAGAGCAAACTCGAGGATTTCAAAATTACAAGCTCCCGTGAGCTTATGCGTCCAGATGCTGTAGAAGAAGAGAGGAAATCGGGTGAATATGGTGAAAGGAAAAGTCAAAGAAAGGAAGCACAAATGGGTTAGTCCAAAGGCATTCTAAAAGTGAAAGCCACGCATCCTTCTAGGCGGATCTACCAGGTAAAAAGCAAAGACAAGGGTGGTCTTAGCTTGAAGTTCATCCTTCCAAAGGTTCTCCCAAGAGGGCCTGTTATCACTGAAACTCAAAGTAAGGCCCAACATCAAGAGGAAGCCACTACCCACATAAACGAAGCTCAAACCTCATCTGCGGCCCAATGTCATAAGGAAGCCCAATCAGTGAAAGCAGGAGCTAGAACGCATCTTGTCGTGGTGGGCAGCATGTCTTCATCAACGTTCGAATCTATCATCACGCCAAATATTGCTGCAAATGAAGCGCTGGGCACTATCTCAGACCCATTGAACTCGGGATTAGATAACAAAAATCCGAACCCAGATTCTCAAATCATAAAAGGAAAATTACATGAAGTTAACCCAGAATCTGAGACGCGGATAGTAGCTCTTTCGGGATCTCCTGCATCTCTTTCCTCACCTCCTAAAGTCTCAGTTTCAAAGCATTCATTGGATCAGGAAAGTGATCTGAACCAAATGGTCCTATCTGAAGATCAAAAGCAGGATCCTTCTTCTATAGCTCTGCCTCCAGCGTCTGGAACAGATGTGCAAATTCCCTTGGAGAAGGTAGATGAACATGGCAAGCTAAGCAAGAATTTAAGGGAAGTCAAGAACAGAAGTAGATCTGCTTTGAGGCGCATCCCTCCTGATAAGTAATTTTTTTCCTTGCGTTTTATAATCTTTCATAGTTAATTATGATTATATCAAGTTGGAACTGTAGAGGCGCTTGTAGCAAATCTTTCAACCGCGTCCTTCGTGATATTGTTTCCAAGCATAATATCTCTATTATGTGTCTTGTGGAAACCAGAGTTAGTGGTCAAAAAGCTGACTTAGTGGTGCGTAATCTTGGTTTTAACAATTGGTTGAGGGTTGAAGCCTTGGGTTATGCGGGTGGTATCTGGGTCCTTTGGCATGACATTGAAGTTTCTGTTGAATATCTCTTTTCTACTTCCCAGCTTCTTTATTGTCGTTTGACTGATAAAAATACCAGAGACAGCTTTTGTACTACTTTTGTTTATGGGGACCCCAGATGGAGTTATAGACAGGAGCTCTGGACTGACCTCCGGGATTTGGCAGGTAAAGTATCCGAAGCTTGGCTTGTCCTTGGTGATTTTAACTCTTTTTTAAATCACTCTGATAAGGTGGGTGGGGCGGTCGTCCCTAACAGATCCTTATACCCTTTTCAAAACTGTGTTCATGATTGCGATTTTTTAGACCTGCCTGTGGTTGGGGACAGATTCACCTGGTCTAGAAATGACAAGAAGGAGAGACTGGACTGGGCTTTTTGTAATTTAGCCTAGGAAATGGGTCACCAAAACCATAAAGTCTTTCATCATCTTCGTTACAAATCCGATCATAGAGTCCTAGTGATTACTTCTGGTAATACTCATGCTACTCCCTCCTCAAATCGCTTTCAGTACCAAGCCGCCTGGTGTCTTGAAGAGGGATTCCCTGATTTAGTAAACTCCGCATGGCAAAACAATGACTGGCTATCTTGTTGCTTCGAATTCCAGAATAAAGCCTCCTGGTGGAACAGAAACGAAGTTGGCAATCTCCCCAAAAAGAGAAGGACCCTGATTAAGCGTTTAGAGGGTGTCGACCGTGAAATCTTCACTCGCCCTCATGCTGGCCTTTTAAAGCTGGAAGCAAAACTTTGGAAAGAGTATGCCAAAGTTGTAAATCAAGAGGAGCTCCTCTGGTACCAAAAGTCAAGGTGCAAATGGCTTAAATATGGAGACAAAAACACTAGTTTTTTCCACTCTTCTACTGTGATCAAAAGAAAGAAAAGTAAAATTGAAGCTCTTCAAAACGCTCAGGGCGAGTGGATTACCGATCAGGATGAGCTCAAGAAATCTGCCCTAAATTATTTCTAAGATCTTTTCTCAACTGATCAAGATGTGCTAAATGTATCAGATTGGCCAGTGGACTTCCTAACTCTAAATGTTTCTCAGCTTTCTTGGATTCAAAAAGATGTGTCTGCGGTAGAAATAAAGAATTCAGCTTATGAGATGGATGCTTTCAAGGCGCCTGGTCCTGACAGGCTCTAACCGCATTTTTTCTAGTCTCAGTGGGAGGTGGTGGGTCCGAAGATCTGTGATCTTATTTTCTCCATCTTCAGAGATCCTGATAAGGTTATCGATATTAACCAGACTCATATCATTTTGATCCCGAAGGTCGATAACCCTTCCTCGATCAAGGATTTCAGGCCAATATCTCTATGCAATGTGAGTTATAAAATCCTAAGCAAAGTTCTTGCAAATAGGATGAGATCTGTATTGGACTACCTGATCCATCCTACTCAATGCAATTTCATAAGGGGAAGATAAAGCTGCGACAACATAATTCTGGCTTAAGAAGCGATCCACACAATGAGAACGACCAGGAAAAAGAAGGGTTATGTTGCTATTAAAGTGGATATGGAGAAAGCTTTTGACAGATTAGATTGGAACTTTCTGCATTTCAATCTTCATAGTCTGGGTTTAAGTGAGCACTTTGTGAGGCTGTTGATGAGATGTGTCTCAACTTCATCTATGAGAGTGGTTTGGAATAGGTCTCTTTCCGATCAGTTTCAACCAACAAGAGGAGTGCGTCAAGGGGATCCTCTGAGCCCATATCTTTTCATCATATGTATGGAACGTTTAAGCCAATTGATAAACCGTGATGTGAATGAAGGAAGATGGAAACCTTTAAGGCTTAGCAATTCTGGTCTAAAGCTCTCCCATCTTTTCTTCGCTGATGATCTTCTATTGTTCTGTGAGGCTTCATCAACTCAGATGGAGAACATTAGAGAAGTGATGGCTTTCTTCTGCAGAGCATCGAGACACAAAATCAACCTTTCCAAATCTAAATTATTTGCTTCCAGAAATGTCCAGTTTCACAGAACAATGCAGCTCGGGCAAACCATAGGAATCAGTATTTCTGGAGATCTAGGCAAATACTTAGGTGTTCCTCTTCTTCATAAATGAACCACTAAGCTCACATTTGCTCCTCTGGTTTCTAAAGTTCAGAAGAAATTATCCACCTGGAAAGGTAGATTCCTTAGTATGGCTGGAAGAACGGTGCTGATAAATTCCATTCTCTCCACTCTCTCGTCTTATCAGATGCAAACCAACCTTCTACCTAAAGGGGTTTTGCATGATCTTGAGAGAATAAATCAGAATTTCTTCTGGAATCAAGGTCTGAATAGTAAGAAGCAGCATCTAATAGCTTGAGAGAAAATCAAGAGGGGAAAAAAGGAAGGGGGTCTCGGAATCAAAGATCTAGCCAGCCAAAACAAAGCTCTCATCATGAAATTATGCTGGAACCTGATCGCTAGACCGGATGGTTTATGGGTGAAAGTCCTCAGATCGAAATACGACTGTGGTGATGGTAAGCTCCCAAGAGTTGAGAAGAAAAGGAATCAATCTGCTGTCTGGAACACAATTACAACAGTATGGGACTCATTCAGGTCAGTAGTGGGCAGAAAGCTTCGGAGCGGGTAGTCAACAAATGCTTGGTGGGATTTATGGACCAGTCTGGACCAACCTCTCATTTACTGTGTCGACCGGAATCATAACTCTATAAATCCTGAAGAAGCGGTTAGCATTTTTGTTCGTCCGAATGGGGAGTGGGATCTTCACAGATGGGGTTTGTACTTACCATGGTGGGTTGTTGAAAGGATCAGAAAAGTTCCCCCTCCATCCCAATCAGGCGACGACACATTCTGGTGGAGGAAATCTCCTGATGGAAATTTCAGCATCAAATCTGCTTATTCCATGATCTACTCGTCGCTTGCGGAATCCTCCGATCCTTTCTGGCAACGTATCTGGAGATGGCCTATTCCGGAGAAAGTTAAATTCTTTATGTGGCAATTGTTCCAGGAAAGAGTTCCTACGAATTCTATTCGTGCTAAGAGGGATGCGAGGATAAATACCGAGTGTCCTTTTGAGTGTAACTGCGAGGAAACAACAATTCATACTTTGAGAGATTGCGATTTTGCAAATTCTGTGTGGCTTTCCTGTATTAACCCCATTTATTACTCTGCATTTTTTTCTGGCAATTTACAGGTGTGGATCAACTGGAATATGCAGCACTCACTGGGAAATCGCAAGATGTCAAATTGGCCCTGGCTTTGGGTCTTTGGTTCAATATGCTGGCTCATTTGGAAAAACAGATGCAGAAGAGCCTTTGAAGGGACTAGTGAGCTGCCACAACAACTAATTCACCGAGGTCTACATTTCCTCCATGAAGGCATAGAAGATGGGCGGCTCAGGCACAAGATATTCAGAGTACCAGACAGAGACACAGCAAGATGGAATGCTCCACCGGCGGGGTTTACTCGGGTCGACGTGGATGCTGCGGTTGACGTGAACAGGAATTCGGCAGTTGGAGGAGTGATTCGTGATAGCTCAGGAGCTTGGATTTATGGCTTTCAACAGAATCTAGGATTCACATTTGGCTCGACAGCTTCTGAGGTCCAAGCAATCAGAATAGGTCTCCAGACCTGTCAAACCATGAATCTCAGAAAGATTAAGTTACACACTGACTCGCTTGAAGCCATTCAATTACTTCTTCACCCAGGGGGTCAATACCATCCCCTACAGCACGAGTTAGAGGAAGTAAGGAAATTAATTTATAGGGATTGGGACTTAGAGATTGTCCATAGTCACCGAGAAGCAATTATGTGTGCTGATATTCTGGCTATGAGGGCCCTCGATTTGGACTATGACCTGTCTATTTTGGACCACCCGTCAGACTTTTGTTCGATCCAATTGTTGGCTGACCTCAGCTAATCATTGGGTCCTCATATTTTTCTTACTGTACTTAGGACTTCTGTAAAGCCCGTTATGGCCCTAAGAGCTTTTCCCACTCTTGTCATTACAATTCAAAAAAAAAATCTTATATTTATAACAAAAAGGAAGGAGCATTTATTTCTGGAAAATTAGTCATGAATCCGGCTTCTCTCCCATGCGCTTCCCATCCCTTGCCTCTCCCTTACCCAAAACACGGCAGTTTTGAGTCCAAAAAAGGGGGAGGTTGGGTCCTTTTTTTTAAAACAAATATGTAGCACCCTGAAGTATTTTTTAAATGGCACCCAATATCTTAAAATAATTTTTGATTCATTGATCCCCCTCAAATATTTTTTTAGTAGTAACTATTGTCTAAGAAACTGCACTCTTGTGTATTATTTCAGTAACACCCAGTATTATAAATTAATTTTTAATTTACTCAGCACCGTAAATAATTTTTTAATGGTAACTACTATCTAGCAAACTATATTCTAAAATATTTTTTTTAGTAACATCCACTATCATAAATTAATTTTTAACTCATTCAGCACCTTAAATAATTTTTTCAATAATTTCAAGTATCCTAAAATATTTTTTTTTGCATCTAATCCCCTGAAATATTTTTTATCACCACTCTGTATCTTAAATTTAGACTGTTCGTTATAATCGAAAAAAATATTTTATCATGATAAATGCAAAAAACATTATTTTATGATATTGAGTAGTATTGAAAGAATATTTCAGGGTGTTACATTTTTTTTAAACAAAGGACCCAACGTCCCCCTTTTTTGGGGGTCCAGAACGTCTCCACTAAGGGATCCCTCCACTCACCCTCCATTTACACAAAACGACGGCGTTTTGATTTTTTTTAAAAAAAAATTAAAATAACAGCTGGGAAACTCTTGCTATCAGGAAAAAAGAAAAAATAGAGGAGCACTTTATTCTAAGCGGGAAAAAAGTTAAAAACATAACAACACTTTAGGGAGGAAAAAAAAGATCTTGCAAAGCTCATGCTAAGCGGGAAAACTCACGTTTTTTCCTCCAAAATACCTTTGCAAGTCATACCTAGGAAGAAATCATTGGAGAAGAAAGGTATTAGCTTGTTCATCTTTTACATTTATTGATTGCTTCTGGTTATATATCTTTGTTTTATAGTTTGTTACATCCCTTTGAATTTTTTACTTGTGTTGCTTCTTATAATCGGATAACCGTGGAAAAAAAGGAATCATTTCATTTTATACTGATTACATCACTTGTATATGCTAGTTGTTTTTCTTATGTTTGTTTTAATTTAGTAGATGTTTAAGCTAGGATATTCATACTTTATATTAGTTACTTGTTTTTTCAGGTATCTGTTTGTTTTTTAAGCTTCTTCTAAGCATTGGATACAAATACAACTCCTACTCTGGGTTTTGAATTTGAAAATGTAGAAGAGGCATGACGATATTGGGTTGACTATGGTGGAAGAATGGAATTTGGTGTTAGAAAAGAAAACTCTAATAAGAGTAGGAAAGATGGTTCTATCATATATTATAGATATGTCTGTCACAAGGAGGGAGTAAGAAAACTAGATAAAAGAGATTTGAAAATTAAGAAGCCTCGACAAGAGTGTGAAGTTATAATGATAATTAAAAAAGTGAATGAAAGGTATAGAATTACTGAACTATTTTTGGATCATAATCATCTTTTGGAGCCTTGTGAAACTATTCATATGTTGGCATCACAAGGAGATTACCAAAAGCACAAGGCTATGCTTTGGAGGATGCTGAAGATATTGAGATTAAGCAAAAATCCTCTTTTAATTTAATAAGTAAATATGCAGAAGAAAGTGCTAATTTGGGGTATACTAAAGAGGATGTAAAGAGTTATCTAACATCAAGGAGGCAGAGAGAAATGGTATATGGTGAAGCCAAGTGTCTACTTCGTTATTTCCAACAGCAACTCGCTGAAAATCCTTCATTTTTTCATGGGTATCAAATGGATTCAGAAGAACAAATAACTAATGTGTTTTGGGCCGACGCACGTTTGTTGATAGACTATGGTTGTTTTGGAGATGTGATTTCATTTGATACAACATACTCTACAAATTGTGAAAATAAATCACTTGCTATTTTCTTAGGTTTCAACCATTATAGAGAAATATTGATATTTGGTGCCGCTTTGTTATATGATGAGACCATTGAGTCTTTCAAATGGCTTTTTGAAACTTTTTTGGAAGCACATAAGAAGAAAATGCCATTTACTATATTTACTGACCAAGATGCAGCAATGGCACGTGCCTTGAAAGAGGTAATGCCAAGTGCAAAGCATGGTCTTTGCACATTTCATATTAATAGAAATGTGATAAAACATCTTGGAAATTTGATGAAAGATAACTTGCATTTCTTGAGTAAGTTTAATTGGTGCATGTATCAATGTGATGAAGAGATAGCATTTGAGGAACCTTGGAAAACATTATTGTCAAAATATAATGCTATAGAGAATCCATGGCTGATGTCTATTTTGAGATAAAAGAAAAGTGGGCAGCATGTTATATGAATGATTCAAAGACTCTTGGTATGAGAAGCACCCAACTAAGTTAAAGAATCAATTCATTCATCAAAAGTTGCACAAATCCCAAATGAAATATCAATCAATTCTTTAAAGTATTTGAATAGGTTAGTGTGGATAAATGGTACAATGAATTGAAGATTATCAATGCAACATGGTACACTAATCTCAAATACACATGAACAAAGTCAAATGCCATTCACAAGATTAATGATGGTGAGTAGGGATGATCATGGACCTGACCAGACTGGGTTAGAGGCTGGCCCGAGGTCTGGTCTGGGTAAGACCTCAGGCTGAAAAAGACAGCCCGAGGTCTGGTCTGGTCTGATGATAACCCAAACTCGGGTCAGACCGGACTTGGTCCATCGAATTGATAGACTAGTCTGGGTAGTCCAACATATCTAGGTTTTTTTGCTCTGAAAAAAAAACTATAGGAATGAAAAAGGGAAGGTGATGTAGGCTTAGTCACTAATTGAAGAAGGGAAGGGGGGTTTGTGACTCTGTGCAGTGTGCAGTGTGCGTGTGTCAAATCAATTAAAAGGAAAGTGATGGTGTGTGGTTCACGTGAGAGGGTAGATTTTTTTTTTTGTTATAATGAGGGTGGATTTTTATTGTGCAAAATCATTAATTTTTTTTGTATAAAAAAATAAATGATTCGGGCCAGACTAGACTAGACCAGACCATGTGGACTGAGAACCTGGTCTTGAACCCGATCCAACCCGAGTAGTTAGTCCGGTCCTTTTTGTTATAAGACTATTTTTTTTCACCGGACCAGACAGGACCGGGTCACCTCGGGTCAGACTGGGTTACCTGGACCACCAGGTTTTTTGATCATCCCTAATGGTGAGGCTACTATTTTTCAAGTCCTTGAACTGTTTATTTCAAACATATCATATTATTGTGATTTTATTGCTTGTGCTTGTAGGCTGCATTGGATTATGATGTCGAGTCAATTAAAGCATTATAATTCAGTCAAGTGTTTATAAAAGGTAAATTATATCACCACATAAAAATATGTTAAAAATATTGAGACAATTGTTCTAAAATAAAAGAACTTTTATTACAATAGAATTGCATTATATTGTCTGCTTATAAACTATGTTACAATATGTTACAAATACAGATTCACAAATGAACTTAGATCTTCCTAAATGAAGTCATCCAGTTAAGCTCTTTGCACTCTAACTCCTTTTGCTTCCTTTTTGTGCCAACTACTGCTTCTGCACTTGTTCTAGCCCCAGCTTTTTATGAATACACTTGTAGCACATTTTGTCATAACTCATTGGTTGATTCCACCTGCTACTTTCTTTTTGGACTGCAACTATAAAGTTTCATAGTGTTATAACTATTATAATTATCTACCACAATGTATCAAAACAAAAGTGCAAAATATATGAAACTTGTAAAGTCCTTTTTTATGCATGTTATCAATTCCAGTTCATAACAAGTTTTCTTTTTGCCATCGGAAATTAACCAATAACCCAACCTAATAAAATATACCAATCAAGCCATCATATTAGCATTTCAACATGCTTTGAAGTTCAAATTAAATTAAATTATTATACATTAATGAACACAAGAGCCTGCACACCATCTTCCAATTGTATCAAAATTAATATCACATTGAGGTGAAATCAAGCTACAAGGCAGATTTTATTTAACAGCTCAAGAGACTTCACCTAATAATAACTACACAGTCCCATTGAAAAGAAACAGTGCTCAAACTCACATTTCAAATATGTCTTATTGACTATCCCTTTACTAAATTGTTCAGCCATTGCAGAGAATCATTGTTCAGAAAAGAACCCCATCTAGAACTATAAGATCAAATGAAACTTGAAATCTGAAGCAACTAATAAAATTTTAAGATGATACAAGCTACCAAAGTTTAGGGTAATAACAAGGAACACCAATAAAATTATGCCTCACGCCATTAAAACTTCTTGAACTTCTTTCCAGCCTCAGGATCATCTTTGTTCATGTCTAGATGGAGCTTCTTTAAAAGCTAAAAATTGTAGACAATAATTGAGACAGTAGGAAAAGTGAAATAGAAAAATTCATAGCAGCTATTCAAATAGATTATTCATGATGAACATTACCCATTTTACAAAACTTAAGACCTTACCATATCAAAAAAAATTGAAGTTAACCAGGTGATATTTTTCTAAATGTTCCTTCAAAATCTTTTTGTCAAGCTAAATTTTTCAACTGTTCCCAACTATTTCGCATAAACTAAGACTGAAAATAAAATAGAGGGGTTTAATTTGTGAGGCAAAAGGGCAGCGACATTTACAAAATTTTAAAGACTAAGAAATCGGTGGGATCAAAGAATGGAACCTTACCTCTCTTTTGTAAATAATGGTTCAGATCAATATGATGGCAGGTGATAGCGAAGTGGATGACTATGGCCAACGGCAAAAGGGTACAACGGTGGGCAACGGAGATGAAGAGACAAGCACGATGCGCAACGGTGAATAAGATTTCTTCTAGGCAAAGTGTTTTACTTTTTTAATATATAAATTGTAGCTGTGGATGGGCGACGGTTGATGACAATAAAGACCCCTTTCCAGGATTTGTTTTTTCTCCCCTAAAGTGTTGACTCTGTTTTTTCTTTTTTCCTGATAGCAAGAGTTTCCCAACTGTTATTTTAACTTTTTCTTTTTTAAAAAAATTAAAGCATCATCGTTTTGTGTAAATGGAGGGTGAGTGGAGGGATCCCTTAGTGGAGACGTTCCGGACCCCTTTTTTGGACCCAAAACATCAATATTTTGGGAAAGGGAGAGGTAAGGTACGGGAAGCCCATGGGAGAAAAGCCATATTCATTAGTCATACGGAAATATAACTGTATAAAAAAGTGATGCTAGTGGTTGGAAGAGACATTATGACATTGACTTTTTTTTTGCGATGACTGACTTTTTTTTAACATTGATTAATACAATACACAGCGTGCAGGTAAAGTCTCAGAAATTTCCCCCTTTTTGTATTAGAGGTTAATATTAAAGTCTAGGAAATTTCCGTGTAGTTAGGCAGAACAACTTAAACAGGGGATTTTAACCTCACTTGTTCTGATTGGCCGAAATTAAGAATCTTCCATGTCCAAACGAAGAATGGAATTAAATAGAGAGGCTTGAATAAAGAACCAGGTAAATATCTTGTTTTCTTCCATTTGCCCGTTGGAGACTCAATCAAGGAAAAACTACAACATGTCAAAGGTTCTATAATGTCCCAAAAAAAATGAGGACACACTCTGTCGTTTGTGCTTTTTTTTTGTCTTTTCTGTGTGCTTTTTGTTTTTTTGTATTCATCTCAACCACTTCAATGACTTGTTTGTTTTAAAATATCAAACTGTCTATAAATTAATCTATTGTAATTTTTCACAAGGCATTTTTAATGCTTTACATATTACGTAATCATGGATATGTCTCTCTCATCTTATATTTTGAATATGAATGGTGACCGTACTTTAGAATATGGGGTCATGCCATGGGATATAGAAAAGGTAATCACAAATTAGCTACTTTGTTTATTCCTAAACCATTGATGGATTTAAAAGGCAATGACGCATGAGCATGCTTAAAAATTAAAGAAATGGAGCAAGTATTGTCCGGTTTCCAATAGAGATGCCTTTTTTACTGCGTCAATGTATTCCTGATCTAGTAGAGCAATCCAAGTCATAGCAGGTTGCTCTAAATGTTGGGTAGATGACATTGTCCACTATTCTGATCTCCTCGTAGGTTGTTGGGCCCTTTGCTTTTGTGAGCAGCACGACAGGTAATAAGTCTCACTCTGAGATAGGGAGGCATGGGCAATTCTGCCCACAGAGAAACCACTATTTCTCAACTTCCAATGCCCTTTTCCACTTGTCGAATGTGTAGTGCTAGCGGAATTCCATATATGTCAATGTCTTTACAAAATCATCGTCTTTATTTTGTGCCAGCCATGCAATAAACATTGACTCCTTGATTCTTAGCCTTTGTAAGAGTGCAAGCAGCTCTTGTCTTCTTGAGTAGTAGATAGGTTAGTGGTCAGGCATGTGAAAACTCAATCTTTCAACTGAAGGGTATTTGTGGTGGATGTTGCATGCAAATATCCTCCAAGCACCCTTACACGGGGATATATATCTACAATTTAGATAATGCGTGATCTCATCAAATGATTGTTGTGAGTCTCTAGAGTTGTCATTATTGTATAGCCTAACAATAACGCGGTCGTTTTTTCCTACTTATGTATTTGAACAAATACTTGATTGCTCCTAATTGGTTTGTTTTCTCAATATTGAGGTGACTCTGGAAAAGCTTCGACAGTGTCGGGTTATAAGGCACGACATATCTATTGTCTAGCGGTGTCCCTTCTTTGCAATTGTTGTCCTATCGTTCCTCCTCTGATATGTGGGCTAGCCCTTATCATCAACAATCATGTGCTCTTTAAATTTTCACGAAAAGTATTTGGAGCATTCCCATCTTTCATGCATCGAGATTTTGGGTTTTTAGTGCCACAAGGTCTATGTCTCATGTAGTTGGTCACTAGATTATGGAGCATGGGATCTACATCATTGTTAGGTATCTCTGTCGAGATAATCTTGTCAATATCCTCTAGTGTTTTAAGCTTCATTACTGGGTCTAGGAACAGTATGATGGGGCATGTGGCTACCCCCTCTTTTGAAATTCAATCGTGTAGATCTCTGTTCCATTTATTAAATAGTAAATTATGTCATAAGCTGTAGCTATCAAAAATAATGTGGCACCCAATTATAGTTTTCATTTAATCATTAATAGTGCCGCTAATTAGATTAATGTTACTTGCTTTGATCGGGCTGAATACCTTTTTGCTCCGTATGACTTTCATTAGTGCTTTGAGCTTCAAGTTGAACACCCTGCTTAATATGTCTGAATAGTCTAATGGTTGTAGCCAATTTTTCTTGTAGAACCATTTGATCTCAGGCCATATAGGGTTGCAGGTGAAAGTTACGAAGAGGTTGGGAAAGCCGACCTATTTGTATATCACCATTGTGTCCTGGTAGTTTTGAATTATGTATCTCACGCCGTCAATAAAAGATGAGGGTAGGATTATCCGCTTCCCCATCGTTGATGCATGGATTTCACCACGTGATATCACATATGTCAAGCCTTTATACAGATCCACCCCGATGTCCTTCTGGTGTCTCCGTATGTAGGACAACCTTTCCATTCCACCATTGTGAAACTGTCAACTATGAATTGTTGCAGTAGCCACTTTGAATAGGGAAGAGTATATTGTTCTGCATGACAGTCTATCAATCTGAAGGCCAAGCACTCTCGATTTGTTAGTGTTTTCCTCTTTTTTATGGTTGCTAATGTGTGGCCGTTATGTTCCATATTTGAGTGGTACCCATTATTGCCATAGTAGAAAATAAGGGGGTATTAAGGGGTAAATATGCGTTGTGCAGTTCATTAACACAGATCAAAGTCCCCGCTTTCTTTTCCACTATTATATCTCTCTTGAAGTAGGTCCTGTCGAAGTCTCCCACTACCAATGCTGCAACCTCCGATGCTGTTGGTATGTCATAATTTCTCTGGTGGTGGCTTGACTGCCTAATAATGTGTATCCTAATGTCAACAGCGTATCACACTTTATAATTTTTGCAACCATCTTGTATTGATGCACTAGACTGTTGTTTTGATCAAGGCACATTTTAATGACCTTGACTATATCTGCATCAATACTTGCTCTATCTGGATTGCACCTGCATATATAAGTGTACATGTCAAATGAGTTGGATCATGTTATGTCTATCATGTAGTCAGATCATTTCCAAGATACGTGGTTTTGGGTTCTAATCACCTGACTACTGCGATTTAGTTCGCTATTTCATTCTCTATGTCATATATGTATAGTTCAAAGTATATTGGAGTGCCTCCATCAAGTGGTAGTAAGCTGCCCAAGAAATGATAATTTTGACCAGACATTTTAAATGAATAAGGGCCTTAGCCATAGGGATTAATTGAGTGGTCTATTTTCTCGCCCATGGATGTGAAACCAAATATACCATTGTATACTCTTATGTTGTCCAAGAACTTTTTCGCTTGTGCGTCATCCTTGTCAAAGAAGAGTCTTCTCAATTTTGACGGTGGTGCCTTGAAGAATGGCACGTTTATCTTTTCGTGACCACAACATAGTGAGAATAGTGGTTGCTTAGAAGTTGGGATCCTTTGTATCCTTTTGTTATACTATAACAGCACGCCACAATACTGGCACTTATTATAGATTGGGTCACCTTTATCTAGGTATCATGTATTTGTAATTACTGCAATATCCCAAGGGTCATCTTACATTGTGGGGGCTTCATCATCTGTGCCCTCTTCCATTCCACCTGCATTTTAAGCCATGCACAATCTACAATTATAGAGGTAACATTGACAATATTTCCTAGAGCCATATATTCATATTCATTATGTACCTTTGTAAAATGTTTGATGTGGCGTTGCGTCTTGTCTTGATACTGTCTCATGTTGGTGATGTTTTCATGACTTTTTCAACTGTGTGGTCTGTGGGGAGTGCATTGTTTCATTGACTGTTTCACTATCCCTATTGTCGTTGCAGAGAATGGTACAATGCCGGCCTTTAATAGCAATAATTTCTTTTAATATTAGATTCATTGATATTAGAACCCGTTGGTTCAACCTACTGTATACATGTAATGGTAATCATGATTGCATTACTAAAAGAAAAGTATTTGGTTGATCTTTAGTATAGTAATAGGGTTTACCATGGTAATTATGGTTACCAAAAAATTATTAATTCTCATTTATACCTCCCCATATAAATACTTATTACCATTTCATTGTATGGTTAAAAAGTCTAATTTACCCTTTTAGTTTCACATATCTTTATTTCACTTGTCTCATCTTATTTACCATATCACGCTACAACTGTTACCGCCACTACTTTCTCCTCCTCCTCCACCACTGTCACCTCCAACCCCCGCCGCCACCACTATCTCCTCCACCTCCACCTCCATTGCCGCCGCCCCCGCCCCCACTCACTCCTCCTTCTTTAGCGCCACTACCGCAACTACCTCCTCCTCTTGCACTACCATTGTCCTACCATGACCTCCTCTTTCGTCGCCGCCGCCATCGCCGCCACTATCTCCTCCTTCTCTACCGCCGTAGCTACCACTCCTTGTCGCAGGTACCAACACCTCCTTCTCCACTATTGTTGTTGTCACCACTTGTATCGCCACTGCTATGCCACCATTACAGTCCTCAACCACCACAACCATCTCTATCATACGATCCTTAGCGAAATAGCTTGACAGTTATGATGAGGCAGCACAATGACTTTTAATTATTTTTTCTATAAAGATTATATTAAGAGTAAAATAAATTTTGTACAATATATTAATTTTAAATAATTGTTAAAATAACTCATTGCCCCTTACTTAAAAATCTGAACAAACACTAGCCCTGTAATTAATATTACATTATGTTATTATTACATCGCATTGTACTATATTGCAAGATGTAATAGGATCGAACCAAATGGACCTTTAGTCTTTTAATGGCAGTAATTTGTTTTAATATTGTCATTATATCATTAGTAATAGCTTTGATTTCATTTAATCTTATTCATTGATATTATATCACTGTTAATCTTTTTTTTTTGAATGAAACCTGAATTACATAAGCCAAACTAGGCTAAAACAGAAATCGTTCCTTCAGGAACATACAACAACGATGCATCATGATGAACAACCGTCTCTTGAAAGTCCGGTGGTGGGTGCTCAAGGATAACAAAAGTTTCCCTCAAACTATGAGCTGATCTCGCCAAATAATCCGCCAGAGTATTTTGCTCTCTGTTGACATAAGTGAGAATGACCTGCCAGTTT
This sequence comes from Inga laurina, assembly GCA_963855925.1. NCBI lineage: Eukaryota > Viridiplantae > Streptophyta > Magnoliopsida > Fabales > Fabaceae > Inga > Inga laurina. Next base: position 53,643,950 of record OY979710.1, read on the forward strand.
TTCGGCATCCAAAATCTAGCATCTTCTATAACGTCTGTGAACGGGTGGTCTTTACCAGAACCTCTTGTGAGTAGATTGACAGCCTCCAGACAGTCTGTGAAAACTACAATATTCTTTAAATTCCTGTTCCAACATATCTGAAGACCCTATACAATTGCTATGATCTCCGCCACCACAAGAGGCACCCGATTAAGCTTACTAATGAACCCACAAATCCAACCTCCATCTTCAGCTTTAATAGCTCCTGCGCACCCTGTTATGCCCGACTCCAGAACCGAACCATCTGTCTCCAAGGTGGTGAAACCAGGCCTTCCCCTCATACCAAGCCCTTCTTCAGTAATAGATCGTTTGTAGAAACGACAATGATTGATAACATCCATATCCCCACTAGCTCTAAATAAACTAGAATGGCCGTTTTGGCAACTAGTTTCTTGCTCACTTCCAAACACCTTAAGACACCGAGCGACCCATATGTCCCAACATACATAACCGAACAAAGTCGACCAGCTAACCTTACTTGTGAAACTCCTGCCCGCTTCATTTCTGAGGTTCCATTGTATCCACTCTAACCCATGTAGGTTAGAAAAGCTATTCCACATGCTTGGTTTAACTAACGAAATCCACCTTTCCCGAGCATTGACACAGTCCCTCAGTAAGTGCATTAGATCCTCCTCGCCATTGCATCAAAAGGAGCACTCTGCATGTTAATCTTAATTATTGGCAGCATATTCATTGGTGCTAATCTCGATATTATTATTACTTTTTTAGTGTCTTTCATTTCCCTTTATGGATTAGTGAAAGCAGCCGAACAATTTTACTCATAGTAGTTTCTTAAAGGGAGAATTGTGGGAAAAAAACCACACCGATAAATTAATTGCTAAATGAGACATAGGAAAATCATCTATGTATGCTGGAAAGATATTATGTACATAGGGGAAGATCTTTCTACACACAGAGGAAGATGTTTTGCACATACATAAGGAAAAATATTACACACAGGGAAGATCGTCTGCTCATAGGAAAAGATCTTCTACACATCAAAATCCCATTTAACAATTAAGTTCCCATTAAAATATTTTTTCACAATTCTCCCTTTCTTAGATGGCAGCGCATGTCAACTTTGACATTGGTGGTCTTTTAAAACTGGCATAATATCTTTATTGATAATAATACTTAAATCAATATTCATTTTATATAGTTGTTATTAACCTATGCACGATTAGGTTCGTTAGAAAAGCGAGAATATCACGAAAAATATTTATTATGTTAGACATTACTCTATCAGATATATATAGATGGGTAGGGCGAATTTCATTTAATTTGGATTTTGAAAAGATCAACTAATTCGTTTTACAAAAACCCGAAAGGATGATGAGATTTATAATAGTGATATAAAAGTTGGCTTAAATGTTAAATTTTTATATGCTAGATTATTGTAAAAAAAATATTATATTAATTTTTAAGTTTACAATTTTTATGCTTTTTTGTTTTTTGTGAAAAGCGATAATGTCATTTTAAATTTTAAGTTTCTATCACACACACACACACACACATGGGTACGGCCAATTATATGTACTTTGGATTTGGTTTTTGAAAACATCAACTAATTCGATTTAAAAAAATAAGAAAGGATGATGAGATATATTAGAGATATAAAAGATATCTTAAATTTTAAGTACGTACGTACGTACGTACGTACGTACCTACCTACCTACATACATACATACATACATACATACATACATACATACATACATACATACATACATACATACATACATACATACATACATACATACATATATACATACATACATACATACATACATACATACATACATACATACATACATACATACGCATGCTAGATTACCCTAAGAAATAAAGAGTTTATTTTTGTATTTTGAACATGTTCCTCGCAGCTGCAATATTATGATTATTTCCTATTTCTTGAATGTATTTTTTTTTTTGATAATATGTTTGGCAATATCTTGTTTGTATCTTGAGGAGGAGTCCCCCCCCAAATCTATATATATCTTGATATATTTGGATTTCGTAAGGTTATCTTGTCTTTGTAATAAGATTATCTTAATATATATTATCTTACGAATATTGATTACCAAATTCTGTTTTTTGTGTGGTAAATTTTGTTTGTTTGGTTCACCTTGATCTTGACACCCCATTTCCTGTTTTTCATCGTTTGGATGGTTGAATTTGGAACCATTGCTTTTACACAATTATTCCCTATTTATCTTATTTTGCGGTGTAAAAAAAGAAGAAGTGAACTTTATTTTTCGTTGTGTCAACAACATACATGAAGTTAGTGACACAACAAACTGCCTAAACGAAGAAGTAAATTTTTTTTCCCATTGTGTCCACATTCATGAAGAAGCAAGTGGCATAATAAAATTACCTAAACGAAGTTGGCCATATAATAAAAGCAACTTTTTGGCACTTTTTACCAAAAAAAAAAAAGAGAGAGACTTAGCACTATTATATTCATTTTTCCTTTTTAATATTCTTAATGCTTTCAACCATGCAAATTGATGGTGGGCGTATTCCAGAGTGGTCGTCATCCTCATCCTTAGTCATTGAAACCTTTATTATCTTATTTCTCCTGGACCCTTGATTCTCGAGCTTGCAAGTTGTGAAACTGCTACATTGCCTTCTTCTTTTCCCAAATTGTGTGGCATCTAAGAATTGCATAATGGTCAATTTTCATTTTCAATGGTGGTTGGGGTGAAATGTTACAAGCTTGAGTGTATTAATATGGTTATATGTGCACTTGAGTGTTTGAATTGGAATATGTAAATTGTGCTATAATTTGTGGGTCATCCAAGTTTTGTGTCATTGCTTTGCTACTTGATGGATGTTGTATGTTGTATTCTTTGAGCCTAAACCTAATTATAACTTTTTTTCCTTATACAACTACTCAGTTCCTTCAGGAAAGCGTTGGGTGTGCCTTCCTAGTGAAAGCAGAGGAGCAATAATTGGTATACTTATTACAATGTACTTGTCACACCCCAAAAATTAAGGAGTGGCTGGCACAAAATGTGAGAAAACTCACGTCCTATAAAAATATTGAACTGAATATAAATTTTTTAATTATATTCACCTTAGCAAAAATGATAAGCTTCTTGTAGAAACTTTGGTAGTCTCCATTGTAAATGGGACCTCCCAAAATTTCTACAATAACATTCATTAATGGTTCAGCAAAAGGAGCTCCGCTTCATACTAATATATATATATATATATATAACATACAATAAAGGCAAGGATCCTAACTATAGTTTATGTGGAGATCTTAGAACATGATTTACAAAAATGTGTAATATATAATTTAAATTTTACATTGAATAGAGGATTGTTCAAGATCATGCTTCAACTCCAATTCAACACAAAGGCTCCTCAATGATGAGTCAGAGTACAAGTTTAGCTTCGCTATCTGTGACCAAAATATTTTCCAGTGAATAGTGTTCCGTTAGTGAAAATAACTAAAATACCAAAAGAAGTAAATTGATTGAATGAAAGTATGTAATAAAGAGATAATAGTTAATTTCAACTTCCAAATACAAAATCATAACCATAAATGGATTTGTATATGAAATCATTAATAAGTATAACTGAAGTTGTATAGAAGATTATTAAATGAATAATACCAAATAGGTAATAAAATAGTTTTGTTTTTCAAAACAAGTTTAAAGCAATAAATCTAAAATTTCATCTTTCCTTAGGACTTCAATAGAACGAAAACAAGAGTGAACACACAGTTCACGAGGGTAAGTAACCAAGCATGGCTCAAAGCCACAAAACAAGTGCATGTATAAAACCCACAAATAACAAGCATGAGAACAAATCTCACAAAAATCAAGTGTGAGTACTATGCTCACGAATGTCAAGCGAGCTCAACATTAACCATGGCGTGCTGAGGACTTATAGTACTACTGTTAGTAACCAGCGTTCTGTATTCAATCCTCTCTAAAATATTTCCAAGCATGCATGGGGTCTATTTTTCATAAAGTATATAAACAAGTCTTTCAAGTTTCAATACTGAAATCGCATAACCAATGTTTTATAGCTGAGTACCCTAACATGAAATTCACAAAAATCATTCCAAATGATTCATTTAATTTCTTGTGCATAAAGATTTGTAAGGAATACAATGATGTGGAACTATTAAGTAACGATGATAAAAAAAAATCATTATTTTATCTAATCAGTCAAATATAAGTAAACAATAGCATAATTCCAATAAACCCGTTTTCAGAAAATAATTGTTACAAAATGAAAATTTAATTGAAAATGTAACAAGCATCAATGGATGCTATTCACTCACATGTTGACTCCCAAGTGATTCGGTTTGCCATTATAAGTATGAAGACTTTGAAGAAAATTTCCACTGTAACTACCTAATTACCTAAAAGAAACTTCCTATTAACTTTAATTCAAAAGAAAATTTCCCAAGTGATTTGATTTGCCATTATAATTCTATTATTTTATATTATTTTTATTTCTAATATATTTATAATAATTTCTTTTACTTTAATAAATCATATTTTAGGTAAATTATTGTTACCCAACTAATTACATGATAAAATCTCTTTATCATGAAATAATTATTACATAATGACAATTAAATCATATAAAAATAAAAATTATGATCCTACATTTAATACTTATTTTTACATAATATTTTATAATATTGTATATCTATAACAGGCCTAGACCGGCCTGACAAATTTAACAGGCTTATCAACAAGCCTATGCCTGACCTCTTAAGGGAAACAAGCCTTCTAACAGGCCTAGCCTGCTACTATTGTCAAACAAGTCAAGCAAAATACAGGCTAGGCCGCAGGCACCTAACAACCCACCTAGCCTGATTCCACCCTTAAAAATTCTCCTACATAAATCTTCATTCATATTTATTTATTGATAGCCAATATATCATTATAAATCTTAGATAATTCACACATTATAATTTTGCCAACGTTGTGTTAGTCATTTTTACTTATGGATTTACTCAATGACCATCTCTCGTGTTTTTAACAAATTTCATATGCATACTCAAATAATAATTTTTAATTTTTTTTAACAAGCCATCCCATCCCATAAATGCCTCCTAAACAACATTAATACAAGGAGTCTATCTTATTAGCAACCAACACAATTTTAGCAACCATATACAACTCCCCAACCTTTTCAACACATACATCAAACAAAAGAAAAATAAGAGAAAAGGGGTAACATTAGTTTTATCTAGTTATTTGGTTTCAAACTATCTTTCAAGCATTTTGACAAACACCTTATGTGCAACAATATCAAACAACTTCATTAAACTGGCAACTATCCAAATCTCTTGCCCAGTTATTCTAAAACATCAATATATAACACTTACTATACTTTCCAACTCTGTTCTTTATTGTTAATCAATTTAACCCAAAGGAAATTAACACCAAAAATTCATATTATTCTTCTAACAAAAAAGTAGTTCAAGTTTCCCATTAAAGTAGATCTTTTCTTTAATGATTAGATTAGGAATAACCAGTTTTCTTCCCTCTTTTGAACTAGCAACTACAGAACAAAATTTGATTCCCAACTATTTCCAAACACACAAACTGATAAAAAGAAACAAGAAGAACCAAAGCATCCTTAATCCAACCAACTACACACAAACATAGCATAGGGGAAGAGACTTCGAAATGCCACTCAATAAGAAACACAAGAAGAGAGAAAGGAGAAGATGCAAGACTCTATTGACTTCCAACTGGCCAAAGGAAGGGAGGAATACAATTTGCATGGTAGAGATGAAGGTGATGATAAGGCTAGAGGAGATAGTTGAACGAAGAAGAGGCAAGATAACCAAGGCTATGCACACTCACCATTGGCAAAAAGGATGAGAAAGGCAAGGACGAAGAAGAAGGAAAGAGACTCAGAAGAATCCAGAAAATTTCTCGCCTCCTCTGCTTAACTGTGTTTAAACTTTAAAGATGTAGAAGGAAAAAAATAAAGGGGAAATTGTTAGCAAATACCAAATAGAAAAGTTAATGGTTAATTGCCGCCTAGAAATATAGGGTACTAAACTATCATTAATATTGAACATAGAAAGACAAAAATGCCCTTAGTTTGGAAAGCTTGGACAAAATGAAATATATGCAGAAGAAAAAGATTAATTGCTTATTATAGTGGCTTGTTCGGCTCTCATGTTCGGTGGTGTGTAGTGGTGTTGGTCGTCCATTGCAGCTGTCGATCACCGTGGAGTCCCCCAAAGGTTTGATGGAGTAGTAAAAGCTAGGAAGGTGAGTTGTCTGAAGCCCTTCTTCATATTTCAGTTTTTGGTGGAGGTGATGATTTGTATATTGGTTGTGGACCTCAATTTTGTTCATTGCTGTGTGTGTGAGTAAGAAAATAGTAAATATAAATGTGACTTCTTTAGATATTCTGAGTTTGGCAATTATTATGAAGTTTTTTGTTTTTAGTGAGTAGGGGCTTGTATATTGTGTATTGTGTATTACGTATTGGGTATTGCAGCCTAATTGTTACTGAAAGTAATAATTCTACAATGGAGATTCGCATGTAATAGCCTTTCATTTTCTTTTCCTTTGCATTGGATCTTGCACATGTGCAATGTATCTTGCATGATGTGCAAAAGACCTTTTGTGTGGACCCAAGGATCATCCACGATATGTGCAAAAGATCTTCCATGATGTTCCAAGGATCTTCCATTATGTGTAATATATCTACCACCTGTGTGCAAATGCATTAAGAGATATATGATGTACAAAGATCTTCTATGATATGCAAAGGATCTTCTGTTATGTGCAATGGATCATCAACTTGTGCAATGTAGCTTCTATGATGTGCAAAGGTTGTTCCATCTGTGCAATACATATCCCCCATATGACCATTCCTAAGTGTGCATAAGATCTTCCATGTGTGCCAACGCTCTTCCATGATATGCAAAAGATCTACCCTTATGTGCAAACTACCTTCCACATGCATACCAATATAGGTGCAGGAACCCAAATCTTCAATGACGTGCAAAGGATCTTCCATGATGTTCAATTGATCTTTCCATGTGTGTAAACAATCTTTAATGATGTACAAAGGATCTTCCATGATATTCAAATGATCTTCCATATGTGCAAATAATTTACACATGTGTTGCAATAATAGTCCCCTGATGAATCCTTTACCACTTGCAATTGTTTTCATGTCAACCACAACCTTATTGTCAGTGTTAATTGCATTTTAACTTATTAAACATTTTTTGTTGAAAACATCTTCCCCATGTGCAAAGGATATTACCATGTGTGCAATAATTCTTCCATGCGTACAACTGATCTTCCCTTATATGCAAACAATCTGCCATTTGCATTATATCTTTATAAACATTCTTGTACACCCAATATTTCACACCCAACGTAAGTGACCATAATAATGCAAAATATGATGACAACATTTGGTGGTAACATAAAGACGTTCACATTATGTCATATATACTAGTTCTTTCACAAAAAGTGAGCACAACATATGGTGCTACTATATATATATATATATATATATTCAAGTTTGACATTTATAATTACACCATAAAATAAAGTATATGGAAAGATAGTTTGAAATCATGGAAGATCCTTTGCACATCATTAAAGATTTGGGTTCTTGCACTTGCATTTGTATACATGTGGAAGATCCTTTATATACATAGCAATGGTCACATAGGGGACACGTATTGTACAGATAGAAGAAGCTTTGCACATCATAGAAGCTACATTACATAGGTCGATGATCCATTACACATCATATAGCTCTTGATTCTTCTTCACATAGGTGGCAGATCCATTACACATAATGGAATATCCTTGGCACATCATGGAAAATCCTTGGCACATATCGTGGATGATTCTGGGGCAAACACAGAAGGTACTTTGCACGCCATGCAAGATACATTGCACATGTGCAAGATCCATGCACAACGAAAAGAAAACAAAAGGCTATCACATGTGAATCTCCATTGCAGAATTATTACTTCCAACAACAATCAGGCAGTAATACCCAATATGCAATACACAACACACAATATACAAATCTCCACTCATTAAAAACAAAAAAACTTCACAATAATGGCCAAACTCAAAATATCTAACGAAGCCACAATTATATTTACTATTTCCTTACTCACACACACCACAATGAACAAAACTGAGGTCCACAACTAATATACAAATCATTACTTTCACCAAAAACTGAATTATGAAAAAGGGCTTCAGACAACTCACCTCCCTAGCTTTTACTACTCCATTGGACCTCCGACGGACTCCACAATGATCAACAGTTGCAACAAACGATGCACACCACCGCACACCACCGAACATGAGAGCTGAACAAGCCACTATGATAAGCAATTAATCCTTTTCTTCTGCCTATATTCATTTTGTCTAAGCTTTCCAAACTAAGAGCATTTTTGTCTTTCTATGTTCAATATTAATGACAGTTCAATACTCTATGTTTCTAGGTGGTAATTAGCAATTAATTTCCCTATTTGGTATTTACTAGCAATTTTCACAAAAAATAAAAATAAAACAAGAAAAGAGGGAGTGGATTAAAATATCAGGCGGCTTTATTTATTTATATATTTTTAAAGAAGGGCTTTATGGTAATTTCATATCAATAAAACAACATAAAAAAATTTCCCTTGGACACATATAGGATTCGAACCCCAAACCCAAAAGTAGACAACAAACAATTCCACCAAAGCACCAACCCACTTTTCTAAAAAACTTACAATAAATAATATATATAAGAAATAAATATCAAAATAGGTATTCAACATACTTTCCGGCAATGATAGAAATACAAAAATCTAATTATAATTGCGCTATTATTATTATTATTATTATCATCAGCCTTACTGCTTTCAATTATATCCATTGTTTCTTCTCATCTTTTTTATTTTTCAATTAACTTACTTGACAAGTTAATTAATTATTTTTTATTTTTAAATTTTTAAAATTCTTGGGTTGTTACAGTACTTTTCAATATAGTGTGCTTTAATTGCTAGTTTACCTCTTCAAGTTTCTTTTTCGGCTGCTCAGCTGTGCAGCCCAAAAGTTTGATTGTGTGCCTATTGAAAAACAGCACGGAACATTTTCCGTGGCATCAAATACCTTGTGATGCACCTTGAATCTGGGACAAAATTCTCATGTTTAGTGTCTGCCATTTGAAGACAAATGTTGAATTGGAGGTTAAAAAAATTAGGTCAAATAAAAGGACATGCACATACTTGGGTTGAGTCATCATCACTTCCTTCTTACAATTGCCACATGTAAGCTGACCTTTTTCATATGTTGGCTTAGGGTCACACAGTTACCCACCACAGGTCCACCCATATGTCATTTCAAGCTTCTAAATGCAAACTGTTGACACAATCTCACACTCCTATTCTAATAGTACAAGGGTGTGAAACAACTACTTGCTTTTGTACTATGCCATGAACAAAATTGAGAGGGATTGCTAAGACAAAGCAATGAAATAATACCTTCTTCATGTTTCTAAATCACCAAGGGGTATCCTGGTAGGAAATGTCAACATGTCTTCATTGCTGAAGTTGGGTTTCACAATATTAGTTATCTAATAAAAACTTCTAAGAGCGCTTGGGGTCTCGTTCAGGCTACTCATGTTATCAAAGCAGAGTAATAGGGGACATGTTCAAAGCTAATGATTGCAAAGTGCAAGTATTGACATTTGATTCCCAATTCATTGCTCACTTGTCAAGTAGTTCCTAGCATTTAGGATATTAAGATTGAACAAAACTCTTGTTGCTTCCAGTGCATTAGTAATATGGCCATACACTGTGAAAGGGAAAATATTGTTAGGTTCAAGGAACCGATTGTCAAGTCTTTGAAAGCTACTTCAATTATTCACCTTTATTTTTATTCAACTTCACAAACCTAATAACAACTACAACTGGGGGCTCCATTTTATCATCTTGTTGTTAAATGTTTGAGTCACAAAATTTCCAAATAGCACTACATTGATTGCAACATCGCTAAAAAACAATTCCACTAGTCAGTTATCTAATTGCAAGATTATTATACCATATATATTGCCTAATTCCCACCCAAAAGTATCAATGCAAACCCATGTAGAAAAATGTGTGCAATGGCGAGAATTTAAGAGCGGTGTAGACAATATAATAATAGCGAGACATGACTTCAAATAGACATAACTCTTTATCTGCAAGGGTGAGATTCAGTCATTGGAAGGTCTCAGATTCTCTTCGTTGTTCTTCCAAATCTCTAAAAGCTCAAAGGAACTCTATGACATTTGGATAATGGGTTGGCCATAATTTAGGACTTGCAAGCATTAAAAACAAATATGACATTCACCTTTCATTGATATAATTTGATTAGAATTTCTTACTATCAAGCACTTACCAATTAGTTATTTATTTTCTACAGTGTAATCTGCAATCCTTTTTATATGGACAAAGTTGAATGTATTAATCGGTATTTCCAAAGCGGATTCCTGGGAAAATGTCTTGCTGTGAAATCTAATCCTCCATGAGTGCAACGTCACTTTACATTTGTCACTATTATCAAGCACCTCGAAGTTTTGAAACTGTTAAGCCTCAACCTCTTGAAGCTCCTTCATTTAACATTCCCTCAATCGCTTTTGAGTAACAAACCCTTCAATCGTGGTCCCTTACAAATTATTCACAACACGATGCAAGTGACATTTTAGAAGTTAGTCCTAAATTAGTGAGACTTCATGCTTGTCAAACCTGTTCGTCCATCAAAACCATGCCCACTTTCCAAGCATCATATGACGGTGTGCTTTTGCTGCCAACTAGCTTTCTAAGAACATGTGCAACGATAATCCAGGTGTCTTTGTTGTCATTGATGATTTGGCAGAAAATATCTCATTGAATGGTTGTCACATATTTGGAGAATTAGGTAGGTGTTTCAGACAGAGACAAAATGTTGCAGGTCAAGCTATGATGCATTTCTTTATATTATTATTGAAAATTAATATTTATAGTACAAAGCTTATTGGCCAGGGCCATCTAATATATATCTCATGTACATGTCAGAAAGTGTAAATCCCAAAATTATCATATATAATAGATAACATATTGATGTCACTATTTCATATATTTTATATATTTAATTTAGAAATGGTAAATTCAAAAATTATTATTATATTTTCTAAGGAGAATCTAGCATATAAATATTTAATTTTAAAGATATCTTTTATTTCACTATTATATCTCATCATCCTTTCCTCTTCTTTTTTTAAATATAATTTGACGTACCCAACCAATCTAACTTTAGATCACTATTGTATGATTGTATCTCATCATCCATTTTTCTTTAAATCAGATTAGTTGTTTTTTTGGTCATCCAAATTAAATATAATTTGTTGTTCCCAACTAATCTAATCTGGAAAGCTACCTTCTTTAAGTAAATATTTTTTCCAAATCCTGTGTACATTATCTATTAACTATGGGGGTGATAGATTCATTATTTTTGTTTTTAACGCAGGTAATCCCAAGTTTGATGCTTCCTTATGAGGTAATGAAGTCATAATTCGAGTTTTGAGATGAAGGCTTCACAACATTTTTACACCTCTATCTCCTGAATTTCCTAACGTGTCTTTGCTAGTAGGTTAACAACAGCATAATACACTAGTAGAAAAATGACTTTTTAGACTATTAAAAATGAATTTTTAGACCGGTTCTGTATTAGGTCTTGATACAGCAGGTCTAAAAAGTCTGTTATTTTTTAGACCGGTTGTGCCCACAACCGGTCTTAAAGTACTTTTTAAGACCGGTTGTGACTACAACCGGTCTTCAAGCTTAATTTTTTTTAAAAAAAAATGTCCCTTTTATTATATATATACACGCACAGAATGCTCTAATTTTAACAGCAGTACATAACAATCACTGATTTCAATTTCAAAATTCAAAAGCAGCAGTCTATAGCAGCAACAAATTAATGTTCATACAAGCCAGTACAGTCATACATTGATGATTCATTTGCAATTAGACAGTAAGGATGACCAAATGACAGCAGTAAAACAAAAGCTTCTTCTTTTGAAGTTGATTGTACCTTCCCTAGTCCCCAGTGTCCCTTTGGTTGCCTACACCAAACATGAAGTTTCTAGGAAAAGAACCAAACAAAATGACATTAACCTTTCTTCCACCTAATTTTACTTTGAGATTTTCACTTTCACAATTATCAATTTTGAATAAAATTAACAAGATAAATATACAGGTGATAATTCTCAATCAGATAATTGTGATCAGCCAGATTCTAAGTTTGCTGAACCATGTTCATGAGATCATTGCTTCAGCTGACACTGACATCAATTCCTCTTTGCTTCAAATAGCCCTTGGCGTCAATTATGTCCTGTACAAAAACCCAAATAATCAAGCATTTTGTATTAATTAAGGCATTAAATTGAGTATCATTTTCCTAAATCTTATATACATGAACATTTAGCAGGTTTAAGTTTAAGCAACAGTATGATTCATCAAGAATCCTATTCTAGGAGAAATATCTTGCCACAATTAACCCATCATATAGATACAAAAACACCAGGACACAGCCATCACAATTCAACAAGAGTAAACTAGGGATATAATTGATCTACAAGTCCCTACTGATTCACCTAATTATTAATCAAGCCCTTGAAGTTTTCCCCCCTTTTTACATGGTCCTTATAGTTTCACCTATTTTTAATTATGTCCATGTAATTTTTTCTTTCATTTTTTCAGCTCTTTATAACATCACCTGATTTTTAATGAAGTCTCATTAGTTTTTTCTTTATTGGTCATTCATGAATAAAAAACGATCCATGGGCCAAGCATGATTGACATGTTTTAGTCTTTTAACAACTAAATTGTCTTTCAACTGATCGCTTTCGTTTAATCACCATAAGATTTATGCAAAGCTACCAGAACTAATTGTTTGAGACAACTAAATGTGAGAGTTACCTACTAACAAGTGGCAACAACTTCTACAATTATTCATAAACTGGGTCGTAGCAAGATCATAATCATAATGCATCTTTTCTTGAGTCTCCAATTACCTTTTTGACGAAATAAGTAACGTTGTTAGCAATACATATGAGAACAATAATGTACAATGTAACGTTGGATTTAAAAACTCACTATTTTTGTAATAACTCATAGATGAATTCAGCACAACATGTGCGAATGAAATCAATATCTTCTTCAGGAAAGGGATCAGCAAGATCAAACATCTGTAACACCAAAACCAGACGAAACATTGACTTAGTAACTTAAAAATAATAAAGTAAAACAAAAGTTCTGAAACATAAATTTACCTCTTGAGTAAAATTAGTCGTGCCTAGAGTGATAATATTGTAAATGTGTCTCAAAACATAAAAACCACATAAGTTGGACCCCTTTGGTTGCCTACGGCTCTGAGAAAAAACATGATATCATTAAAACAAATATAAAAGCATGTCTTATTACATTCTTTAAACAAATCCATATGTACTAACCTTTGGCATGATCCATGTAGGGTCCTTTAAGTCACGAACATGCTTACCACAAGCACTGTATAGGAATGTCCGCATAGCCCTATGATCATCACAATGACAAAGGTTATTGGTTTTACACAAATTCCATAAACTGTGCATACAAAAGGTAATAATGCAAGAAAACTAACGAATTCATAGTCTTTTTTCAAATCATTCCCTGGTTTGAAGTAGAGGGAACATAAGAGGATGACAGTGTAACTACTCTTTCATAGAAGAAGCAACTGCCAATGATCATTGAAAAAAACAGAAGAATATTAAGCAAACATAAAACATTATATAAATTATAAAATATCAGTTTGTTTCTTACCTATGCACATATGGAGCCAAGAAACACTCAGTTCCAGTTTCACTAAGCCTCTCTGATAAGTATGTATGTCTACTAGCAGCAGTGGTCCCTTTCTCTTGGATGTGATGGGGGCATAAGAATCCAAATTTTTCGCTTTTGCCAGAGGAGACCAACCTACGATGCATGTACTTACAATAATGCAAGCACATAAATAAAAGGTAAACGGTGAAACTTTTAAAATATTTACTTTGAATTGCAGAAGCTACTTACATTAAGAACAGTTGGACAATCCCAATCGTAATATTTTATCCAGGAGCTACCAGGGACATCACGGGTATGATATTTTATCTAGCTAGTGCTCATGCTGTTGTTATTGTAATTTATATCAAACTTTTTCAACAGTTGGGGCCATACACTATAATAGTTCCAGATTTTTTTTGAATCAAATATAATAATAGTCCAAGACTAAATATGAAGTTCCTTAATTAATTAACTGGGGCAAGCTGCTTTGCTATTACATCTAATGTCTTTAATTTCTCCTTTCAAACATTTTATCAAACACCTAATGTGCATTCACATTCAACAATAGAACAGAGGAGGAACATAATGGTGTTTTCTCAGAACAGAGGAGGAACATACCTCAAAAAAGAGATTGAAGACGAAGATGTCCCAGAAATGCAGTGAATAAGCAGGGACGACAGGCCCCACGACGAAAAACCACGAGCAGCTGAAGCAATGTATGACAGTACAGCAGCCGAAGAGCGACGACAGACTCGATTCAGAATGGGATAAGGTAAGGGACGGGGACACGCGCTGAGGAGAGAAAAGATTGGGAACAAAGTTGCTTGGGTGATTCAGAATGGAAGGGATCGATTTCAGAATGGCAGAGGTGGGAGTGTGAGCTGATGAGGCACGGCGCGAAAGTAAATTTGGAACATTTTTTAGACCGGTTAAGAGGATAACCAGTCTAAAAAAATATATTTTAGACCGGTTCTCTCAGTAACCGGTCTAAAAAATAAAATCCCTACTTTTTTTAGACCGGTTAGAATACAACCGGTCTAAATAATCTTTTTTAGACATGTTATTATAATAACCGGTCTCCCAACTTGTTTATAATAACGAAAATGCCACCGCGTATTTCTTTTAGACCTGCATCCACTACAACCGGTCTAAATGGACCGGTCTAAAAGACCTTTTTTGTACTGGTGATAGTTCAAACTTGTGATAAAAATAGGGCAGAAAAGAAGGAGAAAGAGCTGGCCAAAGAGAAGTCTCGGAGTAAAGCTCTGTACTGTTAGGCTCCTTGATACATGAACTCCGTATTTTACTATATTTTTTCTCAACTAGGCCTTCTATAAAGAAAAGTATAGAGAAAGAAGAACAGAGATATTGCAAGATGGAACCCAACTCAAGGAGGGCATCGCAGATTCCACATCAGTGGTTCAGAAATTTGGATTTAAACAGAGAACAGAGTGCTTGAGACTTGCAGGAAGCCACGTTTGTAAAGGATTTTGATGCACGACATACACATATTGCAGTTTGTCCATTTGTATTCATTTCTTTGTGCACCAATGTTCATGTTTCAAATATATGTAAGGGACTGTGAATGACACCAGCAATCAACGGATTTGTGGTTTTACATGCAAACTCATTAGTGTTCCTCCTACCATAACTGAATTAATAGGCATGATTCATGGTCTTTACTTGTGTTGGAGTAAAGGTATTCGTAAAATATGTCTTTTGTTGGACCGTATAGTACTAATTTAGTAGTAAGAGGTTGTGATTTTGATTATCTTATTAGAGACCTTATGAATGAGATGAGGTCCCTTATTAATAAAGATTGACAAGTTAATTTTGTAAATGTTTCAAAGGAGAACCTCATCCTTACTGATAGATTGGCTAAATTAGTTCATACCATTTCTTATAATTTTTGTGTCTTTGGTCATCCTCCACCTCTCAACCAAGAGGTGGATCATGACAA
Source organism: Inga laurina (assembly GCA_963855925.1). Classification (NCBI taxonomy): domain Eukaryota; kingdom Viridiplantae; phylum Streptophyta; class Magnoliopsida; order Fabales; family Fabaceae; genus Inga; species Inga laurina. The sequence goes on from OY979710.1 coordinate 53,659,786, forward strand.
AAGAGTGTAAGTTTCTGTAGATCCTTTCTGTAATTTTCTTTCTTAAGGAATGATATTCAGTACTATATTTAAAAAAATCTGCGTAAGGGCGTATCAGGAAAAATATGGAAAAGAAAAAGTAATTACAGTTTGTAGTCGTTGTTTTGTAATTATTGCCATTTATAACACAGTAGTGAGAGAGGTTGCCTCTGATTTTTTTTTATTGCCTCCCATTTAATTAATTATATTAATATCGTTGCATGCATTTACTTACATTCTCTAGCTATCACACTCTCTCTCTTCCACCCGTGCAACTTCTATTATTGATATATTATTTTTCTAATTATATGTTAGTTATTATCCATGTTCTCTAACCCGAACCGGTCCGGAAACCGGTGACCCGGGCACTAAACCGGTCCGGTGACCCGGTCTGGGTCAACTTTTTTATTTATTTATTTTTTTTTTAAAAAAAAATTCCTTTAGAATTTCATACTATAAGCCGAAAATATTCTATTTTTCACCGGTTTGGTCCCAGTTTAGCTCCGGTTTGACTCCGATCTAATCCACTGACCCTTGACCCAGTACCCCGACCGGTTCACTGACCGATCCGGGTTTAATTATCTTGGTTATTATTTCATAATAATAGTAATTCGGGTTGAGTAGAATAGACTTTATTTATCTTTGCCCAAATTTTTTCGTTTAAAAGAAAATTAAATTGCAAATAATTGTCCAAATTTTGTGTTGTGTACAGGTATTTTTCTGAAATTCTAAAACTTCACGAAAGAAATCTTTAAATTAATTTATAGAGAATGCTCTTACATGATTAATTGATCTATTATATTAAGCGATTTGACAATTAATTCATGAAAATAATACTCATAGATATGTAAAGTTCAGAAAGACTGTCACCAAAAGAGAGAATGCTCTCCTTTTTCTCTTTTTCATTTTTTCTCAAAATCACATCCCACTTTCAAGTTAATTCTTCTGAAGTTTTGAAATGTAGCTAAAAAGGAGCTTCACCACAAAAAAAAATAAAAATTAAAGATAATAAAGATGTGTTCAGTTTTTTAATTAATTAGTATCTATATTTACTGCAAGGAAATTACAAACGAGAAGATGAGATGATGATATTTTCAAGGGTTAATGTCATTTTTGGTCCTTAACGTTTTATCTAATTTTAGTTTTAGTTCCTTAAGTTTATTCTTTTTATTAAAACCATTAGTCTCTAAAATTTAAAAATGACTTGGTGCGATCTTTGACAGTGTCAATTTGTCATGTGTGGCACTAACTCTGTTAAATCAATTTATGTGGCATGCTTATTAAGAAAGCTAACATGTCAAATGAAATTATTTTGTTAATTTTGAGCTGGACATTTAATTTAAAAAAAAATAAAATAGGATCCAACATAAAAGAAAGGCACAAGTCTCGAGAAATGGGGAAATGACCATAGTGAAAAAGAATTGCAATCCCTAAATCACTTTACCAATGTTTATGAACCTGAATTGGACCGGTTGGTCCAGCCCAGAAACCGGCAAACCAGCCTATAAACTAGTCCGGTCCGGTTCATTGTTTTTTTTTATTTTCTTTAGGATTTTAATTAATAAGTTTGAAATTTTTAATTTTTTATTGGTTTGGTCCCGACTTAGCTCCAGTTTAACCCCGATCTGACTCACTGATCCTTAACCCAGTACCCCAACCGGTTCAGTGCCTTGTCCAGATTCATGAACCGTGCTCTTTACGCACTTGTTTTGGCGCCATTCTTGAAACAAATCCAATACCTCTCATAGTTGATCTTCTCAAAACATGTAAAAAATCCTCAAAGACATTTGAGAAGTGATGTGCTTTAATAGAGATTTATGGCGTGTTTAATTTGAGGAGAAGGGAGGTAAATTATAATTTTGGTTGGGAGAAATCTAAAATTTACCCTCTCATTCTTTTAAATTTTGGATTCCTGCCCCAAATTTACCCTCTTATTCTTTTTAAATTTTGAGTTTCCACCCAAAATTTAAATGCCTTCAACCTAAAAAAGTAAATGCCTCCCTTCTCCTCCCCTCAAACTAAACACACCTATAGGGATTGCAATTCTTCCCCCCCCCCCCCTCTCCGTACTTGTGCGTTTCTTTTATATGTTTTATTTATTGTCTTTTTAAATTAAATGTTCAGCTCATAATTAACAAAAAATTAATTTCATTTGTCATGTCAATTTTCCTAATAAACATGCCATATAAGATGATTTAACGGAGTTAGTACCACACTGAACAAATTGACACCGTCAAAGACTACACCAAATCATTTTTAAATTTTAAGGATTAATGGTTTGAAAAGGAGTAAACTTAAGATATTAAAACCATCGGTTTTAAATTTAAGAGATTAAAATTAAAATTGGATGAAACTGCGATGACTTAAATGACATTAACCCTATTTTCAAACTGGTCAACGGAGGAGGCAACCTCACAGTCACTTATCACTGTGCAGTGTTTCTGCAAAACTCAACACGGAGAAGCATTTTCCAAGAAACTGTGACCTCTTCATCCTCGCTCTTTCCTTTTTCTCGTGTTAACAATCTCCTCCTCCTTAATTTGCCTTCCAATATTCTTCATGAATTTGTGCTTAATCGTCTGGATCTCACAATGCAAATGCTAATAAAAATCTCAAAACTCATCCTCACTCATCCATTGTTGTGGAGAATTGTGGGCTTTGTGTGAAGCATAGTTGCATTTACCTGTTTTGCCCTTGAGTCCCTCTTCCCATGACTTGTTTGGCAGTTGGAACCTGCTCAAAATCTCCATCTACAGTGTTGCTAGTTTGATCCTAACCACCTTGATGCTACTAATCAAGAGATGCAGGAAAATTACAAGATCAGTTCTGGTGAAAACAATTGTGGGTTTGCTGGTTATGATGGTCACCTCTCTCTGTTCCATTTGGTAATACCCAGTTAGCCAAAAAGAGGACGACGAAAATGGATCGCATGGCGGAATACTAAACATGTGTTCGTTTGGGGCATTTGGTTTGATGTCGCTGAGCTTGTCGAGGCAGCTTGAGCTTGGATTCGAAGTGGGTATCTTCAATTTCTCATTTGGGAGTTTCTTAGTGTTGCTGATGAAGATGAACTTCAAATTGGCCCCACTGCAGCAATCTTGTGCTATGTCATGATACATATCTGATCCTTCTCAGACTATTTCATGGAAAAGCTTAGGCGTGTTGGCACTAGTGACACAGGACCTGAAGAGATAGAGAGCAAGACTTTACATTCAATCCTTTCCATACCCTTCTTATATAGTTGCTCGAACAAGAAATTCTATCTGAACTGAAACCTGAAATTGAATTGCTCTCACGAGTGGAAAACTTGTTAATAAATAAGATATTTCTGTGCTTTCAAATATTTAATATATATTTATCCCCTACAGAAAAATATAAGGGAGGTACTCTTTGATGTTTGATGCTTGAAGCGAATGTGTAAATTTACAACAACAACAACAACAACAAAGCCTTTATCCCACTAGGTGGGGTCGGCTACATGGATCGCACGCCGCCATTGTACTCTATTGAAATCCATATCTTTAGGTATATTATTAATCAAAAGGTATCTCTCTATGACCTCATTAAGCGTTCGCTTTGGCCTTCTGTGACCTCGTTTTATAGGACTCCATACTGCTTGATCAACCCTACTCACCGGTGCATTCAACGGCCTTCGTTGAACATGTCCCAATCCACCTCAAATGACTTTCTACCATTTTTCCTTCAATAGAGGCCACTCCAACTCTCTCACGTATATGATCATTATGAATCTTATCTTTTCTTGTATGCCCGCACATCCATTGCAACATCCTCATCTTGGCCACCCCCATTTTATGCTCATGTAGTCCCTTTAAAGCCCAACACTCACTACCATATAGCATTGCTGGTCTTATAGCAATGCGGTAGAACTTCCCTTTTACTTTATTAGGAATTTTCTGATCACAAATAACTCCAGTAGCTTTTCTCCATTTATACCATCCAGCTTGAATTCTGTGGTTGACATCTCCATCAACTTCACCATCTTGTTGTATAATTGAACCCAAATACCGAAATTTTGTCACTTGCAGAATAACTTGCCCCCTCAATTTAACTTCCACTTCATTTCGACTTTGTCTCTTATCATTCTTACAATGCATATATTCATATTTGCTCCTATTCAGACGAAAACCCTTCACTTCCAAAGTTCGCCTCCATATCTCAAGTTTAGAATTAATTTCCTCCATGGATTCAGCCAACAGAACTATATCATCTGCAAAAAGCTTGCATTTAGGGATCTCTCTTATTGGCTCAGTTAGAACATCTACCACTAGGTTAAACAAATAAGGGCTCAAAGCTGATCCCTAATGTAGGCCAATCCTTATAGGAAAGTTCTTTGTTACATCTCTAAGCGTTCTAATATTGGTTGTGACTCCCTCATACATGTCTTGAATGACTTTGATATATGCAAACCGCACCCCCTTCTTTTTCAAGGCTTTCCAGAGTATATCTCTAGGAACACGATCATATGCTTTTTTCAAATCAATGAAAACCATATGCAAATCTCTTCCTTTACTCCTATACTTTTCCATAAACCTCCTTAATAAATAAATCGCTTCTATTGTAGACCTTCCTGGCATAAATCCAAACTGGTTTCCAGCAATTTCAATCTCCAACCTCAACCTGCGTTCAATCATCTTTTCCCATAATTTCATTGTATGACTCATAAGCTTAACTCCTCTATAATTTGCACAATTTTGAATATGCCCTTTATTCTTATAAATAGGAATCAAAGTACTTTTCCTCCATTCATCCAACATTTTCTTGAATCGTAAAATCACATTAAATAATTTTGTGAGCCACAAAACACCCTCTTCACCCAAACATTTCCAAACATCAATACGAATCCCATCAGGCCCAACAGCTTTACTATTTTCCATTTTCTTAAAAGCTTTCCTAACCTCACCAACTTGAATCCTGCGGTAAAATGACAGATTGAGATCACCTTCTCGAGTTGTCAAATCTTCGCAATCATAAGGCCCTCCCCCTCCATCATTGAACAACTTATAAAAGTGGACTTCCCATCTATTCTTAATATCTCCATCAGTAACCAAAACTTTTCCTTTTTCATCCTTTATACACCTCAATTGATCCAAGTCTCTCGATTTTCTCTCATTGTTCTTTGCAATCTTGTAAATCTTACATTCCCCCGCCTTTGTTCCTAACTCCTTATAAAACTCCTCATATGTCTTATTACGAGCTTCACTCACTACTTTCTTAGTCTCCTTTTTAGCCAAACGATACATTTCCCAATTATCAACATTATCACTCAAGTGCATTGCTCTAAAACAATCTTTCTTATACTTGACTTTCTCTTGAACAATCTCATCCCACCACCAAGTCTCCTTATCTTGCCGACCAAAATATTTTGATTCTCCCAAAATTACTTTGGCAACCTTCTGGACCTTATTAGACATATTCTCCCACATGATATTAGCACTTCCTTGTAACTCTTATTCCGACTTCTCCAAAAGAGTTCTCTTAAAAATCTCCCACTTCTCCCCTTTTAACTGCCACCATCTAACCCTTGAATTTAAAACATTATTATTTTTTCGTAAGTACCTAACATTATTATCTTTTGTTGAGTTCCGAAAGTAAATATGATCTTTTTTTCACATTGTGGATCCCATGTTTCTCGTAATTCTGTAGTAGGCTAGTAGCACTCACGGATCTATCTTTCTCTCTCATTCCCACACTTAGGCAGCTGTAGTGATCATGTTCTTAGAAACTGTGTCTGATTCATTCAAGCTTCACCCTCTCACTGCTCCAAATTCCATCCTGAATTCTCCTGCACCTCCCAAAATCATACCTTTCTGTATTTGCACCCACTGCACCAATCGCATCTCTTTAATTTGAATCATCCTCTGGGTAAGCCATGTCTGAAATCTCATTCTTTTTAAGTTTCCTTAATACGTGCTTAATTTCATGAGAAGATACATCCAATAAAGACACGCATCAGGTCCAGTTTGAAAAGTTGCATCACATCAATTAAGAAATATACTGCAAATAGATGTGACTGTGTAATGAACTAATTAACAAACAACAGTTAAAGCAGGGTTGCAGGTGCGTGCGTGTGTGTGTATAAGGAAGTGTGAGATTTAATGCAAATATATGTCCAACGCCAGCACAGTTACTGGTGCTTAAAGAACTGTACGGACAAGGGACGAGGAGGCCGACGGCTAAACAAATACAGCAAATAGCATCAGAGATACGTCATTTTGGCAAAATCGAAGGGAAGAACGTGTTCTACTGGTTCCAGAATCACAAAGCTAGAGAGCGCCAGGAACGACGTCGCCGGCAGATGGAGGGAGCTGCTTCTGATTCAGCTCAAGACAAGGAATTGGCAAATGTTGTTAGCTGGGAGAGTTAAGCATACATGGGTCATCAAATCTGACTAGGATGGACTAGATAAAAGTTTTTAAAAATCTATATTTTTTTTTAAAAAAACATTTTCATGCGCATAAAATCTAAGTTGAAGATAATCTCTTAATTATCATTTATTTAAGAAAATAACTTTTTATTTTAAAAATTATCATTTTAAAAAAGAACTCAGATCCGAATCGTCCAAACTTAGATTTGCTTACTGGGGAAATCGGTTCTAGACTGTAATTCGTTAATGTGGCAAGTTGTATAGAAGAAACGTGGGACCCATAATGTAAAAAAAAAAAAAAAAAAAAGTAACAGATGTTGGGGTTGGTTAATGGGGTTTTCCAAACTGCTAGCTTTAAAAATAATTATATCTACTTTTAAACAGATAATAGTGTTAAGTGCTGATAATGAAATAATTTATTACTAAATTTATACTTTTGTCCTATTCCTTTTCTTCTTCTCTTACTCTTATCCTCCTAAATATCTAGCCCCTCCAACACAAAGACGCTGTCTGTATAGTCTCATAGTACTAGATGAAAAGAGACTATAATGGTAAAATGCGTGACACGTTGCATGCACATATTCATGCAATGTGTATCATTGCTTTCCGTTGTATGCATAGTGCATGTTTATTTAGGTTCTGTTCTGTTTGGGCCATCTATTTTTTTTATTTTTGCCAACGCCATCTATTCATGTTTGGTAATATAGCCCAGGCCTATATGGAATTATTGTAGTACATTAGATTCATTATAAATAATAAGCGGCATCGGTCAATGATAGTTGACTGGGCCTTTTCTTATTTTGCGACTGGCTCTTCATAGAGATTAGTTAAAATTTACTAAATTCTTAAAGTTGATTCAAAATGATTATACTTCCATGTTACTTTAAAGAAGTATCAATCATTACTCGTCATCATCGATGGCCAACTATACGTTGCATCATTTAGAGTTAGAACAATGAATAAATTGAAAATAGCTATACATGACAATGAATCTGGATGTAAACACGAAAAGAAAAATGCTTTGTGCAAGGAGATATTTAAAAATCTTCGTACATCATCTAATTGGCGTGCGACAAAATTATATAATCATGATGGATAACTTTCCATTTATCATTATGTCTAAACAATTGTTATTAGGATTAAGGTATAATTTTACAAATAAAGTTTTTTTCTATGAAGCGTGGTTTGGCATAAATAAGTTTTACAAATGACAAAAAATACAGATCGATAATTAAAAATGGTGCAAACTGACCAAGCCTATTAACTTTCATCAAACATAAGTTAAATTGGTTGGTGGTAGCAGGTGATAGAATTGAAAGAAGTAATTGAAGGCCGAACGTACCTCTGCATCACCATTTATGCTATTGGAAGAACAAAAAACGGTCGACCAAAGTGAAGAAGTATCGAGGAAGGGAATCGATCGTAGTATACTGAGGGAAGAGTTCAGTCTAACACCAATGTTTTGAAAGCATATAGATGATATGAGTGTAATAATATCTTTAAAAAGGAGACCAGTAATCTTTTATAAACAGCGGAAGCCCCAACTTCAAGCAGAATGTGAAGCTGCACTTGAATGGGTTTTCAAAAATCTTTTTAAAAATCATTTTCAGATTGGGTCTCATATGATTTATTGTAAGCCATCCGTTTTAGGTTCATTTCCTCATATCAGAGTGTTTACTAATAAGTTCTCTACTGAAACCCAAGCTACTATGTTTAATTAACGGCCCTAGGTGGACGGCTGTCCACTACTGGTACGAATGACGTTGCGCGTTCGCTTATATATAGGCACATACATACATATCAGTATGAGACTGACCACACTTAAATACAAATTACATACAATCTCCAAAATAGATAACTAAAGAAAACTAAATTCTAAGTTCTTTGCTTTATTCGCCTGTGGTTACCTTCTTGCCTGAGGAACTACTTGCCCGAGCTGAAAATTTGTTTTGGAAAAATAGGGTGAGATTCAATGAATCACAGTAGTAACAGATATCACTCATATAAAATACAGATATATCATGCCATGTCAACCAAAGTTACAGTACAATCAACATATTCAACATTCATAGATAAATTCACAATATGCAGAAAGCATAAAGTTACCAATTCAAGGACAACCGTCCCTTGGCACAGCGCTGGGAATTCTATTGGGCCTGAGCCCTTCTCATCTGAATGTTTAAATTCACAATGGTACAAACATGCATATAACATATCACATAGTATGTGAGGGATAAGTTACTACCTGACAATTTTTCCAAATCTTGATCTTGATTGACGTGTTTTGAACGTCCTGGGCAAGTGTCAAATCCTATAAATTATAATTTACGGGCAATGAGTTATTTCTTAGTCCAACTCTTCATAAATTATTCTCTTATGTTGGTTACCATTAGGGTCACTACATTAGGCCCAATATGAAGCTAATGAGCTCAAGCTTCTCCAAATGCTTAACTTAACTCTTAAATGTCCAATTTTATTACTAAAACTCTGCTTTGAATTTTCGCACAATTACCAAAAGCTGGCAGATTTTTCACTGAACTTTGAAAAATCATAACTAATTCTAGAAAAGTCGAATTGAGGTGATCCAAAATTCTATATAACCCTTATTAAGTCTATTTTTTAAGGGAAAAATACTTTCAGTAGCTGAAAGACCGCGCACACTTACCAGTTTTTCTTTTTCTCCCTGCTGCCAGAAAATCTGACCAGTTTTAATTGTCTACTTCAAAAATTCATAACTCATAGTATACTTATTGAACTCCTTCTTATTACCTATCAAATTAAAGGTCTATAAGTGTACTTTAATTCTAAAAAATATCATAATCAACTGATGAATTTTGTATAGTGAAAGTTTCTCCACAACAAAACTGCCAAATAAAAACGCACACTGGCAACTTTGTTGCACAAGTAGACTTAATTTCCAATTTTTGATTCTTTAAAGCAGTCTGTCAAAAATTATAACTAGAGCCTATTCCCACACAATTTTTCGTGTAGAATCCAATGGAAAGCTCAAAAATACCAAAATCAAATTATTTCTACCAGATTTAGCCCCCAACCGAAATCTGCCTCCCAAAACAACAAAAATTCCACTTTGTGATTTTAACTACCAACAAGTCTAATACTTCTCCAAACATCATATATCACCTTATATATGATTAAAACATCTTCCTTCTTCAAAAACACCCCTTGAATGAAATACATGGGTGGTTGAAGAGCTAAGAAAAACTCAATGAAATCACAAAGTATTCGGTTCAAAAGAAAGCCTATGCTTACCTCTTCGCGTTTCTACAAGTGGTTCGGTATTCCGGCGGCACTCTGGTAGACTAATTGGCACAAAACACCTCAGATGAGAAATCTAAGACCATAGAATTGAAGCTTATAGTGAGTAGAGGAAGTTTCCTGAAGGACTTACCAGACAATAACTGTGATTCAGGGTTGAAATCGGCTCAGGTAGTCAAGAAAACTCACTATTCACTCCTCCTTCTCTCTTCTTGTGTTCTTAAGCTTAAAAATCTGATTTCTCTTTCTCTTTCCATGCTTGCACGAAATTTTTCCATTTAATTAGGCATGGATGGTTGTGATTTAATCACATAAAATGATCTCATCTCATCTTGCCACGTGTCACAAGTTTAAAGTTTAAGAGTGTCATGTGTCATGCAACCATTTGTCTTCCACTTTTCTCTTTCTTCGGTGGGTCATAAATGGTCAGGGGAGGGGAAGGCCTGACAATTTCCCCAGACTCCTGGGTTTGGTGCTCGACTCGAAAAGTAAGCGACCCGGCCGGAGACCGATGAATTCTCCAGACTCAGATGCTAGATGGCGTACTCCGGAGATGACAACATAAAAGGCTTAAAGTGGGTGTAATAATGTGTAATGATGAGGGACACATGCCACCCCCTCATTTGGCCAACACAAAAACATGTTTTTACTTTGTATTAATTTTGGGACACTTGTCATTTCCTTATTTGGCCAACACGAAAGATGTGTCATCATGAGTCATAATGAACTGTCATTACATACTTTACTGAAGTTCTTTTTAATAAAGTTGCTCCATCGATGCATTACCCGGAATTCCACGTGGGACCCATGTGGGACCATGGCACGCATATCGAGGCACGTCACGAAATGCCTGAATTCCTCCGATCTAGCAACTGACGCCCCTGAACCCTGCAGCCACCGACGAACTTTGCTCCGACTTCTTACAATTGTATTTTTACAATATTGACTTCTCGATTTTTGTGAATGAAACAATGGATATCTGAGAATTGTGAAAGTAACTCTACCTTTAATTGTAAATACTGATATTTATTTTATTCTACTAATTCCATATTTACACATTTTTAGTATTGCAAAATTTGGTATATTACATTCAGGGAGAAGGTTTTCGTCGGAGATGGAAGCATAGCGAGGAGGGAAGTGATTGCGCTGAAAGTTTCAATTCACTCAGCTGGGATGGGGATGATCAAAGAAGGGGAAAATGTAGTTTGTTGACCTCTCATGTGCGCCAAAACTAAGGAGAATAATGGTCTTGCAGTTACACGTGTCTACCACATCACCCTTCAGTATCTGCCACGTCATCACTTCAAGTCAAACTTCTTTCTCCCACTAACTATTTAACATTCAATGTCTACCAATTTAACAGGCTTAGTCAATTTGCATCATTGTAAATGGTTGATTTCTACACTATAAAAAAATATAAAATTTCTGACATAATTTGTTTCCGTGGTAAATTATTTTGCCACGGAATTAGCCACAGAGATTTTCGTAGCTAATTTTGCCACAAAATTAGTTACAGAATTTTTCGTGACAATTTGCTACAGAATTTTTTGTCGGAAAAATTAAAAAATTATTATTTTTATTTAAATTTTATTTTAAAAAATATCATTATAAAAATTAAAATTATGATATTATTAGCCATATAAATATTTAAAAATGAGGGTTAATATCATCTTTCATGCCTCAAGTTTTTCCTCATTTTTGGTTTTGGCCCCTCAAGTGTCCAACTATAAGTTTTGGTCCTTATAGGGTCAACATGGTCATATAAAATTTTATTTATATATTATTTATTAATTAATTTTAATTATAAATAAGATTTAAATTCAAATATTGGACAAAATATAGTCATATGAAAATTTATTTAAGATGTAAAATTTTTTAATTTGAAATTAATTTATATTAAAAATTATAAGAATATATAAAATTATTTTATATTATTATTACATTTATATTTAGTTTTTTATAACAATATTATTTATGTATAAGAAACAAATATATATTTAGAAAAAAATTGATTATATATAATAAGATTATATATATAATTGTGTAATAACAAAACGCCAAAGCATTCCGGCACAACTAGTAAGGTATCGGGTGTGTACGGACGAGGTCGTGGGTTCGAACCAAAGAGAGCCAAGACGAGTTGCATTTTCAGGAAAAAAGAAGTGGCGATGCGTGGCAAAGCTGGGAGCCAGTGATGAAGTGGAGGCCATCGGAGTTGCCACGAGCTAGCACTGGCGATGAGGTGGCGACCGACGGAGTTCACATGGCTTTTTTAAAATTTAAAAAACCAAAAAAAAATTGCAACAGATTGCAAAAAAAATTGCTTTGGAAATTTGCAACGGAATTTGAATTCCGTCAAAAATTGGCTTGTCACGATATTATAAGCGACGGAATCCATTCTGTCAGAAATTCAGTATTTTTTTTATAGTGATATTTTTGTCCATTGCAAAACTTACTTTGTGCTAAACATTCCTCGGAAAAATTTTTATTGATAAAATTGTACCTTAACCCTTATTATTAATATATTTACTTGTTTTCTATTATACCACTCTTATTCTTATAATAAATCCACGTCTAGGAAAAAAAATTATCATAAAGATAAGTCCCCTTCAAAGTTATTAATGATTATTTTTTAATATTACCCTTATTTAATTTTTGTTGGAAATAAAGAAAGATATGAGAAATATGAGAATGATTTGTAAATATAAAAAGGAGGGGGAATTTTAACAAGGGTAAGCTTGAAAAATTTTATCATTTTAAAGTATATATAATGACTTAACTATCATTTCTTAATATATGATAATTAGATAAAATGAATTTATAATAAAGACGAGAGTGAGAGTGAGAGTGAGACGTTAGATCAAGCAAATAATTAAATGAAAAAGTAGCTTGACAAGCAGAAGCTTCCCATACGTCTCACGGGGAGCACAAGATTGTCAAAGAGGGGGAGGCAATCAAAACAGAAATATGAGAGAATAACTTGAGCAGTATGCTCACATCTCTCTAAATAACATTGTTTGAGGAAGTAGTGAATTGGTGGGATCGATCCTTCTTTTTTTTTTAATGGATATGAGTTCCGAATTGTCCGTATCAGAAACGAGAAACCAAAAGATCTCTTCTTCTACACTCAGAGAGGGCCTTCTGATGGAGGGGGCAGATTGCGACACACAGGCTTTGTTAATCTGGATGTTGATGGATCTGTTTTGGTGTCGGGTCAGAGTGGTTGTGGTGGTGTAATTCTTGAGGAGGATGGATCATGGATCTATGGATTCATATCCAAGCTTAATACAGTTCCTCCGACAATAGCAGAGATTATTGGAGTTATTCAAGGCCTACAGATATGTTGGAGTAAAGGGTACAGGAAGATCCTTGTAAGCACGGATTCTATTGAAGCGGTTAATATGATGTCAAGAGGATGTCACATGTCGCATCCTTTTTCTGATATAATAGTGGACGCTAAGCTTTGGCTATGTAAAGAGTGGCAGGTTCTTGTTAACCATATCCCGAGGGAGGAGAATACCTTGGCTGACCATTTAGCAAAATCTTCCCATAGTCTGGTAGAGAATTTTGTTATCCTTCATCAACCACCACCTTTCTATTTTGGAGGCGGTAGCTGATGTAAGGAATGTTTATATTTCGTCTTGTTTTAGGTTTCTGTCTTGTATTGCTTGTTAGCAGATATTGAATTCCAATGTTTATTCAAAAAAAAAAGATCTCTTCTTTAATAAACCTAAGATTTGTGAAACACCACGCGGGAGATCCGAGATCCATACGAGCTTCACTTGCGTCATGTGTAGCAAAGTCAATAAGAACCATATTTCAACGCGGTATTAAAAGCTGAGAAAGGATCCCACGTTGGGTAAGAAAGCAAGAATTGGTACCCCACACGAAGAGCTCTTTTCCATGAAACAGTTAACTCGTCAATGGAGGGAGTAATAAAGAATAAAGGACCCATTTGATATTATGGAATTGGACAAGTGGAAATAGAAATGGAGTCCAATTCCATTATGAGAGCATGTTTGGTAGCATGGAATTGGCCAAAATTCCATTTCCATATCCATTAAAACTCATGAAAATGAATTCCATACAAGAACCTCAGTTTTCTAATTCTATCTCCTCAATTCCCTCTTTTACCCTTCTTCCTCTGTCCTTTCTTGCTGCCACCGACCGCTGACCATCTCTACACCCCCACCCCCGGGAACCTTCTTCCCCTCGTCGGTGATGACGGAGTGGCAGCAAGGAGGAAGATGTGACTTTGGTCTGTGTCATTATCTCTATTTTGCCTTAGATCTATGCTTCTAATGGCACCTTCAATCTCTTGCATCATCTGCAAATTTGCTTCTAAGAGGATTTCTCCATTGACTCACCTCCGATTTCACCTGTAACCCACCCTTAATTTCACCTCCGAAGCCCACCTTTGTGTTTTTGTATGCATCTTCCAGTTTAATTTAATGGTAGAGAACATGAATTGAAGACCTTGGGAGATATGGATATTGCATAGGAACCTCCGACATCAACCTTTGCTTCTGGTTAGATTGGTTTTTCTGTGTGGACCCGTTTGGTGCATATGGCAGATTGTTTTTTCTGGGTTTTTCGAAGAAAAGATGAAGATGGGATGTGCTTTTGGGATTATTTTAATTTAGGAGGGCATTTTGGTCTTTTCATGTTAAAATCAAGCCTCAATTTCATGATATACCAAACATACTTTTAAAGTTTATTTCCATATCCATATCCATCTCCATATTCATATCTATTTCCATCAAAATCAATTTCATCATACCAAACGGCCCAAAGAGCTAGTTAACCTTGTTTCCAAGAAATGGTGGACACTTCATCTTCGTTCTTCCCTTTTTCCGTGCTTACATTCTTATCTATCCTCCTTAATTTACCTTCCCATATTCTTCATGAACTTGTGCCTAATCCTCTCGATCACAAAATGCAAATGCTAACAAGAATCTCAAAACTCATCCTCACTCATCCATTGTTCTGGAGAATTCTGGGCTTTGTGTCAAGCATAGTCGCATTTACTTGTTTTGCCCTGAGTCCCTCTTTCTATGACTTGTTTGGCAGGTTGACCCTGCTCAAAATCGTCATGTACAATGTCATTAGTTTGATTCTAACCACCTTGATGCTACTAATCAAGAAGTGTACCAGATTTTCAAGATCCGTTCTGGTGAGAGCACATGCAGGTTTTCTGGTTATGATGCTCACCTCTCTCTGTTCCATTTGGCAAGACCAAGTTAGCCAAAAAGAGAGCGACGAAAATGAATCTCGTGGCAGAATCCAAAATATGTGTTCATTTGGGGCATTTGGCCTCATGTCTCTAAGCTTGTCGAGGCAGCTTGAACTTGGATTCGAAGTGGGTATCTTCAATTTCTTATTTGGGAGTTTCTTGGTGTTGCTGATGAAGATGAACTTCAAATTGGCCCCACTTGCAGCAATCTTGTGCTACGTGATAATAAATATCCGATCCTTGTCAGATTTTTTCATGGAAAAGCTTAGGCGTGCTGACACTAATGACACACAACTGGAAGATTCGTCAGATTTTTTCATAGAAAAGCTTAGGCGTGCTGAAACTAATGACACAGAACTTGAAGATTTGCCACATTTTTTCATGGAAAAACTTAGGCGTGCTGACACTAATGACACAGAACTTGAAGATATAGAAAGTGACTCAGAACTCGAAGATATAGAAAGTAAGACTTTACATTCCCTTCTTATATAGTTCCTCGAACAAGAAATCCCATCTGAACTGAACCCTGAAATTGAATTGCTCTTAGGAGTGAAATGAAAGCTTATTACTAAATAAGATATTTCTGTGCCTTCAAATATTTTATGATTTTTGCTTGGTTTGTGTTATTCTCAATGTTAAGAGTAAAAGTCAGAAATGATAACATCAAAAGTCATGAGTTAGGAAGAGTTAGGCATGAGTTAGGAAGAGTTAGGAAACGTTGGTCGGTTTCTCATTTGTAATTATGTGTATATAAACTCATATGTAACAAGATATGAAGGAATAAGATTTACGTTATAACATGGTATCAGAGCCACTCAACTGACTTCAATTTTTTCTCCTCTATTTTTTCTCCGGCGAGCTGCCATATTTTCCGGCGAACAACACGTGTTTCACTCCATTTTCAGATTTCCCTCTCCAGACCTTATTAGTGAACACGCGCCAGATCCCTAGGTTCCCTGTGTTCATATCAGCCGGCCACCAAAATCTGAAGCCATTCCGACTGCGCGTATGTCCTCACGTGCCACCTGCACTTCCGCCGTCAGAGGCACGCGCCAGCGCGTGAAGCTTCCTCCGGTGTCCGTTTGCGATGCCGTTTGTGGTGTTCTAATCGTTTCTTCAACCTCTACCTCCCTCTGAAGTTTCGTGGTCATCCGAAACGTTTGAATTTTTGAGTTATTGTTCTTCGCTTTTGTTTCCACATTCATAAGTTGCAATTTGTCACTACATTCAGCATTTTGAGTTAGTGTTTTGAGTCTCTGTGGGTCCCTTGTCTTGTTTGAAGTACTTTATCTCTTTGACATGCTCATTTGATTGAATCTCTGCGGGTCCCATTGGTTGCAACTTGATTAAGTTCATATTGTGGCACTATCTTCTTGATTGTTCATATACTACTACGTTGATTGTTAAAAATGGTTGATTCTAAAAACTCTGATATGTTACTTATGTCTGCTAAAATTACTGCTTCACAGTTGAATTGGACAAATTACAATGATTGGAACAAAACTGTTAGAGTTTATATTCTGGGAATTGAGATGGACACGGGTTAAATGTCTTTGTAATAAGTTGGGCATGATAAATATATATGCTCCAACTTGAGGGGGAGTGTTAAAAGTAAAAGTCAGAAATGATAACATCAAAAGTCATGAGTTTGGAAGAGTTAGGCATGAGTTAGGAAGAGTTAGGAAACGTTGGTCGGTTTCTCATTTGTAATTATGTGTATATAAACTCATATGTAACAAGATATGAAGGAATAAGATTTACGTTATAACACTCAACAGATGTTCCAGAGCATTCTAAGCACAAAGGGATTTCTGATGATGCTGCGTTGGCATGGGATTGAACCTCTTGCTTTTATTCATGTATATAACGCCGTGACATGGGCCAACCACAATGTGTAGAAATGAGAAATAATTTTTTTAGGATTGTTTCTTTGTTTTTTTTTTTTTTGGGTATAATTGGGATTGTTGCTATTTACATAGTTTGGCGGCATTCAATTTAGTCGTTCGCATGATTGTTTCTTAAGTTTGATGATGTTTGTTCGACACAAGGATTCCTAATAGATTTTTTAGAATTGAAGTTTTTCTTTTTAATATTCTCTATCTTTACTCCTCACTTTTTTCTCAATCTAAGTATAGTTTTAGACTGCGCGTTCACGCTGCTTCCACCCATTAAATAAATACTCTCTAATGTGCCATTTAATACTATGAATACTTATATTATATTACTTCTTGTGAATAATCTTCCTGGGACCAACTTCTTCTAAGTACAACTTTTTTTTCATTGCTCGTAGGTGGCCACTTACCGTATAGAAGATTTTCCACAAGACGATGAACTTGCAGAATTGTAAAAGGGGTTGTGGTCTTGAAGACTACTAATTACTAGCTTATTGGGTGGGAGTAGTACTGTAGACACCTTTTAAACTCAAATCTGGGGTGTTCATCAATTTCCCGTCCCGGCCTTTCTGTACTGATCCCGAGTAAATTGGGACGGGAAAATCCTGTCCTGAAAATTTCAGGATCGGGAATGTGATTTCGGGATCGGGATCGGGAATGGGACTTCCCGATCCCGACTTTTTCCCGATCCCGAAAATATATATATACATATGTATATTTTTTAAAAATATTTTAAAAAAATAAGACCAAATGTAAAATAAAATGTGAAAATCACTAACACCCTTAAAGTAATATCTATTCTTTTAGTTTATTTAGTTAATTTCATTTATTATTTATTAAATAATTATAATTTTTGTTCTTGTCTTTATTCTTTTTGTAGCTGAATCGATAACTTTAAGCATGTATTAGACTAATGAAATATTTATATTAGACTTATTTGGTACAATATGATATTAGACAAATTATATATTTATACTAAACTAAAGGAAACACAACAAAAAATTTAATATAGAGATTTTTTAAAAAAAAAAACAAAAAGCAAATCCGGGATCGGGAATTCCCTAAATTTCCTGATTTTCGAGATTGGGAAATTTTCGGGATCGGGATCCCGATCCCGAACACCCCTACTCAAACCATACTTGCAAAACTCTCTAATATAAGATTCGTGACAATTTGTAAATACTTATTACTCGATACTTATTAAATATAATGAGGCTACCTTAATAAAGAAAGTTGTATTATTTTTATATGACTATATGACTACGTTAAATTTGAGTATCTTTTTTTGAATTCACACATACTCAAAATTGAACTCTTTAGCTTAATTGGCCAAACCTCTTATCATTAAGATTAACGTCCGTTGATAATTAGTTATGCATCCTTCATAGAAAAATATAATGGAGGTATACCTTTTCCCATTAGCAATATATGTAAAATTTATTTTGATCAAGCGAAATAAATATAACTATAACATATTATTTACGAATATTAATAACTTGGATTATATTTACCGGTCATGATCATCAAAACTCTTTCTTTTTCTTCTCAAGTTCGAGACACCATCGGCACTAAATATGAGCATATCTTTCAGCTGAAATTCAAACTTTGGTTGGTCACACTATGAGGGGCTAGCCCCTTCCACTGTACTCAACGCCAGTTAGTTCATTAAAACTCTCTTTTTTTGTACATTAAAACTCATTTTGTAAACTCTGCAATGCCTCGTGCTATTTTACCTGCAAACTGGGCCAACCCAGAATACAAACAGATACAACCTCACATCCAACCCAGGGTCCTTTAGGCCTAGTTTCAAGGCTCAAATTAGTTGGTAACCCAAAACCAAATACGGTCCAAAGGAATTGCCTCCCTTTTAATCATCAACCATTAGGGTTCTCTTGGTCTTGGTTTTTGACATCACCTGGTACGGATATTCTTCATTGCTTGATCAAGATCAGGCTTTGAACCAAAAGACTAAGACTTTGTAGCTTAGTCGTATTCATGCTCTCCCATTTGTAGGTTTGATCCTGCCTATTATAATTTAGGCTATTAGTGTCAGCCCTCTTAACTCAAGGGGGAAAAAGACCAGGGTCTGAACAAGTTCTAGCATTTATTCTTGCACCTTCCTCTCAAGTGGTTGTAAAGATTTTTATGCCAACTACCACTAGGAGAACAATCTAGAAGTAAGAATCATACTGACGCCGGAATTAAAAAAATGTAATTGCCAAAAGTTCCAATAATAAATAATCATCATGAATATGTTGTCATTTTTTACATTATAACTAGTTATTACACCATGATGTTCATTTACGTAAGACTTATTTTATGATTATGTTTCTTCTAATCTCAGTGATTTTCCCAGTTTAGAATTGCAATCACAACAAACACCTAGGAAGTTGTAAAACCCACATAGTTCATCGATTGTCTACAATTAATTTTGTTTTGTGATAAGGCCTCAGAAACAACAGGCAAGAGGTGCCTTCCTTGTTCATTTACAATTCTCTGTTCCTCCTTTTAGACAGCCTATATTTTAATCTAATATTTTTTTCAGTGATATTTTACGAAGCACGCAATAAAGAAATGTGTCTACATGTAAATGGTTATTGAGGTTTAGGTAATAGGCAATGCGGATACTGTTTGTAACAGCAACAGGAACCAAACAAGAAAAGGATAATTAAGGTTCAGCCAAAGTGGCTTAGGTTTTATATATACTACTATGTCTTGGTAATAAAATTGGTAAAACACGTGGGGGAATTTTTAGGAAGAGAGGAAGAATAAAAGGGAAAGAATCTCAAGGGTGAATTAAAGGGTTAGGAATTAGTATTTGGTAGTTTATAAAAGTAGCTACACCAAGCATGCTGTGCTTGCTTCATATATATGCTTTTGGATTTCCACTTTCAGAAGTGCATTTGTGTGTGATATTCATGAAACAAGGATTCCACTTGCTAAATAGGAATCTTATATTTCACAGTCTCAATTGCCGATTGCTACCTCTTTGGGTTTAAAAAATACAAAAATAGAAAAGAAAAGAAAAGAATGTGCTTTAATATGTATATACCCGCTCATAAAATCATACTATTAGAAAATCTTTAATTTGTAACTTGTAATGATGTACCAACTAAGGCCTCAATGAGCTTAGAGATAGGATAGAGTAAATCTATAGGCATTGTATTTACGGTTAGAATCAGCTAACACCCAAGAAAAGGTGAATTAGATATAAGATAAAAACTGAAAAACTTTAAAATTCTTTTTACAAAATTGATCATTGGCTAATTTCACTATGGTGGATTGAATAATATTCAGAACATATCACTTGAGTGATCTATTTGAAAAATATATTTCAGAAATGAGCTCACTGTCAAAATTACTATGGTGAAGTGGAAGTGATGAGGAATTGTTGCATCACTCGAGTGGTCACTCGAGTGATCTTCAATGAAGATACTTGATCACTTCCAGTAATTATTGTGGTGAAGAGCCTTTTTAAAACATATAACTCGAGTGATCAACCAGAAAGTCTACAACTAGCTCTATCACTGAAAGTGATAATAAGTATGAAACCCACGATCAATTAATCAAGTTAGATATGCTGTAAATATAAGAGGTAAGGGAAGAAAGTATGCAAGCTATGATTTATCCTGGTTTGGTTCAATCCGCGATTACTTATGTCTAGTCTCCAGGCTCATCTGAGATTTCAATTCACTATCTCCCTCAAATTTAACCGGCTACTTGAGAACCACTACAATCCCACAAGTTTAATTCAGGCACTTGTGAAGCCAATTACAATTCTCTCACTAGGCAAACACTCCCCCTTACACACCGTAAGGATACAACCTCTCTTAATGATAATAGATTACAATCGATCTTGTCTCTTAAAAGTGAATAAGATGAACACTGAAGGACAATACAAATAATTACTCTCTAAAGTAAATTATATAGCATTGAGAGACAGAGAATATATGAGTTGGAGAATTTTGACATATTGACAGTGAAGGCATAAGCTTGCTCCTTCGGCTTTGAATGCTTTTCAATTTATAGTTAATGTAGCTCTGATGATCGTTGGAGATGTTGAAGTATCTGTTAGGCATGTTCATATTCCCATTGTGATTTCGTCTTTGAGCTTTATAGAAATATGACTATTGGAGACTTTGACACAAATGCAACTTTTGAGTAGTTTAGTTGTTTAAGCGTTATCCATTGCTTAATCACATGTAATCTTCATATAAACTTAATTAATGATTATTAGGAATGATTAGGGACAATATCATCAAGGTTTATATGAGTTTGGAAGAGAATCGTGAAATCCAAGATGGTAATCAAAACTATAAAGATTCATTACTCGAGCACTCACGCTAGTGATCTCTTAAAATTTCTGAAGGTAACCGTGCATCACTGTTTGGGAATAGCGTGGTGATATGGTAGTGATGTCAATTTGATTGGTCATTCGAGTGCTTACTCGAGTGATCTCTTAGAATTTGTGAAGGGAATAATGCATAACTCTCTGGGATCACCATGGTGATGTGGCGGTGATGCCAATTTGGAATCTTACTCGAGTGCTTACTCGAGTGATCTTCAACGTGAATAATGCATCACTTTCATATCATTGGAACGAAACTACCAGTGATGATCTCATTTTAATTCCAAATCTAGCAAATAATATATTTCTAGAAAGCACTCTAAGTCTATTTTCCAACACAATAAGAATCACTCCTAAATTTGTTGTCTTCAAAAAGTTATGATCTGAAGAGTGACTTCTAGTCTGAACAATGTTTGAATTTCGAGTGTTAACTTCTAAAATTCACATTTATTTCCTCCAAACCTCTTTCAACTTGATCTTGGTGTCTTTGGAACGCCGTTTGAGTCTAGTTTCATATGCAATAAGAAGCATCTCAATCAGACTTGTGGTTTTGGAGATTTATCCAAATTATTGAACCTATTTTGGAATAACATGTGAGATTCGAGCGTCAACTTCCAAAATTCATAACTCTCTCGTGTGATGCTCTTGGGTCTTGAACTTGATGTTGTTGAATCCTATCTATAAAACAAGTTTTTGCTCAATCAAAGTTGTGTTTTGGGAGATATGACCATAATACTAGACCTTTGTCGGGCTGAACAAAAATAGAGCAAAGCAGAGTAGTCATCACTCGAGTGGTCAATTGAGTGATAATAAAAAATTCATCTTCGGAGGTGTCACTTGAGTGAAGTTGGTATAACTTCCATATAAAGTATCTTAACTTCGAATTGAGCTATTTCAATCACACCTAAGAGCTTGAATATTGATATACTCTTTAGATCTTACTAGTGCTTCTTTCTTTAATCTCTCTTTGCCTTTTTAATCATTCCAATTTGATAACTTCTTCCTTTCTTTGACTAATATCCTTTCTTCATTCTCTTTTCTTTATTTCCTCACTTTCCATTATATCCTTTCTCCATTATATAGCTTCTTC
This sequence comes from Inga laurina, assembly GCA_963855925.1. Taxonomy (NCBI): domain Eukaryota; kingdom Viridiplantae; phylum Streptophyta; class Magnoliopsida; order Fabales; family Fabaceae; genus Inga; species Inga laurina. The sequence continues at coordinate 53,682,028 of OY979710.1, forward strand.
TTATGAAAATTCTTCTTTCTTCAATCTTTCTTCTATTGATCATTCTCAATAATCCAACTCAATAACTTCTTTATTTTCTTGACTTTTTGTTCCCATAGTTGATAACTTCATTTTCCAATTTCTTCTTACTTTTCCTCTTGATCACTCTCCATAACCCAACTTGATATCTTCTTTATTTGCTTGACTAATCTACAAGATATTTCACATTAAATATAATAGTTAGTCAATATAAGAGATAAATACATTATGCAAACTTTTTGTTCTTAAATTTGACATCTATATTTGACTTTATTAAAACTAATCATATCTAACATTTACAAACTTAAATGTGAAACAATAATAAAAAGTATAATTATCATTATCACATGCAAAGGGTAAGATTGTCAAACTCACGGATTTAAAAAACTCATAACAAGGACGAAAATTCAAATGTTAACTTGCAATTAGAAGTTTATTTTCATTAATAAATAACCATTAAAAGCATGTAATTCAAATGTAAAAAATGACAAAATTTTAGTTTAAATATCTTTCAAATCCAAATAATTATAATTAAATTTATTAACATTCATAATACCTAATAAAAACTTTTTAGGAAACTCACATATAAAACCACTAAATATAATCAAATCAAAAAAATTAGCAGGAGCTTAAGAGTGAGTTGACGTGATTTTAAAAGTTATAAACGCAAAAATAATAAACTAGGTGAATAAGCTTCCAAGTTCAACCAAGTTTATAGTTAACAGAAGTTTAAAAAAGAGTTAATATGATTTTATAAGTTAGAAACACAAAACACGGTAAACTTAATAAGCCAACTCGTGATTTAACAATATTTGTTGGGAGTACGTAATTCTTTCAAGAAAACAATCTCCCTTCTATATCTTCTACACACACAAAAATTGGGAGTATTCTCTTGTTTGTAAGAAACAAATAATTTATTTGATGTCTTTTTTTTCTTTTATACCTCATTAAATAGGGAAATAATTCTTGTTATCATTAAATATATAAGCCACTAGTCAATTATTGAATAAGTTTCCATACATTACATATTTATAGATTTTAACTGATTTAAACTATAGGAACAAAAACTAGTTTTGATTGTATTTATTGATTTTGATGAATTCATAGCGTGTAATGAATTTTTTAATGGAATGTTTTCTTTTTATTTCCCCATCACTCCTATTATGTTTAAGTAGGGGTGGAAACAGGTCAGACCAGGCCAGGCTTTTGCCTTGATAAGCCAAGCCTGTTAAGGCATAAACTGGCCTGAGCCTGGCCTGTGGCCTGTTAGAGGCCAAATTTTAGGCCTAGCCTGGCCTGAAGTTTGTTAAGGAGGTCTGAATTTTTGAAATTTTTTAAGCAAACTAATCGGCCTATAAGCCGAAAACAGGTCAACAGGCCACAAGTCAAAAACAAGCCTCCTTAAACAGGCCAAAATTTACATAAAATACTATCAATTATTCAAAATACATCAAAACACAAGAGAACAAGTGAGGAACACGCATTAGAACCAAGATAACTTGTGAGTCACATACTTTTATAGAAGAAATAATATACACTTGTTTGATACAGAGAATTAAAGTCTATCATAAAATCAAGGAACGATCCAGTAAGCCATCACACACTATATTGACTCTTTGCTGATCTTTCCCTCTTCGAATCATCCTACACTAAGTAGAGAAAAGAAAATTACCCATATATTTTTTGATAGTCAATCTGAAAAGAAAAACAGAGTAGAGCAAAGAAATATACATGAGCGCTGTAATGGATCTTATCGTTGACGTCAATGATCTCCTTCCATTTCCTCCCAATACTCATCTACACACATTTCATGAGTTACCATTTAATGATCCTGAATGAAATGGATCTTATGTAGCTGCTTGATAAAATATGTTCATTTATCTCATTCAATCTAAACAAGCACACTACATTCATAACCTTTAACTCATCTCATAGTAAAAGAAGGATAATGAAACATGATAAATTCACTAATCTAATCAAGGTAGAACGATTCTATCTAAGAATCTCATATATCCAATTTAGTTGCATGTCTTTCCCAGAGTTAAAGATTGCTGGCTATAAACTAATGTATCATTAACCAAATAAAATTCCAGTTATAACAAAAGAATCATAGGCATATAGCTCCACAATGACAACATAATAATACAAGCAACCTATAGACTACAATCATTTACATACATTTCACAACTTTATTCCACAGCTGTTGCAACAATCATTTCACCAAAGACAGAACTTGACACAACTTGCAGTGATCAATTCTTCAAAAATAATGCCATCAATTGGACAGAACATATGAATTTATAGTTACGGATTACCAATTATGATTAAAGTTGGCACAAGTGGACCTTCTCACATTGACATCAAATCTTCAATATAATCTCTCATTCTCCTTCAAAAACCTTGAAAGAAAGTAATCAAATGTATAGTATTAGAGCATAACACAATTTTACATGTAATATGCATACGAAATGATATTATTTTAACAATGCAAGATTTATACCTTTTGTTTCTTCTTTAAATTGTATTTGTTGCGAAGCCAATCCCCACCACAAATAAGTGCTTCAATTAATTCTTCATTCAATTTAGAACGATATTCATCAATAACTCTACCTCCAGCATTAAATGTGGACTCTGATGCCACGGTTGAGATTGGAATAGCTAGTATGTCAGCAACCATCTTAGATAAAATCTTATACTTCAGACTATTATTTTTTCACCATTCTAGGGCACTAAAGGAGTTAGAATTGCCATAATGAATATAAACACCCTCCTCAAGATAAGCTTCCAATTCTGATTTCATAGGGGGAATTGCTTGCTTTTTAAGAATAATATTCATGATTTGATCAAATCAAGTAATTATAGAAGAACTAGGCACATGGGGAGAAGAGGTGTTGCCAACATTATCACTTTCATTACTTGTCTCTCTCTTGTACACGACAACATAGGCATCATACATTGAGTTTAATGATTTCACCACTTTATCTATATTCTCAGAAGCAACATAATCAGGCTTGTAAATCAAAGGAAAGCAATAATTAATAACATATAATTTGTACCTGGGATCCAGAATACTTGCAAGAGCCATCACCAAATTGCACTTCCCTCAATATTTGTCAAGCTTCTCTTTCATTGCGATTGCCATTTCTACTATAAAGAAATCAGCATCCTCTAAGGCATTGTCAATTACTTGTTTAACTCTCCAAACCTCAGGAAGGTACAAATTTACAGTAGGATACTCACTACCTGATATGACATGATTGGCTAGATTGAACACTTCTAAAAGTTTGTAAATCTTCTCAACCTTCTTCCAATCCTCTTCAGATGGTGCATAGTTGTAATGTGGTTCTCTTTCCTTATATTCAGGAAAGACAGCCTTGAACTTCAAAGCAGTAGATAACATCCTATATGTAGAATTCCACCTTGTTGGACAATCAAGAATGAGCTTCCTTTCCTTCAAACGTTTCTGTTCAACAATGTCACAAAATGCTTTTAGCCTCGAATCATTGTAGTTGATATATTTCACACTCTCACGAACATTATTTATGATGTCCTTAATTCTACCAAGGCTATCTTGTACCAATAAGTTTAACATATGCGCACAACATCTAATATGAAACAAGTTATCCCCCAAAGGCAATGAAGTACTAAGTGATGAGGTGTCTCTAAAAGCCCTTAAACAAGAATCACTATAAGAAGCATTGTCAACTGACACAGAAAACACTTTGTTTTCAATTCCCCAGGCCCTCAAACACTTGAAAATAGCATCAGCGACATCAATTCCTCGTCTAGGAACATGAACTTTAACAAAACTCAAAACCCTCTTTTGAAGATTCCACCCCGCATCAATGAAAAACCCAGTGATAACCATGTATTCAGTCACTTGATGACTTGATTTCCACATGTCTGTAGTTAAACTAATCTTGCTCTCACCTTGTAATAAGGCTTTCAATTTTTTCTTCTCTGCTTCATATATAGCCAAACAATCACTTCTGCCTGTCTTGCGAGAAAATTTTTGAAATTCTGAATTAGCATATTGGAATCCCCACATCCATACTTCATCCTCAATAATGCTAAACGGATGCTCATGTACCATGATTGCAATAGCAACTATTTCCCTCATCTTCTCATTAGAATATCTGGCACCCGATACTAGAAATGGATTAATGCATAAATTTGAAGGTTGAAACAGAATAGTGGATTGCTTATTTTGGGCAGCAAAGTGCAGCTTCCTTGAATTACAAGATTTGACATGTCTCCATATATGGGAAGTGCTAGATCCCTTGCCTGAATATGAAAATGGACTTTTACAATACTTGCATTTAGCTTTAAGCCCATCATTAGTTTCAACTTGATCAAAATCATCCCAAATAACTGAGTTTTTTCTCCTCTTCCTCTTAATGATATCATCATCACCATCATTTTTCTCATTGGTTTGTTCACTAGCTTGTTGACTAGAATCTGTTGGTGCTTGTTACTGGACCTCAATAGCATTAGGAGGAACTGAACTAGACGACATTGTTTCACTCTCAAACGGAGATGACATTAACTACAACTGAATCAGAACATCATTCTTTAGTAGTTAAAGTAACAAGAACAACATAGAAAAGACAGGTTCTCTTTAGTAGTTAAAGCATTCTTTCGTCAAGTTCACAGAAAAGGTTCAGGAATTCTCGATTATATCTTGTAATATTGATACAATAAAACTACACTGATAAGTCACTAAACTATGAAGCAAAAACAGAAAATCAAAAAGTAAACTAGAAACAGAAAATAAACCAGAAACAGAAAATCAGAACACGAACCAGAAATAGAAAATCAGAACAAGAACCAGAAACAGAAATTGAACCAGAACAGGACAGTGACAAAAATCAAGACAATGAACCAGAAACTGAACCAGAAAGCCAACCAGAACAGTGAAGAATCCGAAAATAAACCAAAATCCGAAAATGAAGAACCAGAAATAGAAAATCAGAACACGAACCAAAAACAGAAATTGAACCAGAACAGGACAGTGACGAAAATCAGGATAATGAACCAGAAACAAAAAAATCAGAAACTGAACTAGAAAGCCAACCAAAACAGTGAAGAATCCGAAAATGAACTCGAACTAGAAAATTAGAAAAATGAACCAGAACTAGAAAATTAGAAAATGAACCCCAAACAGAAAATGAACCAGAACAGGAGAGATGAGGGACTGATGGAGAGACGACGGAGGGTAGGGCGGTCGATGGCTGTGGGCGACGGATGGAATTGGGGAGCTGTTGTGCACTTGTGCCGCTGTGCGAGCTGTGATACTAGAAAGAGGAGATTTGTGATGCCTTAAAGTGGAGCTGAGGATTGAGGGGGAGGAATGAGTGAATGACCGAGAGGTGAGATTCGAGAATGAAGATGAAGATTGTAGAATAATAGGGTTAGGGATTTCAGAAGAAAGGAAGAAGATTTGAAGATGACGAAGTGAGGAAAAAAATTTCAATAGACTTGCGTGTAATTAGTATCACCAATCCTCATTTATTTTTTTTAAAAAATGTTAATAGGCTCAGGCTGGCCTGACAGGCCTAACAGGCCTATCAATAAGCCTCGGCTTAGCCTATTAAGCAAAACAGGCTTTTGATTCAGCCTTGGTCTGGCCTTTTAGCCTAACAGGCCTATCATAAGCCAGGCCACAGGCCCCTGACAAGCCGCTTGGCCTGTTTCCACCCCTATGCTTAAGAGCCAACTATTCAGAGAATTTGATTCATATTCAGTGGAGGTGTTAATTGGAATGAAGAGAAATGGAAAGTTTAAGACCAATATTTATTATCATGAGTCTCATAAAAGCGAATCACCACTTCACATAGAATCATTTTACAGCTTATCATGTTTTACTTTTTACTTTGGTTTTTCCCGTGAATCTTCCACACGTGCAAGCTATTGAACTAATATTTGAGTAATCCTTTAAAATGTTAGTGTTCTCTTAAATAATAATAAAAAATACTCCCCATGTCTTTAATACAAGACTCTTGAATGATAAAAGACAAATAGCAGAAATATAAAACAAGTATTGTGACCGTGAATGATTGTATTCCATTGAATGAATTGTGTAGTACGGTGTTGAGCTATTTATATAACAGCACAATTTATCTTAGCAATACATGTATACAAATAAAAGATTATTCTAGAGCCTATTACTTTTGCTTAGCTGTCTTTTTATGCCTTGTTTGGGAACATATAATATTATTTTGATTATTATGGCCCTGCGAGTCAAACTGTACAGGATGAACAGTGAGACTCGAACAAAAAATGTAAATTGGCCAGAAGATAATGGCTTTGTAAAGACATCAACAATTTGATCTTTGGTAGAGATATGAGTGACTCGAAGTAGTTTAGTAGCCAGTCTTTATCTGACAAAATGATAATCTAGAGAGATATGCTTAGCTTGGGAGTAAAAAACAGGATTAGCTGCTAAATATGTAGCTCCTAAGTTATCACAACATAATAAAGGTGGTTGAGAGATAGCACTGGAAAATGGGCTAGCTAGTTTAGGCTAGAGTCCAAAAAAGCCAGTTAAATCAGCGGCTCGACTCATTTAGGTGAAGCCCGCGGGTATGCCTATTTAACTTTTTCTTTTTACATAACTTTTTTTCTTGTTTCTTATTTGCATAAAAACTAAAATACCTAATTTAAAACATAAATATCATCAAAACTAATTGAAAACATAAATATTATCTAAGTTCAATAAAACACAAAGACTCAAACCTAAGTCCACAACCATAATCAAATAAGTCCACAAGCTTCAAATGTCAGTAATAACAGAACACCTGATTTGGATTTTGGCGTACACATACAAAATAAGGAAAAAAAACATAACAGTAATATCAGAACACCAAAAGGATGGAAAATCAAGCACGAATTCAACAAATGTCCAAAGACAAATTTCAACTTGGAGTTTGCTCTGTGCCCATTTAAAAAAACAAAGATTAAAAGGGCCTAAAAGGGCCAGCCCTTTTAAAACCACCTCCCTCTAGAGGTTCTAAATCATAAGCTTGGCCCTTAACAGGCTCAGGCCTAAACAGGCTGGCTCAACGAGCTCGGCCCGATTTCCCAACTCTATTGAAAGAGATATAAACTAAGTTCTTGAAGAAGTTGTTGCAGCCAAATAAGGTCAGAAGTGGTTGTGGCCAGTGCTTGATATTCAGCTTCTATACAAGAATGAGAAACCCAAGATTGTTTCTTTGAACTCCAAGCTACTAAATTAGGACCCAGATATATAGCAAAACCAACAATAGATTGATTTGTAATTGGATCACCACCTAAATCAGTATCACAGAAGGAAGTAAGTTGAGTAGAAGCAAAGGTCGAATTAGGAAAGAAAAATGACTAGTACCCTGAAGATAATGCAAGATTCTCTTAATAGCAGTCCAATGAGATGTTTTTGGACAATGCATAAATTGATAGACCTTATTGATAGCAAAAGAGACATCAAGTCTAGTAAAGCTAAGATATTGTAAACTGCCCACATGTTCCGATAGAAACTAGGATAATAAAAATCAGAACTCTGATAATCATCAGTAAGATATTTTGAAGAAGCCATAGGTGTAGAAACAGGATGTGCTCGTGGCATATTTTCCCTTTCAAGCAAATCAATTATATACTTGTGTTGAGATAAAACCAAACCAGAAGCAACAGAATGAACCTCAATGCCTAAAAAATAATGTAAATTTCCCAAATCTTTAACAGGGAAAGACAAATTTAAGGCATGAGTCAGATCATTAACAACTGTGGAAGAAGAACCAGTGATTATTATATCATCAACATAAACCAGAACATAAATAGTATGGTGAGCAGAAGCATAGACAAATAAAGAGGAATCTAATTGAGAGGAGCGAAAAGCTAGTTCTTGTAACCATGAACTTAAATGAGCAAACCACGAATGAGGAGCTTGCTTTAAACCATATAAAGCATGATTAACTTTACACACATAAGAAGGATAATTAGGATTAACAAATCCAAGAGGTTGAGTCATGTACACATCTTCTAAGAAACCATGTAAAAATCCATTTTGAATATCAATCTGGTGAAGAGACCAACCTTGAGATATTGTAAGAGCAAGAATCATGTGAACTGTGACGGGTTTAACAACAGGGAAAAATGTTTGGTTTTATCTCAATATTAGAAGGGCTTGATTCATTCTCCACAGAATGATCCTTAAAAGGAAATTGCAATTCATCAAAAATAACATTGCGGGAGATATACACATGGCCAATGGATGGATCCAAACATAAATAGCCAACGGAATGAGAAGAATAGCCCAAGAACACACAACGAGCAGACCATCTGTCAAGCTTAGTAGCTGTATAAGACTTGAGATAAGGCCAACAAGCATATCCAAAAACTTTTAATAGATAATAGTTAGGCCATTGATTATACAAAAGCTCAAAAGGACTTCGTGAATTCAACATTCGACTAGGCAATCTATTAATAAGATAAGAAGCAGTGGCAAATGCATAAGACCAGAATGGTCTTGGAAGGTAAGCATGGGTTATTAAATCTAAGCCAGTTTCAACAATAGTGTGGTGACGATGTTAAACAATGCCATTCTGTGTGTGAGTGTGAGGGTAGGAGACGCTATGAAAAATACCAAGAGACACAAGAATTTTATATAAAGAGCGAAACTCTCCTCCCCAATCAAACTGAAAATGTCGAATGACAGATTGATAATAAGTAGATACAAGTTTATTGAAATTATGAAAAACAAAGACAACTTCATTTTTACTATTGATGGGATAAAGCCAAATAAAACGGGAAAAACTATCTATAAAGGAGACATAATATCTAAACCATCAAGAGAAACTATAGGAACAGGGCTCCATACATCACAAAAAATTAAATCAAAATGTGCAGAGGATCTATGAGGCTAGGTAGGATATGGCAGAATAGGACTCTTTGAGAGACAACAAGTAGAACATTGATTATTATCTGACTTGGAAGAGACAGGAAGACTGTTGGAAGAGAGAATGAGCTGAACCACTTGAAAAGTTGGGTGACCAAGACGATTATGCCATTGATTGAAGGAGGTGCACGTATCATAGAAAGCTTATGGTTGAACATTGGTTGGAAGAGGATAGAGACGATCTTTAGGAGGACCTTGAAGCAGAGGAGTCTTTGTTTTGGAATCCTTAATGACAAAACAACCATCATGGAATTCAAAGAAAACGTTATTATCATGACAAAATTGGAAAGCAGAAAGTAAATTTTTAGAAATTTGGGGAACATGAAGAATGTTAGAGAGAAGAAAATTGCCACCATGAGTAGAAATATTGCTAGAGCCATAATGTTGAATTTGAAGTGGAGCACCATGCCGACTCTGACAGGCTGAGAACCTATGTAAATTTCATATTGAAGATTCATATTTGATAAATCAGAAATGATGTAATGAGTAGCGCCTGTGTCCGGATACCATAAAGCATCATTGAAAGAACCATATTCTGAATAGTTAGCTGAAAAAGAAGGAGGTGTAGGTGCTTGATATGAATGATTGTATCTGTTATAACAAACGCTAGCCTCATGCCCAACTTTTTACAAATTTGACATGGACGATCATTAGAATCAATAAATGTAGAACGCCTACCATTGTGACGACCACCACCTCTATGAAATCGTCTACCATAGCCTCGAAAATTGTTAAATGATCTACCTCCTTGATGTATAAAATTGCTACGATTAGGTTGTGATATTGTGGCAGTGTGAACACCCTATTTTGTTCGGGCCCCACTTAAAAATACAAAAATAATTGATAATGATTGATGTCCAAATTGGCAATAATCATTGAAAGGAAAAATAAAAATAAAAAACGAAAATAAGAAAAAATAAGGAAATCCTCCTATTGATGATGATTGGTGTCTAAATAGGCAATCATCATTGAAAGGAAAAAAATAAAAAAAATGAAAATTAAAATAAATCCCCTCAATGATATTATTGGCATTGTCATTCATTAAGGGAAAATAATAAATAAAAAAATGAAAAAAATATCATTTATGTTAATAGGTTTAAATTAGGAAGTTACTTGTGGGGAGAATAATGAAAAAAAAATAAAATAAAAACGGAAAAATCTCCACTAATGGTAATTAGGTCAAGTTAGGAAGTTTTATCAATAGAAAATACAAAAAAAAATAAAAAAACGAAAATTAAAATTAAAAAAAAAAATCTCCATTGATGGTAATTAGGTCAAGTTAGGTAGTTCTTAACATAAAATACAAAAAAAAAATCAAAAAAAAAAAGAAAAAAAAAGGAGCATTTATGAAGAAAACCCTACCTTAAGACTATAAATAGGAGTGCAAGGGTTGAAGGAAGAGGGACAAAGAATTTTGGAAGAATTTTGGGAGAGCAAGGAGATAAGGTCTGTGGTTGAGTTTTCATCCTTTTCTTTAATTTCACTTTTACATCTCGTTTTTTTTTTCTCTCATCTAATATCCCTTGGTTCATGCTTACCTCATCATGCCTCATGCTTACCTCATCATTCATGCACTATGAATTTATCCAATATGCATTACATTGCTTCACTTTGTATTATGATGTTGCTGGACGTGTTTTAGCTCATTGTGGTCTTGTGAATTTGCATTTTATTGTCCAACTGAATTATTTCATACATAGACAAGAGGTATGTGCTGTCTTATTTTCTTACGATATTAGGTGTTATGCTTAATAAATATAGATAATATAATTGTACTTGCCTCTTGTTTATTATGTGATTCTATCACCCTATCTCTTACTGTAGCGGGTTCAAAAAATAAAAGGTACGCATAAATCTCCTCACTTTTGACTTCTTTTTTGTTTAACTTTTGCTACTTTTCTTTTTTTTCTTAATGCCTTTCTTAGGTCCTCTTTCAAAAAAAAAAAAGAAAAAAATATTTTGACACATTTTGATAAATGAAAATACAATGGAAAAACTCTCTTTTACAAGAAAATAAAAAAAACGTTTTTTGAAAAAAAAAAAAGTAAAAAACACAAACCCAACAAAAAAAGATATTTTTCTTAAATAAATTAAATAAACATTTTTCTAAAAATCACCAACCAAGTGGCACGCTTTTCTACCCCCCGAACTACGTGGGCTTTTATCCCTCTAAAGGGTACGTGGGCCCTAGGTTTTCATCCTATGTCAAGTCCAATTTTGTAAATAAATATTTTTTTTTCTTATTTTCTTATTGTAAAAAAATATTTTTTTAAATAAATATATTTTTCCTTATTGTAAATAAGTGTTCTTTTTTTCTCTTCTTTAGTTTCATTTCATTTAGTTTTGTAAATGTTTTTTTATTTGGGTAAATATAATAAAGTTAAAGGCCATAATATTTTTAAATAATTAACTTAGGGTAACTATTCTTATGAATGAGTGTTGTGGGGTGCCTAACACCTTCCCCACACACAAACGACTCCCGAACCCTAAATGATTTTTGTAGACCAGTTTCCATTTTTAGAAAGGTTTCCAAAATTATCCTTTTTCAAAAAAATTTTGGTGGCGGCTCCATGTTTTCCAAATTCCGGGCGCTACAGCTTGGCGACTCCACTGGGGACCGTTTGAGAGTCAAGCACATTTAAGTTAAGTGTTTAAAAATAATTTGGCCTTAATTTTATTTTAATTACCCTTTTCTTATTATTAGTTTTTTTTTTGTGAATAGTTGTTTTTCTTTATTAAATTCCTTATTCATCTATTTGTTTGTTTTTTTTCTCCTTTTTTCTATCTATCTTATGATCTGCTTAGCAGATGAGGGTTGGGTAGAACCTAGGCCCATAGGTTGGTATGCTCTCCACACACACTAAACACATACACTATTCTCCTCACACACATTTTGGGCCCTATACCCGGGTCTGTGAGTTCCTTAGGTGAGTGGAAGTTTCTAGCGGTCTCCCTGTGGGGTTTTAAGAACCCCTTGAGGTTACTGTGAAGACTTCATCCTAGCTGTTACTCATTTGGTGAGGTTGATCCCTGTGGGGTTTTCAGAACCCCCTGAAGGTCAACTTCATCAAATGGGGTCTTCATCTTTACGATGGGGGCAGTTAGGAGACCTTTATCTGTGAGAATTAGAACGACCTTGAAACCATTACACCTATTAATAGAAATTATAGACCTACCCAATTAATTAGTACCTGCCTTTCTTAGGATAGATACTACTAACCTAGGGTCATTCCTAAAATAGGACACTGGAGGGCATATATTTATTTTATTGTTGATAATCTTTATTGTCATCCATGCATAATCAATAGAACCCCTAGGATCAAGTGACTAACTGTCGCTTCACCTGAGTATGTATCTAGCATCATTCCACATAAAGATACATCACAAGGACGGTGTATGCATTAGATAGCTAACCTTAGTCTAAGGGTCTATGACCCTAAAAGACCATGATCGCATCATATCAATCATGTTAGAAAACATCTCGATGAGAGATAACCCTTTAGGACTTATAAGGTATCATTATATCATCCATTAGCATTTTAACTTCATTTGATATGGGCCTTGGACATAATCATCATTTTTAAAAAAAAAACCTTAGCCGTGTGATGGTTTGGGCCATTCACAGGTTAATGGGCACTTCATTCTCCCTATGAGGTAATAGATCTCTTGAGGAGGTGAAGTTATTTTTCTTAATGTCCATCACCCATATCAAAACTTGAAGTATAAGTCATCACACTTTCATGTCTCATGAGATATCCTTGCATCATCCATTGGCATTTAGCTTCATTCGATATGGGCCTTGGACATAATAAACATTTACCAAAACCCTTAGCCGCATAATAACTTAGGCCGTTCGCAGGTTAATGGGCACTTCATTCTCCCTATGGGGTATTGGATCTCTTGAGGAGGTGAAGTTCTTTTTCTTAATGTCCATCACCCATATCAAAACTTGGAGTATAAGTCATTACTCTTTCATGTCTCATGAGGTATCCTTGCATCATCTATTGGCATTTAACTTCATTTGATATGGGCCTTGGACATAATCATCATTTTTAAAACCCTTAGCCACGTGATGGCTTGGGCCATTTGCAGGTTAAGGGGCACTTCATTATCCTTATGAGGTAATAGATCTCTTGAGGAGGTGAAGTTCTTTCTCTTAATGTCCATCACCCATATCAAAAATTGGAGTATAAGTCATTACTCTTTCATGTCTCATGAGGTATCCTTGCATCATCTATTGGCATTTAACTTCATTTGATATGGGCCTTGGACATAATCATCATTTTTAAAATCCTTAGCCACGTGATGGCTTGGGCTATTCGCAGGTTAAGGGGTACTTCATTATCCCTATGAGGTAATAGATCTCTTGAGGAGGTGAAGTTCTTTCTCTTAATGTCCATCACCCATATCAAAACTTGAAGTATAATTCATCACTCTTTTCATGTCTTATGAAATATCCTTGCATCATCCATTGATATTTAGCTTCATTTGATATGGGCCTTGAACATAATAAATATTTAACAAAACCCTTAGCCGCGTAAGGCTTAGGCTATTCACAGGTTAATGAGCACTTCATCCTCCCTATGGGGTATTGGATCTCTTGAGGAGGTGAAGTTCTTTTTCTTAATGTCCATCACCTATATCAAAACTTGGAGTATAAGTCATCACTCTTTCATGTCTCATGAGGTATCCTTGTATCATCTATTGACATTTAACTTCATTTGATATGAGCCTTGGACATAATAGACATTTAACAAAACCCTTAATCGCATAATAGCTTGGGCCGTTCATAGGTTAATGGGCACTTTATCCTCTCTATGGGGTATTGGATCTCTTGAGGAGGTGAAGTTCTTTTTCTCAATGTCCATCACCCATATCAAGGCTAGAAAGCACATGTGATACAATATTGCTCCGTCTAAACATCCTAACCAGCTACCCCCTATGCTTTCATACAACACGCACTCACATAGTCGTCAGAGGGCAGCCAATCCCAGTAAAGTTGAATCTAATATGGATCATTAGATAGGGAGGGAAGATTAGCACTCTGAAATCCCCATATAAGGAAGAGATTCCTGATGTCCTCTGAAGTGCTAAACAAGCCAACTGTTGCAATGGTTTCAACAATAGGCAAAAAAAACTGGGCATGGATTTGAGCTGATGATTCTGGAAGGGCTCTGGAAAATTGGAAGTTTGAGGACACCTTCAATTCTATCATTTTAGAGTAACATGCCTAGCTAAAAGTTGTCTTTTTATGCTTTGTATGCGCCTTTAGGCGAGCTCTTATATGAACCATGAATAAAGAATGATATGCGAAAAAAATTCACTTATTTATATCCATTCCTTTGTTTTCTTTTCCTTCTATTCATTCGTTGTTCATTTTTCGCCCTCCAGAAAATCAATTTCCTCGGAACTCTTGTCCAACGCAGAGGTTCCTGAGTGCATGAATGATGATTCGCTTGTTTCCATTGATATGCATGATTACGAGTATGATGATGAGATCATTCAAAAAAATCCTCGAATCTGACGACAATAGAATGTGCCCACATGAAGATGTAATTGAAGTGATAAATATGGGCACAGAGGAAGAAAAGAGAGAACTAAAGATAGTAGATAACCCGAAAAGAGAGCAAATGGTTGAACTATTCAAAGAATTCATAGATGTGTTCGCATGGTCTTATCAAGACATGTCAGGCCTTGATTCAGGGATTGCTTCTCACAAGATCCCGTTATTCCCATACACTAAGGCTAAAAAGCAGAAATTGAGGAAAATTGAGGAGGCTCACTTCCGATATGTCCTTAATGGTTCGAGAGGAGGTAATGAAACAATTAGAAGCGGGTTTCCTAGAAGTAGCTAAATACCCACAATGGATTGCACATGTCGTTCATGTCCTAAAGAAGGACGGCAGAATTCGAATGTGTGTGGATTATCTAGATCTGAACAAAGCTACCCCAAAAGATGATTTTCCATTGCCTCATATTGATGTCCTGGTTGATAATACAGCCCGTAGCTATAGGTACTCATTCATGGATGGGTACTCAGGATATAACCAAATCCTTATGGATAGGGAGGATAAAGAAAAAACCACATTTATTACACAATGGAGCACTTATTGTTACTGCGTCATGCCATTCGGGCTAAAGAATGCTGGGGCAACTTATCAGCGTGCCATGGTGGCACTCTTCCATGATATGATGCATAAAGAACTTGAAGTATACGTGGATGATATGGTAGCTAAATCTTCTGAGGGAGAAAGCCATGTTGTGGTGTTAAGAAAGCTATTTGAAAGGCTATGCAAGTACAAGCTACGACTAAATCCTAACAAATGCGTCTTTGGAGCTTTATCTGGAAAATTGTTGGGCTTCATTGTAAGCCAAAAAGAGATTATAGTAGATCCAGACAAAGTAAAAGCAATACGAGAAATGCCCCTCCTCAAATAGAAAAGGAAGTTCAAAGCTTTTTGGGGTGGCTGAATTACATTGCACGATTCATTGCCAACCTGACTGCAACTTGTGAGCCGATATTCAAGCTTTTAAAGAAGAACTGCACCAGGAAGTGGGATGAAGATTGCCAATAGGCATTTGATAGAATCAAGGATTATTTGCTAAATCCCCAAATTTTGGTTCCTCCTGTACTAGGACGACCTTTAATTTTGTATTTAACAATACGACCAAATTCCATGGGAGCCATGCTGGGGCAACAAGATGCATCTCAGCGAAGAGAACAATCGATCTATTACTTGAGCAAGAAGTTTAATGATTGTGAGTCACGTTACCAGATGATCGAGCGAACTTGTTGTGGTTTAGTCTGGGCTACAAGGAGGTTGAGGCAATACATGCTTTACTACACCACTTGGTTAATTTCTAGAGTAGACCCACTCAAGTACATCTTTAAAAGCCCACATGTAGCCGGAAGAGTCTCTAAGTAGCAAGTAATATTGTCTAAATATGATATAAGATACGTCATTCAAAAATCCGTTAAGGGTGGTACGATAGCATATCACTTAGCGGAAAACCCCATAAATGAATACCAGCCACTAGATTTCAAATTTCCAGATGAAGACATATGTGCTACAGAAGATCCGATCGAGGAAAGCAAATCGAAGGGGTAGGAAATGTATTTTGATGGGGCAGCAAACATGCATGGCAATGGTGTAGGGGCAGTAATCATATCCCCATATGGAAAGCAATTTCTGATTGCTATAAATTTAGGATTTGACTGCACCAATAACATGAAAAAATATGAAGCTTGTATTAATAGTCTCCAAGCTGCCATAAATCTTGGAATAAAAAACCTAAAAGTCAATGGTGACTCAGCTCTCATAATTTATCAGGTGACTGGTGAATGGCATACTAAAGACCCAAAGTTGATCCCTTATCAAGAGTATTTGATAGAGTTGATCAAAAATTTTGAAGTAATCAATTTCCATCACATGGCCAGAGAAAAGAATCACTTCGTCGCTGCTTTAGCTACTTTAGCGGCTATGATCCAACTCGATTGTGGGGTCCAAGTTCAACCAATACATATTGAGACTAGAAGATCGCCAGCATTTGCTTTAATATTGGAAGAGAGCACGACGAGCAACCTTGGTACCATAGTATTAAGATGTATATGGAGCATGGTACTTACCCTCCAGACGCGACACATAATGAAAAGAAGACCATCCGTCGATTGGCCATGGGCTTTTTTATTAGTAATAACGTCCTATATAAGAGAAGCTTTAATAGGACATTGCTACGCTGTGTAGACATGAGGGAGGCGCACAAGATTATGGCAGAGATCCATGAAGGCGTATGCGGTACACATGCAAATGACCACTCATTAACTAAACAAGCTCAAAGATCTGGTTACTACTGGATAACTATGGAGAAGGATTGTATCAATTATGTTAGAAAGTGTCATAAGTGCCAGATATATGCCAACAAAGCTAATGCCCCTCCGACTATAATGCATATTCTCGTATCTCCATGGCCATTCTCCATGTGGGGAATAGATGTCATTGGGCCGATTAACCCAAAAGCTTCGAATAGTCATCGTTTCATCCTCATTGATATTGACTATTTCACTAAGTGGGTAGAAGCCAATTCCTTTGCTAGTATTACTCAAAAGGCCTTCATCAAGTTCTTAAAGGCCAATATCATCTGTAGATATGGGTTACCAGAGAGGATTATAACTGACAATGCACCAAACCTCAATGGGGCAGCAATTAAAGAATTATGTGATCAGTTCAAAATCAAACATCATAATTCTGCACCGTACAGGCCACAGATGAATGGTGCAGTTGAGGCAGCCAATAAAAACATTAAGAAGATCATCGGCAAAATGACAGTGACCTATAAGGATTGGCATGAAATGCTTCCATATGCATTACACGGATACCGTACCACAATGCGTACTTCAACTGGGGCAACCCCTTACTCTTTAGTTTATGACATGGAGGCTGTTACTCTAATCGAAGTAGAAATACCATCCCTGAGAATCTTGGCTAAATCAGACCTAGATAAAGTGAATGGATATGTTCTCGATTTGAACAATTAAATACGATTGAAGAAAAGAGGCTCACAGCAATATGTCATGGGCAGTTATATCAGTCACGAGTTGCAAGGGCCTTTAATAAGAAACTACGACCCAGGGGGTTTAAAGTAGGAGACCTAGTCCTCAAAAAGATCCTACCAAATCAAGAAGATGACAGAGGTAAATGGACTCCAAATTATGAAGGCCCATATGTTGTTAAGCAGGCTTTCTCTGGAGTGGCATTGATATTGACAAACATGAATGGCCAAGATTTACCAAGACCAATCAATTCATATGCTATAAAGAAATACTATGTATGAAAAAAAAAAGAGCTTGCTAAGTTCAAAACCCGAAAGGATGGCTTAGGCAAAAGTTAAAGCAAAAAAAAACCTCGCTAAGTTGAAAACCTGAAAGGGCGGCTTAGGCAAAAGTTAGATAAAAAAAAAAAGAAAACCTCGCTAAGTTGAAAACCCAAAAGGGCGGCTTAGGCAAAAAAAAAAAAAAAGAGCTCACTAAGTTGAAAACCTGAAAGGGCGGCTTAGGCAAAAGTTAGAGGGAAAAAAAAAAAGAAAACCTCGCTAAGTTGAAAACCCAAAAGGGCGGCTTAGGCAAAAAAAAAAGCTCGCTAAGTTGAAAACCCGAAAGGGCGGCTTAGGCAAAAGTTAGAGCAAAAACAAAAGCTTGCTAAGTTGAAAACCCGAAAGGGTGGCTTAGACAAAAGTTAGAGCAAAAAGAAAAAAAGAAAACCTCGCTAAGTTGAAAACCCGAAAGGGCGATTTAGGCAAAAAAAAAAGCTCGCTAAGTTGAAAACCAGAAAAGGTGGCTTAGGCAAAAGTTAGAGCACAAAAAAAAACAAAAACCTCGCTAAGTTGAAAACCCGAAAGGGCGGCTTAGGAAAAAAAATGAGCTCACTAAGTTGAAAACCCGAAAGGACGGCTTAGGCAAAAATTAGAGAACAAAATTGGGAGCTGTTAAGTTGAAAACCCGAAAGGGCGGATTAAACACATATCGAAGAAGGTTATCAGTCCTAGCCCCATGACTCTCTTTACTTTGTCTATTTGGAAGACTCCGTAATCATTCATCGAAAAGTGCATATCTCTAGCAATTAAGCAAGGCACCATCAGGGGGACTACACGGAACTAAAAGCGAAGGAGCTCCTAATAACATCACGTCTACACCAATATATGGTCATCATCATGCATCCACTTGAATATTGGAAGATCATTTCTTTTAAATGAATCTTCATCCTTAGTATATCTTTCCCTTCTATTAAATCACATGTCAAACTTTGTGTCATGATTTGTATAAGGGTAACTCTTTTTAATGAAAGCACAACTTTTGTCTGGATAAATACTCACGTTGATATACATGGTGTCCTCTACTCCCATTTAACTTGTGTAATTTCAGGATCATTATCGAAGGTCCCAACTGGAATTTTTGTTGTGGGATCAAACAGTTGATAAAGGGACACAATCTAAACTGAGGGTTCTAAGCTGTGGCATCTATGTGAATCTTATTATACACATCTTCATACATCCGACAAGACTGCGCAAGTAACGGGGTACTGGTTAGGCACCTGGACGAAGAAGGAGCAATATCACCTGCCAGGCTATTCTTTAACACCACAATTATTGCACTCATTCTCATTAGCATGTCATCACCTCCATTATCAACATCACTATTAACATCATCATCATCACTACTATCATCATCATTATTAGCATTATGATTGTATTCATTATCCTCATTAGGATTCCATCATCACTGTCATCATCATTATTAGTGTCATCACCTCCATCATGACATCAATATTCTGATATTCCCTTCATTATCATGGCCATTATCATCCTCTTCATCATCATCTTTGTCATCATCACTGTCATCATTATTATCAATGTCATCATCTTCATAAGCACTACTCCAAAGGGCATCACATGTTCATAGCACCCTTTTCAAAGCCCTGTAACGGCTGGCACCCTTTCAAAGCCCTGTATCGGCAGGCACCCTCAAAGCCCAGTAACGGCTGGCACCCTTTCAAAGCCCTGTACCGGCAGGCACCCTCAAAGCCCAGTAACGGCTGGCACCCTTTTCAAAGCCCTGTACCGGCAGGCACCCTCAAAGCCTAGTAATGGCTGGCACCCTTTCAAAGCCCTCTAACGGTATGCACCCTCAAAGCCCAGTAACGGCTGGCACCCTTTCAAAGCCCTGTACCGGCAGGCCCCTCAAAGCCTAGTAACGGCTGGCACAATTCTTTTAAAGCCTAATAACGCTTGGCATAATTCTTTTAAAGCCCTGTACCGGTAGGCACTATTCTTTCAAAGGCCTGTACCAATAGGCACCCTCAAAGCCCAGTAACGGCTGGCACAATTCTTTTAAAGCCCTGTACCGGCAGGCACTATTCTTTCAAAGCCCTGTACCAACAGGAACCCTCAAAGCCCAGTAACGGCTGGCACAATTCTTTTAAAGCCCTGTACCGACAGGCACTATTCTTTCAAAGTCCTGTACCAACAGGCACCCTCAAAGCCCAGTAACGGCTGACACAATTCTTTTAAAGCCCTGTAACGGCAGGCACTATTCTTTCAAAGCCCTGTATCAGTAGGCACTCTCAAAGCCCAGTACCGTCTGGCACAATTCTTTTACGCCCCACTAAAGTCCTATGCTACTAGGCGCTTCACTTCCATTCCAGGTAATCATCTATCTCCACTTGCATTCTTCTCCCCTATGAACCAAGTAAAGAGGGGCATGGACACTGTATTTTGTACAAACCCTCTTTGGTTCCAAGGGAGCACCTTATTCTCTGGCCGGACAAAATACGTGTTCTTATCTTTACTTGCTTCATAGACAAGAATCTCACTTTTCTCAGCTACGAAAAAAGTAAAAAGGGGCAACTGTGAACACCCTATTTTGTCCGGGCCCCACTAAAAAATACAAAAATAATTGATAATGATTGGTGTCCAAATTGGCAATCATCATTGAAAGAAAAAATAAAAATAAAAAACGAAAATAAGAAAAAATAAGGAAATCCTCCTATTGATGATGATCGGTGTCTAAATAGGCAATCATCATTGAAAGGAAAAAAATAAAAAAAAAATTAAAATTAAAATAGATCCCCTCATTGATATGATTGGCATTGTCATTCATTAAGGGAAAATAATAAATAAAAAAACAAAAAAAAATATCATTTATGTTGATAGGTTTAAATTAGGAAGTTACTTGTGGGGAGAATAATGAAAAAAAATAAAATAAAAACGGAAAAATCTCCACTAATGGTAATTAGGTTAAGTTAGGAAGTTTTATCAATAGAAAATACAAAAAAAATAAAAAAAATTGAAAATTAAAATTAAAAAAAAATCTCCATTAATGGTAATTAGGTCAAGTTAGGTAGTTCTTAACATAAAATACAAAAAAACAAAATCAAAAAAAACGAAAATAAAAAAAAAGGAGCATTTATGAAGAAAACCCTACCTTAAGACTATAAATAGGAGTGCAAGGGTTGAAGTAAGAGGGACAAAGAATTTTGGAAGAATTTTGGGAGAGCAAGGAGATAAGGTCTGTGGTTGAGTTTTCATCCTTTTCTTTGATTTCACTTTTACATCTCGTTTTTTTTCTCTCATCTAATATCCCTTGGTTCATGCTTACCTCATCATTCATGCACTATGAATTTATCCAATATGCATTACATTGCTTCACTTTGTATTATGATGTTGCTGGACGTGTTTTAGCTCATTGTGGTCTTGTGAATTTGCATTTTATTGTCCAACTGAATTATTTCATACATAGACAAGAGGTATGTGCTATCTTATTTTCTTACGATATTAGGTGTTATGCTTAATAAATATAGATAATATAATTGTACTTGCCTCTTGTTTATTATGTGGTTCTATCCACCTATCTCTTATTGTAGCGGGTTCAAAAAATAAAAGGTACGCATAAATCTCCTCACTTTTGACTTCTTTTTTGTTTAACTTGTGCTACTTTTCTTTTTTCTCTTAATCCCTTTCTTAGGTCCTCTTTCAAAAAAAAAATTAAAAAAAATATTTTGACACATTTTGATAAATGAAAATAAAATGGAAAAACTCTCTTTTACAAGAAAATAAAAAAAACGTTTTTTGAAAAAAAAAAGTAAAAAACACAAACCCAACAAAAAAAAGATATTTTTCTCAAATAAATTAAATAAACATTTTTCTAAAAATCACCAACCAAGTGACACGCTTTCCTACCCCCCGAACTACGCGGGCTTTGATCCCTCTAAAGGGTATGTGGGCCCTAGGTTTTCATCCTATGTCAAGTCCAATTTTGTAAATAAATATATATTTTTTCTTATTTTCTTATTGTAAAAAAATGTTTTTTTAAATAATATATTTTTCCTTAT
This sequence comes from Inga laurina, assembly GCA_963855925.1. Classification (NCBI taxonomy): domain Eukaryota; kingdom Viridiplantae; phylum Streptophyta; class Magnoliopsida; order Fabales; family Fabaceae; genus Inga; species Inga laurina. Next base: position 53,703,859 of record OY979710.1, read on the forward strand.
TGTAAATAAGTGTTCTTATTTTCTCTTCTTTAGTTTCATTTCATTTAGTTTTGTAAATGTTTTTTTATTTGGGTAAATATAATAAAGTTAAAGGCCATAATATTTTTAAATAATTAACTTAGGGTAACCATTCTTATGAATGGGTGTTGTGGGGTGCCTAACACCTTCCCCACACACAAACGACTCCAGAACCCTAAATGGTTTTTGTAGACCAGTTTCCATTTTTAGAAAGGTTTCCAAAATTATCCTTTTTCAAAAATTTTGGTGGCGGCTCCATGTTTTCCAAATTCCGGGCGCTACAGGCAGTATTAACTAGAAGTTCAGATGTAGCAGGAAGAGTATTTTGCTGTTTCATATGTGATTCAAACACCAGAAGATGACTAAACTTCTTCAATTGATAAGGTATGATGTTGAGTAGTTAATGAAGTAACAATTGGATCAAAATCATAGCCAAGCCCTGCAAAGAGATATGTATTGAAATCAAGATCACTAATAGGATTACCTGCTGCAACTAATGAATCAGTGATTAATATAGCATGCTTATGATAAGTAGCAATAGATTCATCGCCTTTCTTTAAATTTGTCAATTGTTGATGAAGCTGAACATAATGAGCCTAAGATTATTGAGAAAACAAAGTTTCCAAAGCTAGCCACATATCTCTTGAATTTTTATGATGCATGACTCTTGAATTAAATTCTCAGATAAAGAGGCAATCAAAGCATGTGTTTGGATGCAATGAAAAAAAGTGTTTTTTCTTATAAAACCTTGGTTTTGTCCAAAAACCCTTAAACACTCAATAGTTCTGTACAATCCCGTTTTTTAGTGAAATCATGGTTTTGGTGTTAAAACCATGGTTTGAAGGAAAAACTTTTTTTTTCTTCTTTCATGATATGGCCCCCACCTTCTCTCATTGGTCATGTTCATATTTATGGGCCCCACACCACTCTCTCTCACATCTGTTTTTTTGAAAGAATTTAGACATTCTCTCTTGTCTATCTATTTTTTTTTTAGAATTTTAAAATTTTAATGCTTCCTCCTATCCTTAATATAAGACCTATTTATCTAATTTGATTATATTAGAAAAATTATTTAAGTTAATTAACATTACATATAGACAAATTTATTTCATTTCAGGTATTAATTATGAAATTTAATGTTAAATAATGGGTTAAGATGCATCCTTTTTAATGCCGTTAATGGTTTTCGTCTCTTACAATTTAACGTCGTTAGATCAAATTTAATGGATTTATTAAATTTTCATCCTTTTTAATTACTCATTGTTATTTCTGCATCTTCCAGAACTTATTTGTACTAGACACCCCTTAGGAAAAACTTGGTTGTTAAATTTGGATCTTAACCTTTAAATAATACATAAAATATAATTTTATTCTTTATATGTAATTATCACAAAAGTTAATGTCTTTTTTAGTAATTTGACCATGAAAAAGTTATTCTGATCATAATATCCAAACACTCTCATTTTATCAAAATCACTTTTTTCCCATAATATATTCTGCTCATAATCTATTCTCTAAAAGTTATTCTTCACTTTTTCTCCAGAAGCTATTTTCTAAAAGCTAACCCAAACACACTCAAAATAGAGAACAACATATGATCTTTATCGAACCATTGCAAGAATTCTGGATTTGGGAGACCTGAAGATAATCGTGCAAATGGAGCTACATTTGTGCCATCAATATAGCCAAACAAATGCTGACCATGAAGATACAGTAACATCTGAGTGTGCCAGATCAGGTAATTCTCATCTTTCAATTTAACAGAAACAAAATGAATAAAATTAGATGGTGCAGAAGGAGATAAAATTGCAAAGGACGGAGATGCAACGACACCAGAATTATTTGATAAAGATTCCGTCATATTGGCTCAGATTTGTCAAATATCGCTCTGATACCATCTTGAATGATAAAAGACAAATAGCATAAATATAAAACAAGTATTGTGACCATGAATAATTGTATTCCATTGAATGAATTGTGTAGTACAGTGTTGAGCTATTTATAGAACAGTACAATTGATCTTAGCCATACACGTATACAAGTAAAAGATTATTCTAAAGCCTGTTACTTTTGCTGAGTTGTCTTCTTATGCCTTGTTTGGGAACATATAATACTATTTTGATTATTAAGACATAATTATTTAATTTGATTATATTAAAGAAGTTAGTTAAGTTAATTAATATAATGTTTATTTTCTAAAATATCCTAGTCATCTTCCATAATTCTCTCATTTCATCTATTTTTTAATTATTGTTGAAGAAGCATCAGTATGGACAAATTAGAAAAAGATTGACAAACATGAAAAGTATGTTCTATATTTAAAACCAAGACCAACTCCTAAAAATTATATCTTATATTAAAGACAGCACGGTGTGGATCGTATGGCGGATTTGGATTCATTTTTATCCTTCTTTTTTTTTACTTCCCTTCAAAATTTGAAAACATGCAAAATAGTAGTATAACAAGTATATATAAATAATATCTGAACAAAAAAGGCATATATATAAAAATAAGAATATAAATAAAAATAATTATTGTATCCTGAAAAAATAATAAATAAAATATAATGAATAATACCCTAATCCTTAATATAAGACACATTTATCTAATTTGATTAGATTAAAAAAGTTAGTTAAGCTAGTTAATATAACATATTTTTCCTAAAACATCCTAATCATCTTCTTTAATTTCTTTATTTCATTTTCTCTTTAATTATTGTCAAGAGAGTATTAATAAGAGTAAATTTAAAAAATATTAATAAATATAAAAATTATATTTTATATTTAAGATCAAAATTAATTATTTAAATATTTCAATACAGGGAGAACAGTGAGTATTATACCATTCATCATTGTACAAAGATATCTTTCATATGCAAAATATCAATATATTCTTTTTCTACCTGATTTCTGCATTTCACAAAATCTGTGCTCCATTTGTTATAGACTTATAGGAAAAGACCAAGATTTTCTTTTTGCGTTTTATTTTCTCTCTTGTTTTCGCTTCTATGTATGGGAATGCCCTGTTTCCTTCCTCTTCCCTCGCTCACCCTAATAACGTATGCCTCCTTCCTACATAAAAGCTCATCTCTTTCACTTTTCCCTTCAGTCCCACCTTCCTACACACTGTCACTGCAAAGCCATCATCGCTACTTGGTTCATCATATCACCAGCAATATTCCATAAAGATCGTTTCTTTTAGCCAAAGCAACGCTGACTTAATGAGGTTTTATCGCGTTTCATAGGGTCTTGAGGCCTTTCAATGGCAGATATTTTTGACCGGACCACGTCGTCCCTTCTTTGTTCGGAGGACAGTAACACTTGCCTTGCTGATTTTCAATGTAATGCTACAGATGGTTTTGAAATTCCCCGTTCTTTGAACCACCAAAACACTGGTTCGAACTGGGGTGGGTTCGAATCCGTATTGGGTTTTCCCTTACAGAGTGAAGAAACTTTGAGATTATTGACTGAGAAGGAGAGAGTTTATATGCCCAGGGAAGATTACCTTGTGAAATTGCGTAGTGGGGACTTGGACTTGAGTGTTAGGAGAGAGGCTCTTGATTGGATTTGGAAGGTTGGTTGATTGATCTTCTCAATTGGGGTTGTGGGTTTTGGGAATTTTTCTGCTCCATTGAACCTTCCCTTCAAAGAAAGAGGAAAGAATTATTTGTCTAGCTGATATGGACTACTAATTTCGATGGTCAATTTCTCCTGATGAGATTTTACTTTTGAAAGTCTTTGTTTTACTTTTCTTGATCTTGGGTTTGTTATAATGTTTGGCTTTCTCATTTGAATGGCTTTCCGGTTCAACAGTGAAATTTCTGTCAATTTCTAAACTGGCAATGTATCTGTTATTACTAAAGTCCATTCCTCAGCTGGTTTTGCAGAAACTCGTGTAAGTTTCAGAATGAATTTTTGATTTCCTTCTATGTTTCTCTTTTTAAAATCTTAACGCGCTTTCTCTCGTTTGTTGTTGAAATTGTGTGATGAATGTTTCTTGTCTTCATTTCTTATTGGGAACTTCAGTTAGTAACCTTGTTTTATATAATGTGATCAACAGGTTCACAACTATTATGGTTTTGGACCTTTGACCTTTTGTTTGTCCACCAACTACTTCGATCGATTCCTATCGATGCATGATTCAAATGTAAGATCGTATATTAAACTTGATCGCACTGGTGTTTTACCAGCTTCATGTTTTTATGATCTCTTCACCTAATCTGTTTAGAGAAGCCAAAAATGGACTGGGCAATTGTTAGCCGTGGCTTGTTTGTCAATAGCAACCAAAGTGGAGGAAACCGAAATGCCTCAATTGAAAGAATTTCAGGTTTAGAACCACATTATCACCTGAATTCTTGATGACATCTTTTTCTCAAAGTCATCACCGTTGTTTGTGATTTGCAGGTTGAAGAACCGAAGTTTGTATTTGAAGCCAGAAGCATTCACAGAATGGAGCTATTGGTACTGAACACGTTGCAATGGAAAATGCATGCCTTCACTCCTTGTTCCTTCATAGACTACTTCCTTACTAAAATCCCTTACCACCAACATACAGACACACTAAAGTCATCCATTTCTAGATCAATAAAGCTCATTCTTAGTATAATCAGAGGTATACCCTTTTACACTTTTTTTGCATTGTTCTTTATGAGCAATGGATATGAACTGTACATGTTGGGAAATCAATACAGGTGTTGATTTCTTGGAATTCAAGCCTTCTGAGATAGCTGCTGCAGTGGCCATTTCTGTTTCAAGAGAACTGCAAATAACTGAGATTGATAAGGCTATAGCTTGTTTTGTGATTGTGCAAAAGGTAAAAAATGGTGATCCCCACATAAGAAACAAGAGAGTCCAGAATGAGATAAGCGGTGTATTGATTTGGAAGGTTGAACCTTTTTGAGTTATGGGATTTTTAATTTTGCAGGAGAGAGTCCTGAAGTGTGTTGAATTGATCAGAGATTTGTTTTTGGTTAGTGTTCCTTCTTCTTCTAATTTAGGGAGAAACTCGGGGCCATTTTTATGTCAAAGTCCTATGGGGGTGTTGGATGCTGCAAGTTTGAGCTATAAAAGTGAGGAACCATCAGATGAATCATGTCCAAATTCTTCTTCACCTGCTAGTCCAAATACTATAAGTAACAAACCAGGAAAACCTGAAGACACTTCCAAGTCACAGAAATGCGAACCTTTTTCTCCTTCACCAAAGTTCTATCAGTTTGGTTGAATGGGGGAGTTTGGTGTGGTCTTGGAGGTACCTTTCAGTTGCAGAGAGAGAGAGAGAGAGAGAGAGAGAGAGAGAGAGAGTGTGTGTGTGTGTGTGTGTGTGTGTGTGTGTCAGTTTGGTTGAATGGGGGAGTTTGGTGTGGTCTGGGAGGTACCTTTCAGTTGCAGAGAGAGAGAGAGAGAGAGAGAGAGAGAGAGAGAGAGAGAGAGAGAGAGAGAGAGAGAGTGTGTGTGTGTGTGTGTGTGTGTGTGTGTGTGTGTGTGTGAATAAAAGATTTAGAAGAAAAAAGAAATTTAGAGGTATCTTGCTTCTAGCATTGGCAAAGAGAGGTTGATAAACTGTTTATAATCAGATTTGAGATTTCAGAAACAGCTGCAAATTCTACAGAGATGCTGATGGTAGGGGAAATTTTGATCAAAACCAGCGTAGAATGTCAAGTATGAGTATGCAATTTTGAGATAAAAGTTATCATTTTTTTAATTCATTTTCTCTGTTGTACTGAGAAGAGAGAGAATATATAGAAGGAGATTCTTTTGTTTTCTTTTTTCTTGTCATTTCCCTTCTTTTTACAAATTTTTGAATTTTAAAGACAAATAGAAGCTCAACCCTCAGCCATTTAATAAAAAATATAAATAAAAAATGAAACTCTAAGAAAGATTTTTTTTCATAAAATTAAAACCCTAAGCACTAAATTCTAAGAAAGGTTAACAGATCGATTTATTTATTGAGCCAAGAGGTGCATTCGAATGTGGGGAACTGGTGATTGATTTTATATTGTCTTTTCTATAATTTTCTTCTTTCTATAATTATTTGTTCCTCTTATCGAGTATCTATATTAGTTTTATTTTCATAGCATAATTAAATATGTAAACAGACAAAGACAAAGATATGGGTTATGAGAGCCTGCTAATAATAGAAGGCCCATTTGTTTTGAACGGTCAATATTAGGCTTCTCGGGTATCCTCCAAAAGAAGAAAATGGGACACCTAGAAATGGTGTTATTCAATTTTTTGTACCAAATTTTTTAAAAAATTTTATTATTCTTTTTATATTTTAAATTATTTTTCCTATATGCTATCTTTAATTTTTTTACCTGATTAATTTATTTTATTTTCGATTCAAAAGTGTTTTTTAATTTATACTTTTCTTTTTTATTGTCATTGAATTTTTTGACCAATACCGAGTTTCATTTTTCTTTGGAATTTTCTATATGAATATTCGAAGAGTTATACATTAATGCTTGTTATTTATAAATTAACATCTTCATACATTAATATTTTAAATTTGTACAAGTTAGCCTTGCCAAATTAAAGTACATGATAGTTCAAAAGTTGAAACCCGAACTTTTGTATTCTAAAATAATCTGGTTTCTTAATTGATTTTTCATGCTTTAAAATTAATTTAAGACCCCTATTCAAACATTTTCCCCTGCCCATTCAAACATTCAATATGACAATAAAATTTAAAAAAAAAATTGATGAAATGGTATGAATGACTAAAGTATGGTAAACTTGCCATTATCACTCACAAGTCACAATTGGTGATTTTTTTTTTATATAAAAAAACCCTTGGTTACTGGGAGAGAAGTTTGAAAATATGCACATGTTTGACACCAACCATTCTAACCAACCATTGAGATGAAGTGAAAAAAATGGAAGTGGTTTGGGTCCTTTTCTCTCAAAGAAAAGGATCATCATTTTCTTTCAGTGAGCTATTTGATTAAAATATCAACAGTTCAGATTTAATATATTTTTATAATATTATTTTTAATATATTAATATAATAATAATATTTTTATAATATATTAAATTTGAATCGTTGAAATCTCAATATGACGATCCACAGGAAGAAAAGGATAGTCCTTTTCTTTGGGGAAAAGGACCGAAGCCAGGTCCCAAAAAAATTGGGAGAACTGATGGGTTAGACGTGGAATCTAGTTATTTAAAATTCTCATATTAAGTAAGCAACATACAATGGTAAAATCCGATATAATAATTGAAAATGAGTCATGTTGATAATTCAAGAGACTTTACAATGGTTAAATTGTTTATGTATGACTGCATAGTAATTCTAAAAAGAATTCCCACTTATTGTAAGTTTAAAAAAAGGGGGGAGGGGAAAGATATCTTGATTGTACAAAACAGCTAAGCATGTTAACAATTTTGCCAAAACATTACAAATGACCATTATTTATAAGGGAAAATGACATTAAAAGTTTCCAATCAAAATAAATAATATTATAAAAGTCTCATAGTGTATTAATAACAAATGAAAGAGCTACTGTTAATAAATTATGAGATTTTTATAATATTATTATCTTTAATGATTTTCATTATTTATAATGAATACGAAAACAATACAAACAGATAAACATCGGAACTCTCTCTAATTTCATCCATGAATACTTTAAACGATAATCTTCACTGAGTTAGAGTTGCATCGATAGACAATAGCTATAAAAACTGTCATATGGAAAAGAAATAAATATTGCCAGACAGAAAAAGAAGACAGAGAAATTGCAGGACTGTGTTTGATTGAAAGTTTGATGAGTGTGGATGAGCAAGGCATGTGTATTTCTGTGAAACAGTAGGCAGAAATAAGTGGGTCTGTGTCAGACTACTGAGTGAGATTTTTGAAACACGTTATGCTGCTTTCAACGAGACTATACAACTTCTTTTTTTTTTTTTTTTTTTGGGTTCAAAATACAACTTAACTTCAAGCCTCATCATCTCAGTGCTTTTTCTTTTTTTCTTTCTTTCTTTCTTTTTTTTTTTTTTTTGCCGCATTTCACTCTTCATCTTTAATTCTGCTTCTGTATCAGAACACTGAATCAAACCCCATCAGTTTCCATCTCCTCCTTTTTCCATCTTCCTACCCTTCATCACTCATCCATACTTTCTCTTCTCTCTCATGCTTACACAATATATATCAACTCTATGACCATACACTTCCTCCTGGTACTAATACAAGATCCACTTTAATGAAAAAATTAAATTATATAGTGAATCCTATATTAAAGACCGGTGGAAGTATATATTTTAGGAATAATTGTCACCACTCACGAGCTTGTCAAAAAGATGATTAGTACTGCATTTGATCATTAATATGAGAGTTAGATAACTAATTTATGAATATTAAAAAAATTAATTTAGTTAGTTATTCATAATAAATGTGTGTTGCTTTCTCTAAAATACCCTTTTTAATCATATGAATTGGAACTGCCATTAATTTAAACCTACTTAATATGTGCAATCAATCATGATACTTTAGATAAGAAATTACTCCCTCTTCCTTTTTATAAGAAATTCTCTCTTTTGGGATTGATCATTTTTATAAGCAACTTTCTCCTTATGTCTCAAAATTTAAACTACTTTTGCCTTTTCTACCCCTATTAAATACACATCTTTATATTAATTATCCCTCACTCACAACTAATTCTCTTTCATTTACTCATTTATTACACATTATATCTCATACTTTATACTCATACTTTCTCATATTTCTTACTCATTCTCTCTCCTATTCTCTATTCATAAATAGGAGCATATTTAGGACAAACATGACATTTTTAACATATTTTTTGTTTTTAACTAATCTTAACTGTCAGTTCATTTTGCGCAATAAGAATAAAAAGAAATGGAGGAAATATAAATTTAGGAAACAAAGTTAATTGTGATTTTACATTTAAGACCAAAGTAAATCCTTTGAGGTCTTACATTTAAGTCCAGAGTGAGGTTACTTCACATTGTCAATTTCTTCTACTTGCAATTATGGATAGGGAAGAAAAATAGATAGATCCTGAAATTTAAAATTCGCACAAGAAACAAACATAAATTAAAAACACAAAAAACGAAAATGAATTACAAATAAATCTGCATCAAGACAGTTTTTATCTTAAACATAAATAGTAGTCAATCCAAGATCAGAGGCCTTGATTACGAACACAAACTGATCACCTGCCTTACTCCAAGTACTTTTATTGAACTGGCCTTTTGGCCCTCAAGTTACAACAAATGTTACAAATCAATGGAACGATCAGACACAAAATTCTTGACATTTCCTCTCAATTTTATTAGGTATGCAATTTGCAGGACTAAGAAACTGCCATGCTATACAAGAAGATAATCAAATTTTCAGATTTCAAAGAGGAAGTATCATCCTTGGTATTATTTTCAGATGGGTATGTTGGAGCAGATCGGCCAGAAGTGTTTTGAACCTATTTTCCTACCAATATATAGTCTTTGGAAGCCTGAATTTCGAGGCTCATGGAATAAACTAAAAATCATAAATCATCAAAGAAATCAGGTTGACCGGTCGACGTCAAGCAACGATGCCACATTCGACTGTTGGGATCCACCAACCTGGGATGAGATATTACTTCTGTTATGGGAAGGTAAGCATAGTGGGTGTTACAAATGCCTACTGTAATGCCACTGAATCCAGCAAAAGCACCATGAACCTGCAAAAACCATGAATCAAATATCAGATATACAAAAAGATGCCCGCCCATGTGTTCTATGCTCGGAAGTCAGAAGATTAGTTGATCATATTTCATTATCCTCTGTTCTTTATTAAGAACTCCAAGTAACTTTCAACGGGGCATTCCCTCCCATTCCATTACTCCCTATCATAACATAAGATAGAGGCATGAACTATGAAGTGTGTTCCAGTGCAAATGAAATGCTTTTATACAAGCATAGAAGGGGAGAGAGAGAGAGACTAACAGCATTTTGCCCAAGTACAGTGCATAGAATTCCATCTGATGCGTTTGCGCGACATGCACGGATCATGTATGTTGGATCAATATATTTCCCATCAGCGTGAACACCAATCTCCTTGAAATATTTTTTGGTCTGAAATACAGAAACTCTCAGCATATAATGTTTTTTGAAAAATATATTGTAAACAATGACATCTATCTATTCTGACAAAAAAGCACAAAATAGTTACTCACGGTTACTCAAAACAATATAATCTTAACTTAGATGCATCCTTGAAAGGAAACGCATATGTAAGTCTATCATTATACATCGTAAGTGTACAAATACCAAATATATATATATCCAATTGAATAAATCAAACATATATTAAATTTAACACAAATGGGACCTTACAGGATGGAGAGTATGGATCTTGTCCCCACTACCATATTCTTGGCAGGGGAATCCATCCCCACCATTCCTGATTTGGGGTTTCCCCACAGATAGGGGAAACCGGTATCCTCAGTAGCATATAAAACACATACAGTCAAATTTTACCAATTTCAACGGAAATACCAGTGGCTAAGGAGTTTTAGCATACATAACTCAAAGAATCCAAGCTGTAAAACAAGATGTGCTTGCAAGATTTTTTTTTTTTCCTAGCGAAAACTTATCATGCTAAGAGCAGAGAGCTATTTTCCACAATGCATGTCTTCCATTACCAAGTTTCAAGTCAAGCAATCACAAACCTCTTGTTGAATGCGTACACCAATGTCTCCAAGGACAGCATTTCCCGACGCATCAGTTGCATTAGTCTTTTGAAGTAAATCCTGCATCAAGAATAAGTCTTGTGAAGTTTAAGCTTCTAACTCTGGTTTAATAATCAATAAATAAGATTTCAGTATCAGTCAAAGATAATAATTATTTCTGTATTGGCTTCTTTTAGTTCAATATAAGACAAAAAATCACCTGTCCAGCTCCCTCGGCCGCACAGAGTACAGCTGATCCTTTTGTTTGTAAAAGGTACTTGAGATGATTTAAGACTCCATGCGGTCCATGTAACTTGAACGGAACCTAGAACCACACCCATCAACTTGGGATAATGACAAAGAAAACGGAAAACCAGCCGACTATTACTCTTATGATGATTATTATTACATACCTCAGGAATCAGGCATATGTCAATCTGTCCACTAGCTAGAGATTTTTTTTTTATACAAAAATTTTAGGAAGGGGTTCGGGCTTAACCCAATCCAAGGGCAGGGCCTCTAACTCATGATCCACTGGAGGCCTGTCCCTGTGGGCTCCTGGTTGGCAAGCCGCCCAATCCACACAGGTAGGTAGGGGACTTTCATCCCTATTTTTTCACCCCAGCTTCACTTAGCTGTGGAGATGCCTCCCCAAGCGCCGCAACTGGAGGCATAACTAAATGTCACTCCCAGAGATCGAACTCATGTCAAGGGGGTCACCCAGGCACTCATTGTCTGCTCCCCTCACCAACTGAACCCACAGACGATGGGTTGTCCACAAGCTAGAGATGCATGCATCGCAATAAATCCACTGCTACGACCCATCAATTTCACAACCCCAATTCCATGATATGCACTGTGTGCCTGTTTAAGATGAGGCAAGAGATGAAAATATTTCAAAACTAACCTACTTGAAACCATCAGTGGATAGAGCCAACATCACTCAGAATTATAAAATTTACCTCAATGTATGCAGAATTTATTGCTCTCTGTGATTCTTCAACAGCAGTATCAAAGCCAAATGTTTTGTCCATCAATAAAATATCATTGTCTATGGTTTTAGGCACTCCAACTACAGCTACCTTAAGCCGCCTTTTACGGCACTGAAAGAACAAAGATTGTGATTTGTCACTGGCAAATTATACAAATCCAGTGGAGGAGTGCATGATCAAAATTTGGCTGGGCAAACTTAGAACAGGATTTAAAATGTATATGAAAACCTTCAAGATCACTCATTAATGAAATTTTTACAGACACTATGTGGTTTAATTTTTAAGGTTTATAAAATAACAAAGTGAGTCAAAAGAAATTGAAGATTCAACCTTTCTATGAATATCCAATACAGCATATTTCCAAGATATAACCACCTAAGAAAGTTCATCATAGCACAAAATAATCCATATCAAATGCAATTGCTAAATACAAGGCTAAAGGATTAACAACCTCATTGTGAATTGCATTGGCACCAGCATGTGTACCATTTCCACCCAACACAAAAAGCATGTTGATCCCTCTTTTCTGAAATCAATAATACATAAATCAGAACATAGTCCAGAGGACATATGCAATAAATTCAATTTATTGATAGAATGGATCAGTTAGCCACCTCCAAACTATCCACGATCTCATTGACACTTGGTCCTCCTCGTGAAACTCCTAACAAACTTCCGCCAGAAAGATGAATATTCTGAACCACCTTCCTTGACAGCTGAGAATAAGAAAGAAAAAAGTCATGAAAAGGAGCTTGCATTTTTCTTAGTGTTATGATTAAGGCTCAGGAAGGCGGGCCTTGGCGCAAATGGTGGGTGCGCTGGCTTTCCGCCCCCAGGTCCAAGGTTCGAGCCCTGGAAACGGCCTCTTGGCAATATGTCAGGGTAAGGCCGCGTACACATAGGGTCTCCTTCCCCTGAGCCCGAGCATTCGGGAGCTGCTTGCAGCACTGGGGTCCGCCTTTTTTTTTATGATTAAGGCTCAGGTTTATGTAAAATGATTATTGAGCCAACATCAGCAAAGGACAGTAGCATGAATTTACCGGAACTTCTATCAATTCTTGGTCAGAAAATCCATGATAAGCAAAAGGAATCCCCACGATTTTTTTCACACCATATATTTCTAGTGTGATTACAATCTGCAGCACATCGTATATAGAAGAGAACAGTAAGAAACTTTAAACAGACCATGATAATGAGAACCAGGTTACCACAGAAGCCAAACTGGGAAGATCCTTGAGTCCGAACTACAGAATAATTTACATCTATTAAGCTAACTGCTAAATATATTGGGTGGGAGCATTTATAGCAATTGTCAAACAGCTATAATCAAAGAATAGATTTCAGGTGACAACTAAGGCATCAGCTTAAGCACAAAATCACTTTGCTGCTCAGGAGTGATAACTCGTATATGAGAATAAAGTCAATAAAATTAAACTAACTGCAATTGTAGGAGCAGTGCCGCATTATATTCAAGATTTCCTGCCAAACTTCTCTTTTCACACAAGGAAAAAATGTTAAAGCTTTAAGCAAAGCATCAATAACAAACTAACCTGCCTGATGACATCGTTAAGACCAGGGCAGAGCCCTCCACAGGTTACAATCGCAGCCTTGACATGTTCAGGCTGAAAGTAAATTTTTTCACGAGGCCCAGCTCGATGAACCCTAAAAAGATATCAGACCATTTTACCATATGTGCTAATCTCAAAAAATAACGTTGTTTACTTCAAGAAGATTTAAAAGGCACAGAAAACAGAATTATTAGATGAACCTCAAATATGGTAAACCAGAACAATAATTAATAGTAACCATTGCTTGTATCACTAGTATCTCTTTCTTTCCTTTCCGACTTAGAAAAGAAGCAATGCAACCACTAAGATATTCAAAGTCTACATTCCCACACATCTGCTAATGTGTTAAGGCCCTAATTTGATTGTTAATCCTGAAAAAATAGTGCATCAGAATTGTATTGTGTCAAAGAAAAGCTCTGTTATTTTTCTCCGCTGCTGTGAAATACAAATAAGGAACCTATTAAATGAGATCCTGACACACTTAATTTATTGCTTGCCTCGTTCAAAACAGAACCACTTGCAGAACACATTGATAACGGGAAAAATTGCTTAAATCATTTTTTATTGAAAATAGATATCCTTGCATTAATCGTAATGACAAAATCCAGAAATCTAAGGAAGGATAAACTTATGCAAAAAAGTGACAGGTTAAATTACGACCCACATATGCATAACAAAAAATATTCCTTAAAGCACATTTGATTGAAAATAGATATCCTTGCATTAGTAGGAATGCCAAAATTCAGAAATCTGAGGAAGGATGTACATTACTAGACAAAACTTAAAAAAATAGCAGGTTAAACTACTACACACATATGCATACGCAGTGGGAATTGGCATGCATTGCATGCAGAATAAATCATCTGAATATTGTGCTGTGGTAACTTCCTGTAAAAGGGCACATGACTTCTCAGTGACCTAAACTTCCTCTTAATTTTAGTGTGAGATATGAATATTTTCAGATACAATTCAGTATAATGTGTATTACCCATCTTCTGAGACAAATAATACCCTTTCACCCTCTTTCATTTTATTAAACAATAAAAACAACTAACGTATAATCAGTTGCCACAACTCAGCATAGAATTGGGGAAGCAAATATTTTACCATTGTTCTACCCAAGTACAGCCAGGATCAATGCACTCAGCACCAGCAGATGTAGGTGACGAATAGCGTATTGTCTGAAAGATCAAAGCAAAAGGAAAATCAATTACCCAGTTGTAGCATCTCAATAAAATTCATAGATATCAGCAACTGACATGCCACTCTTCATCAAAGAAGAGTGAGGGTCTGAGTGTAAGAGTGAGTGACGAATAGCGTGTTGTCTGAAATATTGCTTAAAATTCAAAGAAGACAATCCAGAATTAACAGCTAGTCAACTGCCTCTACACAACGGTCTGACTGTCAAATGACATCAAAGAAGTAAAACACAAAATACCTTAAGAAGCACTCTGTCATTGTTATTAATGTATCCATGCCACTCTTCATCAGAAGGATAATTACCAGGAAAATCTCCAGTTATGGGAGTTCTGTGACATAAAACACAATAAATTCAAACCACAGATTCCCCAATGCGTGCCTATTAAGCCTCACTCAGAGAGGGGGGAAAGTACAAGACCAGGGCAAGCAATTAACCTCATCTTGAGACAAAACGTTGAGGGAATAGGAAGATCATCTGGGAAGACATCAGTAATATGGGGAAGTCTGAAACGGGTCTCGAAGTCCTCCTGGAACTTGGCTTTCCAATCAGGATCACTAAGATCAATGGCCGAGTCGGAGAGAGTACTAGAGGTCTGATTCTTTAGCTCAGAAGAGACGCGAACCTTCCTAGATACTCCGGCGAGTTTCAATGTGGTGACTCGACCATTGGAATGGGGAAAGAGCGAGCCACCATGAAAGCGGCTAGAAGTTAGGTGGGGAAGAGTGAGTTTGGGGGTGATCACGTGCGATATAGTACCCATGAAAAGGGAAAGAGATTTCAGTGAACGGAGATCTCAGAGGAGCGATTCAGAGCAGAAATGAAGAGGGGATGCAAAAATTGAAGGAAAGAATGAGAGGGATCGGAGAAAACGAGGGAAAGTAACAACCAAGTGGGGTTGAAGAGTGGGTCTGACTTATGAAACCGAGGATCCTATCTGAATGAATTGCACCGATATTCGGTAACACTGTTCTGCATAGGTGTGTGTGTTGGCGCAGGCGTGAACAATTGGTGGGTCTGAAAATTAGAGAGCCGGCACCAAATTTTACCAGGGAAACACAGCTTGATGCGAAGCTGTTACTGCTGTCACAAACAGGCAAAGCTGGCAAATTCAACAAAATGCGGTAAGAGTAAACAAGAGTCCTTTCTTCACAAGGGAAGGAGGTTATCAAATAACCCTTTTTCTCTTTTCTTCTCAAAATCTATCTCTATCTTTAAACAATTGGAGGATTCAGACTAAAATATTTTATAAAATTATCAGTATAATATTTATAGTTTAAATTTATTTATTTATTTATACCTATAATAATAATTTTATAAAATAATAAATTCAAACTGTTCATTTTAAAAATGGAGATGAGATTATGAAAAGAAAAAAAAAAAAAGAGGAAATAAAGTTTTTACAGTTTTAGATATGCTATTTTTATTCATATTTAATTTTTAATTTAAAGTTTCTTTCTTGTGACAAATTTTTGGGTGAATTTTCTAGTTGTCATTTTAATGGGAAAGGAAAATTGCAAACCGAGTTTTTGTTTCTATCTTGTTAATACACCGGAAAATAAACAAAAAATTTTGTTTCTATTTTAATTATGTTTATATGAAGAAGAAAAGTAGAGTATAATTTGTTTTAGTATGGGCAATAATCTACAAAATATTTTAAATATTATTTTTTGATGAAATACGATATCATCTTTAGTCAGGATTTTAGAGGTCTTAGACATTTAGCTTTATTAATTAAGATTTAGAAACATTCTGGGTGTCATACCCTTATCTTATTTTGACTTACAGTAAAATATTAATGTGTGGTTTGGTGGGCAACATAGGAATAATATAAATATACTGATAATATGTGCATGATTACAGAAATTCCTCATAGGGGTTCGCACATAATATTTACAAACCTTGTAGACCCACAGGGCTCTAGGGTATCTAAACCCATCCTGGTGAAACAAAGACATCTTCTCGTCTTCGTTTCACCACTACAATCCCCTCGTACGGTTCTCTTCTTTATTTTCAGCATATCTTCTGTCTCTTCTTGTCTATATTGTTGGTATGGGAGGGTGAAATTCGAGAGAATCTCAGTAGAAAATAGATACCATAATGCATGCATGATAGATGCTATGTGTATGATATGTTAGCTTTATCTATATGGATGTCTCATAATGACATTTCTGCATGCTCAATATTTCATATAACAAAACTATGGCAACAACGAAAACAGAAACAGAGCTTTATTTATTCAAATATGCTCTACACAATCAAGTAAAGCAATCATATACATCACTACACAAGCCAAGATATCAAATACATGCAAGTAAGGTAAGTCCCCTACCTCAAGCCTTTTCTCCTCGATTTGCGTGCCAGCAACTCAGGCTCTCAACTCCGTCCTACAATTCCAAATGTATCATTTAGACACTTCCATAGTGTTTCTGGGAGTTAAATGAGTCTATTATGAAAATTTATCAAAATGCCCTCGGAACCCCGACCTGGCCCCGCTGTATCCGGTCCGACTGTATTTTTCTTAGAAATTTTGACATGGGCTATTCTAATATATTTCAGCCCAAGGAATCCATTTCCAAGCTCAGAATTATCAAATTCAATATTAAATTACAAAATTACCCTTAGCAGCCCCACTTTAAGAATTTTATGGGCGTTTTCATAATTATGCTTTTTTGGGCTTTTTTGAAAAAGTGACCAACTGTAACTCCACCTAATTTTCCCTCATGAACTCAATGAAACCATCAAATCATTGAAAATCAAACTCTAACCCCTCCAAACTAGCCTTAGCCAAAATTTTTAGTTCCCCAAGAAAAATTGGGGTTTTTTTATTCTAACTCCGCAAACGTATTCCTTTATACTCCTAATCACTTTATTAACTATTTAATTGAGTTATAACTACCACTTAGACTTAATTTTGGCACCATCATGGTTAGGCCAACTCCTTTACCAAATTTGAAATCAAAGCAAATCAATCGGAATTTCACCAATTAAACTACTCATAGCAGTCAAAACAATTAAATATTGAAGTTTCGGAGGTTACCTTAAGCTCCCTCTAGCTCTCCCTTGATATGGCTGAACCCTAGCCTTCTCCACACTGAAATTTAAGCTTCCAACACCTTAAATAACATATAAGAGGAGCTTAGGAGAAGAGTTATACGCATTAGGTACGAATTCATCGAAAAAATCGACCTACATTATGAGTTCTCTTCCCTTTCTCTCTCTTCTTTCAGATTTGTTTTACACGAAATGGGCTGAAGAAAGAAGGAAGATGATGATATTTATCATATATTTTAACTTATTTTATTCATTTGTTTCATTTTCCAAAATTCCAAAAATGAATTTATGTACATAAATCCTTATGTACATGTAACCATGCTCATTAAGCCCAACCAATATTTCATTCTTTATGCTACATGTAGGAGACTCCTAGGGATCATATCCTTTGGTTTCAATTGCCTTTACAACTTGTTCCATTTATATATACATGTAAAGTTTCAATTTTGGTCAAGATTGTATTTTTGTTCAAATCTTCCATAAATTTATATTAAATTGACCAAAATATTTCAAATATATTTTTCTCCTTCATTTTCCTTAATTAACTGAAATTAACTTCAATTAATTGAAAAATAATTAATTTTGTATTAAATTAGCAAAATTATGATTTTGTTATTACCTTTTTATTCCAATTTCTTTTCTTATTTTTATTTGGCCATTTTTAATCTATTCTTGGATCAAATATTTTCTCTAATATTCCTTCATTTTTGGACCTTAATACTGGGTTTTTTCAATTACCCAAATTAATTCCATAATTATTTTGCTCATTTTCTCATGAAAATGAACATTTATAAAATTCATAAATTCTAAATTCATGAATATTCTCATTTTATTGAATTTCTCAAATAATTATAATATATCTGGTGAATATAAAATTTGGGGTGTTAAACTGACAAAAAAGAAATATTTAGAAATATGTTTAAATGTTGATTTGATTGTTATCTTTAAAATTTTATCATTAATTATTATTCATATTTAATTTTTAGAGATATTCATTTTATCATTAATTTTTAAAGTTAAACTGAGATATATAAATATCAACTGTAACACGTTTATTTTTATATGTGAATTTCTTCCTCTATTTTTATTAGAACAAAACTGAAGTCAAGTTAATAGGTGAATTTATAAGTGGATATACGCATTTTAACCACTAACAATAGTAAAATATAATAAATATATAATAAAATTTACAAATCCTAATTTTAACAATTGAAAATAACAAAATAAAAAATACCAAATAAAAATTTGCAAGTACTAATTTTACGAATCAGCAAATAGCAATATCAAAATAACAAATGTTTATATAAAAACTCATAAACCTTAATTGACATTATGAGAACTGATACAAAAATTTACGGGTGTATTCATATGTGAATTTTTAAATAAGTGTTTGCAATTTAACAACTAACAATGAAAAAATAACAAATGTGATGGAATAAATTGACCTGATAAATATAAGCAACTTCTTAATTTTAATTAATTAATTAATTAATAATAATAATAATAATAATAATAATAATAATAATAATAATAATAATAATTTAGATGTTATTTCGTCATGTTCATCTCATTATACATCAATTAAATTATAATGTGGCCAAAATGTTTTATCATAAAAATTTTCCTCTTGCTTGCGGGAATTTTCGTATCATTAGATTCATGTATAGTAGTTTTCATAATTCAATCACTTATAATTAGGGTTATGCAATGGGCTGACAACTCACCTATTTATTTTTTAATGGGCACAAACTAGTACATGCCCATCAAATGCCCACTAAAGCCAATGACAAATAGGCTTAGCTAAACCTGTATAGGTTTGAATGAGGGTGAGTAGCTTGATAATGCATTTTTTTTAAAAAAAATAAAATATGCAGTTATATGTTTACTATATTATTGTTACTAATTTCTCAATATAAATTACAAAATACTAATAATAAAGCACCATAATCATCATCAATGCTCATTAAAGCCACACATGAAATGACATGCATAAAATTATTAGCATCAACCTCTTTCAATTTGGGAGGAATTATACGTAGCCAGTTTTGAATATATATGAATGCCCCAACCCTCTTTGAAGATAGAGAGCTTCTAAAAGTATCTAGCACTCACCTTCAATGCTAAAAGCGTATTTTGAAGGGCTAGTAGAGATTAATGCCTCCAACAAATCATGTGCAATCAAATTTATAATTTTATATTTGGAAGCATGCACTTTCTACTTGTCAAAAGGTTAAATTTTGATTCACAATATTCAATTATCGGATTGAAGATATTCATCCATCTCTAAAAGCTGCTAACTCTCTTAGTCACAATTTTTGCATAAGCTAAAAACTTCTTAAATGTGGGATCAATGGCAGACAATAACATTTTAATTTCAACCTCTAGAACAAAAACATTTCCAGCATAAAACACTATTATCCACTTGCTTTATTCCTAACTTAGGTTGAGGTCCATATGCTTTATTACAAGTAATGAAGCTATCATAGAGGCGATGCAAAATATCCATATTCTACTTTAACTTAACTTCACGCTATATCACATTAGAAAAAATTGATTTCAAAGTAGCTTTGACTTTACATTATATATAATATTATATATTTATATTTAAATATATATTTTACCTCACATATGTGAGATATAATTAAATTAATATGAGCTCATTTGTCCGAAGTTATACTTAAATATACATAGTATATATTAGGGAGAATGAAAGAAAAATATCACTTGAACAGTAAAATCTCAAATTAGTCATTTGACAAATATTTACGTTGTCAATTTCATTACTATTCTTATCAATTCTATTA
The DNA here is from genome assembly GCA_963855925.1 of Inga laurina. Classification (NCBI taxonomy): domain Eukaryota; kingdom Viridiplantae; phylum Streptophyta; class Magnoliopsida; order Fabales; family Fabaceae; genus Inga; species Inga laurina. The sequence continues at coordinate 53,724,162 of OY979710.1, forward strand.
CCCTTTTTGTCAATGGGATTTTAAAGTTCAAATAGTATTTTTCTGTCATTCTCCCTATATATTATAATACACACACATATGGACAAGCATGGATAACCTGAGGGTGTGCCCGTAACTCGTCCCATTTAGTACATAAGTCCACCTATTTAAGGCCGTCGATTATGGGTTTTTATTAGATAAGCTAAAATGGACAATTTCCGCTAGGCCTGGACAAACTCACTGTTCTATAGGCAACTTGTTCAGCCCAGCTTACAATAATGAAGTTTAGTGATCACATTTTCAAAAAAAATTTCAATTTTAAGATTGATTTTATAAAAGTTTTACCGCGAGTCCTGTTTTTATACCCCTCTTTTTAAAATAAAATTACCCCCTCCATGCCAGAGGACAAAATAAAAGGGACAACAAGAATGGAAATACCACCAGTTCACTGCTCTTGATAATTGGTCAATGCCAACGGACGTCAGTCAAACGGATGGGCCAAAGGGTATTTGTATTATTTTATAGGAAAAAATCAATTATTACAACTGAATCTAATTAGGCTTGAAAGTATTTTCACAAATTCACCAGACTTACTTGTTAATAAGTAGTATTTTCACAAATTCACCAGACTTACTTGTAAATAAGTTTCTTAATAATTATGACCTATTAGTAATTTTTTTTCTTTTATCCAAAAGGAAAAATGAGAAGGTTCAAGACAGAATATTCAAGTTATATGCGCACGTCCCTCTATTGTGTGTATCTCTGTGGAAGGATGGGTTCACATCACATTTAATGAGGTATGAAGTTTTTAAATTTGAAAATTGAATCGAATAAAAAGGTGTTCCTCAAATTTCTATGAAATATATAGACCTTTTAACAGATATCACGGGAATCGACCATGGCCTGGGCTAGAATTGTCTCGTATGTAAAAAAATTATTTTTTCCAAACATTAAGAAAGGTTCAAGTTGCATCCCATCTTTTTTGAAATGTATCAAATACGTTAAAATATTTTGAGGTGAAATTTTACCTGCTATAATAAAAAGGATCAATTTTACTCCCAATCAACAACCTCACAAACCTTCGCTATCTTTTTCTCAAAAAAAAAAAAAAAAAGGCTTCCTTTTAATTTTGATGAATCCGTTCTCTCCTTACCCCTTCCATTGCCACCATGAACATCAAGTCCGCACTCGTCAAAGGTGGTGCCTCCGGTAGATAGAGAGTTGAATGTACCTTAACCCTTTAAAAAATTGCTTACATGAAAATTAAATATATATATATATATATATATATATATATATATATTGATTAAAGACGAGGCTTAAAGAGTAACAACTTTCCAAATCAAAAGGTGCAATGATTTTAGTTTTTCAAAGAAAAGAAATAAACATGTGGAAATTATTATTTAAGTATGTAGTTATGTTTTATCAAAATCTTGAATTAAAACAAAACCACAAAAAATATTCAAGTAAACGCAAAAAATACGTAGTTCTAAAAAAAAAAGGAGGAAATGGAAAGCGTTGTGGAATCGTGGCCCAAAACAAAATGGAAATACGTGGAGAGCATTTAGACCCTGGGAAGAGAACGTTAAAGATTTTCAGGAGCAGGTTAGGGAGTGGAATGCTAAGAGCTTTGGTAATATTAATCATAGGAAAGCCCTCTTACTACGCAAATTGGAGCAGTTGAATACAAATAGCAATAAATGGCGCGAAGTTGATACTCAAAGGAAGCTTGCTTGGGATGAACTAGAAAAATGCCTGGTTCAGGAAGAGTTAATGTGGATGCAGCGCTCTAGGTGTAACTGGTATATGAATGGTGACAAGAACACGAAGTACTTTCATGCGGTTACAAACAGCAGAAGGAGAAGAAAGCAAGTGGAAGCACTGAGGAAAGATGATGGGGAATGGATATACAGTGAGGAAGAATTGAAACAGGAAGGTACTAAATTTTTTCAAAGTCTTTATACTGAAGAGCTTAATCAAAAAGTTTATGTTAATTTTGGTGGTACATATCCTAGAGTTCCTGAAAATTTATTAAATATGATGGGGGTAATGGCTTCAGAGCAGGAGGTAAAACAAACAGTTTTCAGTATGGGCCCTCTAAAGGCCCCTGGTCCTGACGGATTGAACCCTCTGTTTTATCAGAGTCAGTGGAATACGGTAAAAAATATGGTGGTGGCAATGATACAGGAGATTTTTCGCCAGCCTGGCGAAGTCAAAAGAGTAAACGGGACACGTATTGTGCTGATTCCTAAGATCGAGATTCCTCAAAGTATTCGTGACTTCCGCCCCATTAGTTTATGTAATGTTATCTATAAGACTGTGACTAAAGTCTTGGCTACTAGACTGAAGCGAGTAATGCCACTTATTATTTCACCTAATCAGTGTAGTTTTGTGCCAGGACGTCAGAGCTCTGATAATATTATCTTAGCCCAGGAAATTGTGCATTCAATGAAGACTACAAAGAAGAAAAATGGGTTTATGGCATTGAAGATTGATCTGGAGAAAGCATACGATCGAGTTCGATGGGACTTTGTGGTGGATCGATTATATGAGTTGCAATTCCCTACGCCATTTATTGAGTTGATCCAGGCATGCCTCACTACCCCAGTAATGCAGGTTATGTGGAATGGTAACTCTGGCCAAGCTTTCTCACCTACCCGTGGTGTTCGCCAAGGTGACCCTATATCTCCTTTTTTGTTTGTGCTGGTAATGGAAAAATTAGCTCACCTGATTCAAGCAGAAGTGAATTTGGAAAATTGGGTTCCGTTCAGGTTAAAAAGATATGGTGTAGCCATTTCGCACTTGTTTTTTTGTAGATGATCTACTTTTGTTTGCGGAAGCTTCCCTTGACCAAGCAGCAATTATAAAAGCATGTTTGGAGGATTTCTGTGCCGCTTCGGGAGAAAAAGTCAATGGGGCCAAGTCAAGGATCTTCTTCTCAGGGAATATGTCCCATACTAGGAAGATGGAGATTAGTGCCTTCCTAGATTTTACTCCGACTGCAGATCTTGGTAAATATTTAGGCATTCCAGTGCATCATGACCGGGTTTCAAAGAGAACATATTAGTACATTGTGGCTAAAATGGAAGACCGACTTAAGGGATGGAAAGCCAGTACTTTGTCAATGGCTGGTCGTCATACACTAGTTTCTTCGGTGGTTTCGACAATTCCGTCTTATGCTATGCAGTCAGCGTGGCTACCAACAGCAACGTGTGATGATATTGATAAGAAGTGTAGGGGTTTTCTTTGGGGAAGCTCAGGTACAAGTAGGAAGCCATCAATGGTTTCCTGGGATGAGGTTTGTAAGCCCAAGGATGCAGGAGGGCTGGGCCTACGACATGCTCGTAACCAAAATGAGGCTTTTATGATGAAGCTGAGGTGGGGTTTTGTGAAACGTAGGGATACTTTATGGGTAAAGTTCATGCGCGAGAAATATAAATGTGGCAAGGATGTTCTACCGATCGTTAGGAACAACAAAAGGGGATCTCAAGCGTGGAAGGGGATTATGAATGTTTGGGAACATGTACAGGAAGGGATAGGATGGCGGATAGGGAAGGGAGACCGAGTGTACTTCTGGAAGGATTCATGGCTCCCACATCATGATAGTCTTCTCAATTATTGTACTAGAGACATCCCGACAAGTATTTTAGATGACCTTGTGAGTATATATGTAACACCGTCCGGTGGATGGGACCTGGTAATGCTGGGTGTGGAGGGATTGTGAGGAACCATGAAGGTGCACCAATAATGGGATTTATGTGCGGACTGGGTCGCGGGAATAGCCTAAACGTAGAAGCTTGGGCATTGCTGCTGGGGCTTAAGATGGCATGGGATGTAGGGTGGAGGCGAGTAGTAGTGGAATCTGATTGCTTGGAGGTGTTGGAGTTGATGGCAGGAGGCTGGGATGAGGATCACATGGAATCTGAACTTCTGGGGCAACTTCGGCAGATGTTGGATAGAGATTGGGAGGTAATCACGGAATGGTGTGGACGCAGATCAAATAATGTGGCTGACGCTCTAGCTAAGGAATCTCTGAGAGTGTCTGTAGGACTGATATGGTTTCATGATCTGCCAGAATGTATTAGATCTATGTTGCACGAGGATTTGAGTGCAGGGTAGTTTTTTTTTTTTTTTTGGGATCATATTTTATTTTATTTTTGTATGTTTCATCAAAAAAAAAACAAAACAAAATGGAAAGGTGGTGAAGCAGGATTTGCGGCGGCAGGAGGAGAAGGGTTGATCACTGACCAGGGAGCAGCTTCCGCGTGATTGGACTTTTTTGAGTCCCTCTTTCAATTATTACCAGGGTTATGAAAATCGGACCGGACCGGCCGGTCCGGCCCGGTAACCGGCGAACCGGCCGGTTGGCCGGTCCGGTTTTCATTTTTTTTAAAAAAAAATTTTCCTTTAGAATTTCATACTATAAGTCTAAAATCTTCAATTTCTCACCGGTTTGGTCCCGGTTTAGCTCCGGTTTGGTCCCGGTTTGACCCACTGACCCTTAACCCAGTACCCCGACCGGTTCAATGACCGGTCCGAGTTTTAATACCTTGATTATTACTGAGGATTTTGATTTTCCTTTTATTTTTTTATTTTGGGTACAAATAAAGTTTGGCTGAGTAGGGATTTTCCTTTTTTGACTGGCCAATTACTCAAGTTGAGAAACTGTTAAAAACAAGAGGGAATGAATATGGATTGGGCCAATAATCCTCTTTAAGGGCCCAAATCAAAATACAAGGCCTAAAATGCGAGAGAGAATCACTCGTTGGGTCATACGACCCACAGCTATTCCTCCAAAACACTCGAGTCTTGGGGCACCCGTCTTGATTTTTTTTTTTGCTATGTGAGGTATCCATCAGATCGAGTCCAATAACTAATCCCTCAAGTAATGTCGGGCCTAAGATGGGGCGACCCTCCCAAGTGGATTTTCTTTATACACGCCGCCCCAAAGATTGAACCTAAGACTAGAGCGTTTAAGGGAACGCAAGGCCCTCCCCACTTGCGCCAACCCGCATTAGCCCACCTTGATATCTGATTTGTCATAAAAGCTGCATTCACAATTTTTTAAAATTTTTAGGGATAAAAAAAGCTGAATAAATTGTTTAATTATAATACATGTGACACAGTCTTTTTAAAATAGTTTTGTGCAACATTTAATTGCACATCAGTTTATAAATTAGGTAAATTAATAATTTAAAAAATATATATATAAGGTGAGGCAGATATCGAGAGATACAAGCAGACTCTGAGCAAAAAAAAGAGATACAAGCAGACAAATAGGCAAGGAAATGAAATCTTGTGCGCTAAAGCGATGTCTTGATTAATGCTAGTATGTGGCATATTTTGTTGATGTTGTTTGGAAAAGGATGAAGAAGCTGGCCTGAATAAAAATGAGAGTTTTCACTAACTTCTCTCTCTTCCTCTTTAGTTAATATTATAATTTGTTATATAGTATTAAATCTCACTTATTAAAATATGATCAAATGGTTTTAACTTTAAACAAAGAGAAAAGTTAATAGAGAGACACTCCTCTCTCATTTGGAACCTGGGGAGTAAGTTGGTGGATGAAAATGAAACACATACAGTGATGTTTCATTGATATGAGATGATACAAGTATCTTATATGCCAGATTACTGTCCACCCACAAAGAAACCAGTCATAATGTGAGAGAGCCAGAGCATTATTACTAATGAACAGCTAGCACAACAGAGTCAGACTTGGAGAACAACCCTACACCACACGTTCATGTGCCTCAACATGTTTTGTCCGCCAAATTGCCTCAAGATAATTGGCAACGACTATTTTCTTGGCCCATGACAGAGAGCCGAGAAAGCCCAACCACATCCTGATAGAAAAAACTAAGGAGAGTTACTGCATACATAAGCAATCTGGTCACTAAAAAGTTCTATAACTTATAAGTAAGCAGCACACATGCAATTAATGACAATATTCGAATAGGTTGCACGCTGCTCACTTATTTTGAGACTTTTTAGCGATTGAATCACTTATATAGGGCCACATATAATGTACAACAACAAAACATTGTCCCACTTGGTGGAGTCGACTACATGGATCAAACAACGTCATTGAGCTTGGTCAAAAACCAAATCTCAAAACAAATTATTAACTAAGAGATCTCGTTCAACAACCTCATTGAGCATTCTCTTTAGTCTTCCTCTGCCCCTCTTTATTGGGCTCCAAAAGCCATGATCTATCATTCTTACTGGCGTATCCAATGGCTTTATTTGTATGTATCCAAACCACCTCAAACGATTTTCTACATTTTTTTTCCTTCAAGAGGGACCACACATACAGTAATTCTCCCAAAATAGTTATGAGTGTTTGGAAGCTCAGCATTGTTATTTGAATGGCAGGCAAGGCATTGTGACATATATACAAGGAGAAACAAGATAATTTAGACAAGTCTGTGGGACTTTGTGGGGCAGGGGCATCCCAAGAGGAAGAAATAGTTATTCAAAGGTGAAGTTGATATTGTTTGGATATTGGGAACCAGTAGGGTAGGGATATATATGTATAGGAGATTCTTAAGGTCAATTCCTACATAGCCAGCTGCCAAACAGCCATTTTCTTGAAACCAAAAGGTGACATATATTAGACAAAAGCCAAGTTCCTTGGAAACTTTTTCTCTCCTTTTTCCCCTTCAAGATTCTCAAGTTTTCTCTCTGCGATAAGCTTATAATCTTAACGAATCTTATTAGGCCCCCCACACCACCCGCTTTTTCTTCGTACCTTATTACACAATCATATATTGTCCATGCCCCATTTTTTTTTCTTTTCTCAGGCATATAATTGTTTCAGCTGCAGGTGCGTAACATAATAATAGAAGAGCAACTAAGTGTTGTATATCATAACTCCATTGAATTAATCAGGAGAGAATGATAATTGAAAAGAAAAATAAGAGGAGGGTTTAATTAGAGTATATATAGTTGGAGGGATAAATTAAAGGTAGAATAAGTGGTGAGCAGTGAATTTGAAATGACCCACGAAAGAAGGGTTTGACGCATACAAGTCGACAAAAAGGAACTAAAAATAATAAAAGTGTCTTCGTCAAATTATGTGTATGATCCTCTCTGCTGATTAAAGGCAAAGACATACATATATATATATATATACATACATACATATATATATATACATATATATATATATATATATACATACATATATATATATACATACATATATATATATATATGTATGTATATATATATATAGATATATTGCCGATAAGGTGCAAAAATATGGACAAAAGGCAACAGATGCTTGTTTTGGACTTATAAATTGGAAAAGAATCCAAGTTATCATGATATATAATGTCATTTTAATTAGGTTACTGCCTTTAGTTTTAGTTTGAATATTACACAAGGAATTGAAGATAGTGGGCTGCTTTGAATTTGATCATCTTTATTTTGTGTTCTCACTTGGATTTTATGTGACGCAATATGATCATATATTGAAAATCACTTTCATCAAACCCTTCAATACTTGAAAGTAATTGATAGCGTTGATTAGCCCTATATATATATATATATATATATATATATATATATATATATATATATATATATATATATATATATATATATATATATATATATATATATATATATATATATATAGTGTTAAATCATAAAAATAATGGATCGATCCTTTGCCCTTGAATAGGAGTATTTAAATTTGTTTGAAAATAACTTACTCTAGTATTTAATGTAAAATTTACTCCGTCCCTTCTTTTTTATAAGAAATACTTAACCGAATAACATAGGTCAAGCGGAGAAAAAGGAGTCTCTTCAATCCATTTAATGTTTCAACCATTGAATCACATTTTAATAGGTTAGATTTAATGCTATGTACAATAAATAATATTATAATTTTAAATTTTTATTATATTCAGTATTATAATACTATTTAATACATAACATTAAATCTCACCCATTAAAATATGATCTAATGATTGAGATATTAGGTGGAGAGAAAGGTTAGTGGAGACACTTCTCTCCCATCAAAACGGTGGTTAAGGACAATAAATATGTAAAAATTGTAACCACTTTAACAAAATACCCTTATTTATAAGGAGATGGGAAATAAAAGGGAATAAGAGAGAATAAGAAAATCTTTATTATAAGAATAAAGAGAATAAGAAATTAAAATTAATATTATATTGTAGGAGTAATAAATATAGTTATAGAAGGGAGCAAATGTGTGGTGGAGGGAGATGTGAGAAATATGAGTAATTAAATAGGGGGAAAATATGAATGTAACAAACAAATTAAAAATTAAGACATTCTCAATATGTTTCTTATAAATAGGAATTAGGTATATGTGGTTATTATTTCTTATAAAAAGAAATTTTTCAAAACATCATAATTATCTTTCTTAATTCTTTTCTTCCAATTATTGTTGAGGGAATATCAGGTTTAATTGGGAAAAAATATATAAACATATAAAATATGTATTACATCTACTTAGGACCAGCATCAACTCCTTAATTAGACCCTACATTAAGGATGAGGGGAATATCACATTTTGTGTTTTCTTACGTCACTCGAGGAGGTTTAGTTTGATATGTAGTGTAGGTACTAGTTAATAAACATTTTAAAATTTTATTTAGTTGATAACAACCTTAAAACTTTGAGATTACCTGTAAATAATTTTTCTAATGTGGCATAATTCATTAATAAAACAATAGACTAATTAGTATGAAACAAAATTATCGACATGAATGAAAAAAATTTATGGCATTTATTAGAATTCAGTTTCAAAACCTAAAAGCCTAAAAGATGTGTTCGGCTTTTCTCCTTGGCTCTCCCATCCCTTGCCTCTCATTTGCTTAGAAACGACCACGTTTTGGCTCTTAATCCAGCCATTCCTCTCCTTTACCCAATTTTGGGTGTAAAAAAAATGGAGGTTGGGTTTTAAAAAAAAAAAAATCCAGTATCCTGAAATATGTTTTTAGTAACACCTAATATTCTAAAATGATTTTTTTATATATCCAACACCTTAAAATATTTTTCTAATTACAACGAACAGTCTAAATTTGAGATTCAGAGCGTTAATGAAAAAAATATTTCAAGGGATTAGATATAAAAAAAATTATTTTAGGTTACCGGATGTTATTGAAAAAATTACTTAAGGTGTTGAGTGAGTTAAAAATTAATTTATGATACTGGAATTACTGAAAAAAAATACTTTAGAGTATAGTTTGCTAGATATTAGTTACAACTGAAAAAAAAATTAGAGTGGTTAGTGCATCAAAAATTATTTTAAGATTCTAGATACACTCAAAAATTAGAATATTGGATATACAAAAAATTATTTTAGGATAATAAGTATTACTAAAACATATTTCAGGATATTGGATTTTTTTTTTAAAAAAAAAACCCAACCTCCATTTTTTTTTACACCCAAAACTGGGTAAATGAGAGGAATGACTGGATTAAGAGCCAAAACGTGGTCGTTTCTGAGCAAAGGAGAGGCAAGGGATGGGAGAGCCAAAGAGAGAAGCCGAACGCCTAAAAGATTGTTTTTAATTATGGTTTGGACTTGAAGAAAAAATTACATAGGGTATAATTTAATTTATCATTTATCAGAATAATAATAATGGAACAAATATAGGTCAGCTCCTATTTACTGGTTTACGTTGAGCCTAGGAGGCAGGCAAAAGTTAAAAGTACTGTAATTAAAAACAATTACCTAATTTTTCGGGATGTAAATTGGTTAAAACTTAAAAGAGGGCCTTATAATTTTAAATTGAGCATAAAGATGTTTTTTTTTTTTTGGTCGAAGAGCATAAAGATGTATATTCACGGACTTGTTTAACTATGTAATTAGCACTAACACGTCCTTGTATTAGATTGCAAATAGTAATTAATTAATCTGCAATATTCATCTTATTATTCTGCAGACGTAAGCATCTGGAAAGTGAAACTGAGGAGCGTGCTGTCACTCTCGCAATGGGATATTATCAGTAGTTCAAAGCCAATCACGTGCGACAGATCTCACGACGACTTCGATATATGCACTGTGGACAGCCGAACATTTTTCGACCCGGCCCAATCAACACTCTTCACTTTGGGTCCCCATAACTTGGCCCAGCCTCACTTCCTCGTGGAAATCCATCCTTACCCCTGCAAGCACGACAAGGGAGCCATGTCCATGATCAAGCCCGTCACCCTCATCTCGTCCCCGCCAAAATCCCCATGCTCCGTCACACATAGGAGCCCAGCCCTCATTTTCAGTGCGGGCGGCTACACGGGGAACTTCTTCCATGAATTCAACGAGAACTTCATTCCCCTCTTCATCACCGTCCATTCCCTCTACCCTGATCATAATGTAGTCCTCGTGATCACTCAAGGCACCACGTGGTGGTTTCACAAGTATGCCGAGTCACTCTCTAGTTTTACCCAACACCCCATCATCAACCCAAACAATTCAACCATCACCACAACTCAGTGCTTCTCATCAGCAACAATTGGGTTGATGAAGCACGGGCCAATCACCATCGACCCGAACCAACTACCCGACCTGAAAACACTCGTTGACTTCAGTGCTTGGTTGAAGAATATATACATGGGATCGGGAATATTCCCTTTAGATGAATCTAAGCCAAGCCTAATGTTGGTTTCGAGGAGAGGGAATGTGAGCCGTGTGATATTGAACCAAGAGGAGATTGTACGGTTGGCTGAGGAAGTGGGGTTTAATGTGAGATTGTTGGAAGCTTCAAGGGATAAATCCATGGCGAAAGATTATAAGCTGGTTCATACGAGTCATGTATTGTTAGGGGTACATGGTGCCGGGTTGACTCACTTATTGTTTCTACGGCCAGGATCGGTTGTGATGCAGGTGGTGCCAATAGGATTAGAGTGGGCTTCTAGAACCTACTATGGGGAGAAGACAACTAGGGTTTTGGGGTTGGAGTATATGGAGTACAAGCTGGAGGCAAATGAAAGCAGCTTATTGGAGAAATATGGGGGAGAGCTTGGTGATGAAGAACCCAGAAGGTTTTCATAGGGGAAATTGGAGTAAGAGAAGGATATATTTGAGGGAACAAAATCTGAAGCTGAATGTCACTAGATTTAGCAAGTACTTGACTGAAGCATATGAAAAGGCCAGAGCTTTCATGGAGAAATATGGCCAAGTAAACTAAACTTGGAACAAACCCCTCTTTAATAAATTAAGTTTAATTATTGCTTCCAAGAAAAGTTGAGTTTAATTATTAGAATTGGGATATGTCAATCTGGCTACGATGTACTCGCTCCTGTTCCTAATATATGATATATTTGAAAAGTCTATCTTGATCCTAAATATAAAATATATTTTTTATATTTGTTAATTATTTTCTAATTAATTTATTCTATTGATGCTCCCTCAACAATAATTAAAAAGAAAGAAGAGTAAAAGAATTAAGGAGGATGACTAGGACATTTTTTTTAAAAAAACATGCCTTATTAACCAATTTAACTTATTTCTATAATCTAACTAAATTTGATAAATATATCTTATTCTAAGAATAAGAGGGAATATTAACTACAAGTGGAATAGAAAGTTGTTGCCAACTGAAATTGTTTTTGCAAAATTATGGCTTGGCTAGTACATTCCAATTTTGATTTCTCGTTTTCAGATAGTAAACTTGACTTGGAACCGCGGGAGCAAAGGGATCATTGATGATGAAAGCTGAGTTGGAGGGCCAAATTGGAGACAGTTTTTGTGACATATGATGATTCAAAACTAAGACATAGATGTTAAGAATAATAATATAAAAACGTGAAAGGTTGAGGGACCGAGTTATGAACAAATTAAAAGTTTAGAGATTTAATCGTATCGAATCATATTTAAATAATTGAGTTATAAGTGAGTTAAAAAATAAAGGACTAAAAGATTAATTTTATGATGATATAGTTTTCTTATCTTGTTGAAAGTATCTCTAATGGGGTGATAAATTGGCTAGAATTATATAATCCCCCCCCCCAACTCATTTTCTATCGGCATGTTTGTTTCCGCGTTTTGAGGGGAAAATCGGACTTCAACAGTGTACAATTGGATTTGAACAGTGTTTTGATCAAAAGTGAGTGTTTGTTTCAACGATTGGATTTAAGGTGAAAAAAGTCATATGTTGAAAAAAGTCATAAGCCTAAAAATGAAGCTTATTAGAGCTTATGTGCCTGTATGTGTATAAAAAAATATTGATAGGAGTATTTTCATATTTTTGAGAATCAATGAGGTACTCAAAATCACTTCTAATCACAAAACTTCTTTTATGAAAAATGTTCTAAATAATTTTCTCTTTTTTTAGATAGTAATCTTCTGCTAATTAGAGAATACTTTGGAATAAGAGTTTAAACAAGTTTTGAGTTTTGTTAATATATGACTGTAGAAATGTAGAGAATAATTAATAATTAATTTTAATCAGTTTAGATTTATTATTTAATTATTTTATGATTTCATAACCAATTTTTTTTTATAAACATGTCATAAATTACTTTCTATATAGTGTTTTTACCCATTAAATTTAGTTTAAATAATTTATTTGGATTATTGGAGGTATTATTGAGATTTTAATCGGTTTATTTTGTTAGATTTTGAGCTATGTGAAAATATAAGTTATGATTTAATATTTAAATTAGAGTTTGATATAAATATAATTTATAAGATTTAAGCTTGATGTGCACAGTAGAAAAGATTTTTGGAGTGTACCAATTTAAATTAGAGTTTGATATAATTTTATTAAAATTGTACCATTACCAAATTTTCAAAGTTAAGTTTTGAGAAAATTGTGAAAAAATCCCTCCATGTATAGATATCTTCCTAGGTCCCATTGATAATTAAATTGCCAACGATGACTTTTTTCACAACTATCCCTTCATTTTTCATAATTTTTTCAATTCTTTTCTCTTAATTAATACAAAAGTCACTTATACAAAAGTCAAACCAAACATCCTAACTTTTACATAAGTTACTTTAAGTTACTTATCCAATCGCTAATCCAAACACTCTTCATTTTACCCAATCTAACTTTTTTCCAATCTTAAGATTCCATAAGTTTAAGTAAAAATAAGTTACTCATTCAATCGTCAAAACAAACACACCCTATACTGTTTGGCTGAATAGATAGGAGGTGCAGTTAGGGGTGGAAACAGGCCAGGCCAGGCCACCCTAACAGGCCTGGCCTGTTTTGTGTCAGGATGGCATGTGCCTGGCCTGTGGCCTGTTACAGGCCTTATTTTGAGCCTAAGTCTGGCCTGTATACAGGCCTTGCCTAGCCTGTGACCTGTTAAAAATGCCTGAAACTAGAATAGTGGGGAAACAGGCCACAGGCCTCACAACAGGCCTACGTCAAACAGGCCGAAAACAGGCCCAATTACAATAATGATCCGACATAAATCATAAAAAATGAAACAAAATACAACAATACAACATAACATTAACCAAATACAACAACAAATGATCTTCTCGTCTTTACATCAAATCTTCAATATAATTTCTTCTTCTCCTTTGAATACCTTGGAAAAAATTAATCAAATGTATAATATTAGAGTATAACACAATTTTAACAAGGAATATGTATAAGAAATGAGCAACATACAAAAATGAATTTAGATTCTTTAAAGGCAAGCAATAAATGTCAAATAAACCAATTTCTTTAAGTGAATGCAGATTCTACAATAAACCAATTTCTACTATAAACTAATTTCTTTGAATTAAGATTCTTCAAGTGAACCAAGTTTCCAAATTCCAATTACCACGAGCATAAACCAATTTAAAGAATAAAGGATTTTATCTCAAACAAAAAAGTGCTCATGCTGTGGAAGGGTCAGGAAGAACATTGACGGATTTGAAGCTCAAACATATATTAATGACAGGGTTCAGAACAAGCAAATCAAAAGAACAATTAACAGAACCAGAACAAAGTAATCACAATCATCAATCATATATTTTTATGTCATATTCATATTCAAAGTAAACGAACCAGAACCAGAACAACAGATAGCTCTTCAGGATCAACAGGCCCTCCCCTAAGAACACGTTCGTCCCCAGAACCAGAATCATGCAACTTAGAACATCATAACAGGGTTCAGAACAAGCAAATCGAAAGAGGGTCGAGAGAGAGTCTGAGTGAGTGATTTCAATTCCAATTAACACGTACACACACATATAACCAGAATCATGCAACTTAGAACAGGGTCGAGAGAGGGTCCGGGTGAGTGATTTCAAGCTTCAACATCATACAGGGTTCAGAACAAGCAAATCGAAAGAGTTGACTCACCAGAGCTTGAGATCTGCCGACGGTCGATGACTCTCAGGTTCAGGATACAGAGGATAGCCAACGGACCGACAGAGAGTGGAGAGGACGTTGACTCTCAGAGGTTCACGACTGCAAGTTAAGAAGGAAAGGACGAATGGTGATCGACTGAGATCAAGGCGAGAATGATCGACTGGTTAGCTCTTTCGATCAACGCGAAGATGAAGAAAGGAACAAGGACGAGATCTGAGATCTGAGATTGAGATCGAGATCTGAGATATGAGACTGAGATCGAGATCTGAGACTGAGAAAGGAACAGGGCCGAGATCGGAGTGACAGCGATCGACTGAGAGCGTGAGATTGGGACAATGATCGACTGAAAGCTGAGAATCTCAGATCTGAGGCAGAGTGGGAGTTGATAGGGTCCGATCGTCTAAATGACAAGGAGCGTGAGAGTGAAAGTGAGAGCCAGAGACCTGAGTGATTTTTTTTTTGGTACAAGAGAGAAGAGATCAGAGTGATTGAGAGTTGAGAGTTGGGGCGGCCCTAAGTTAAGAGTAAGAGAATTTGGGGTGGCCCAAAATTTTTTTTTTATAAATAGTAGCAGGCCAGCCTAATAGGCCTAGTAATAGGCCTAGGCCTGGCCTATTTAGAAAAACAGGCCTTCAAATAGGCCTGAGCCTGGCCTTTTTTTTGACAGGCCAGGTCTGACCAGGCCGGAAACAGGCCAGGCTGCAGGCCCCTGACAGGCCGCCTGACCTGTTTCCACCCCTAGGTGCAGTACTTGAGCAAAGAGATCAGCTATGGGGAAAGGAAGGACAAAAATGGTAATATGTGTTATGAAGAAGGACAATGTGGTCGCTAGCTGTATGCTTCTTTAGATGGTTTTTAAGGCATATTCTCATCTTCGTAATCAATCAAGCAATATGTTATAATCGTATGGAGAGCTTGGTAGGCTTCAGTAATCAGCTTCTCATAATTCCTATTTGTATGTTGGCGCGCGCGCACACACACACACACACACACACACACACATATATATATATATATATATTTGTTGAAACAATTATGGAAGTGTATTCTGACTAATAATGGTACATACCATGCAATATAATGTAGTGCTAGTTTGAGATATCTTATTTTTTATTTATAAGTGTTTATAATTCGTAATTTATGGTATACAAGGTAAGTATATAAGAGAAATTTTATTTCGATTTATGTAATAAATACTTACTTTTCACAAATAATCTATTCCAAACATAGGTATAGAGTAATAGATGAGGAGACGCAGAGGAAAGTTAGAGCTGGGCAAACGGGCCGGCCCATGACGGGCTCGGGCCTAAACAGGCCGCCCCGTTTAGGCCCGAGTCCTAAAAACAGCCCTTATTTAACGGCCCGGCCCGTTTAACTGGCCCGCGGGCTTTTGCCCCGTTTACAATTTTTTTTTCTATTTTTTTGTTTCTTATTCTCATAAAGACTAAAATACCTAATTTAAAACATAAATATCATCAACACTAATTTAAAACATAAATATTATCCAAGTTTAATAGAACACAAACACTAAAACTTAAGTCTAAACTATAATTAATGTTCATAACCAATTAAATAAGTTCACAGCCACAATCAAACAAACCTACAAGCTTCAAATGTCAGTAATAATATAAACACATGATTTGGATTTTGGCGTATACATGCAAAAAAAGAAAAAAGAAAATCAAAGAAGAGAAGCTTCAAATGATGTCTGAATCAATGTGAGAGCATTTTTTATATGAGGGTTAGGTTAGGTTAACTCTACCTATGACCAATGCTTACTGCCCATTGTCTTGTGCCCATTTAAAAAAAAAAGGGTTAAACGGGCCGGCCCTCAGGGCTTCAGGGCCGGCCCTACAGGGCTTGCGGCCCTACAGGCCGGCCCTTTTAGGCCCGCTTTCATTTTTAGCCTCCAAATCATAGGCCCGGCCCTTGACAGGCTCAGGCCTAAACGGGCCGGCCCCGAATTCCCGACTCTAAGGAAAGTGCTAAAATGGTAAACAAATTTGAGACTTCTAGTGAATAAAAATGCCATCTCTTTGGTGTCTATCTTTCCTTTTGAGCTGGAAAATTCTTAATGCACAGCTTTCCCTGGCCCCACCACGTGTATTAGCATCTTCTTGAGCTTGATTATCAAGCTTTCTTTTTCCATCACATTACATGTGCCACTTTCGTCCAATTTTTATATCTAAATCACCTAATGTTTATATGATAGTGGGAGTTAGTTAATTCAATAATTATGGACTAAATTTTTAATTTTATCCTTATTTATGAATGAGTATTTTTCAGCTCTTTCTTTTCCCTCTAACTTTAATCGGTACAGAATTGTAATATTCTAATTCATTACTCTGTAAATGAATTTATAATAAATAACAAAACTTTTTCTCCATCTGGACTTATAAATAAGGTTAGAGGGACATGTGGTTGAGTATTTCCTCTTATTCTGGTTTTTTTAAAGAAAAAACCTCCTCAAATTTCTATATTAGGCATGATCTAAATTAAAAAGACAAACATTACCCAAATTTATTACCCTCAAATTTGTTTGAAAGATCTTCACTGGATTTTGCAGCTTCCTTCTTTTTCTCCACGGGTCTTCGCAGCTTCATTCTAAATTAGTTTTTTTTTCAATAAATTTTAACTTTAGATCCATGTAGTAATGATATTGATTTAATATTATAATTATTGTAATTATATGAACACTAAAAATTGCAACAATTTGATTTTTTTAGAAGATAGATATATCACCATTAATCAAATGGAAAGTATGCTATGAGAAATGGAGAGCCTACCAACAAGTTATTAGATGAGGTGATAAGTTAACTTATTTACATAAGGAAGATAACAAAACTTGAAACACAAAGAAATACAATAGAAAATTGAAAACTAATTTTCTCATTAAAAGGACTAGGACAAAAATATACTTAAATACTACTTGAACTTCAAAATTCTAAATAAATGATTTCCTAAAAATCTGAGTTATCAATTGTTATACTCTTTTTGTCAATCCCATTACTCTTATTATCAATAAAATTATTCAGAATTTTAAAATTTAAATGGTGTTTAAGTACGTTTTTTTGAGGATTAATTATTCATATTGATTTTTTTTTTTTTTGCTATACACACACGGGTCCTAACGAAAGTGATTGTATTTAAAACCCTGTCAAATACTAATGTCCATGCCTTTCACCGCCAGAATTCAAACTACGGTGTGAGTGATTAGAACTTTCCACTAGCCCCAAATCAAGTTGGTGCGGATTGTTACTCATACTTCGTTTTTCATCCTAAACCTAAATTGGTCGGTCATTTTTTGTGCCAATAATGAGGGGAAAAAAAATACTTTTGGGCCAGGCACTAATGTGATAATTCAGTGATATGGATCTGGAACACAAAAGCACAAAAGCATTTACAATTTATGGAGAAACGTGAAACGCCGCTTTCAACTGTCCCATCAGCGGCATCAGCGTATTTGTCACTTTTCGCATTGCCAGCTTTAAATTTGGTGCTAAAGGTGAAGCCCCTAAAAGATCAGAACCAGAACCTCCATTAACGCTCCCTTCTGTGTGAGAAATTGAGGTTTCGCCCAGAAAGGGAAGGGAAGCGAGAAGAAAATGGAGAAAGCTCTGACTAAGGCCAGTAGCTTGAAGGTGGGTCTGGGAAGCTCATGGATCACCAAGAAAGCCAAGGAGGAGTTCTCTAACATCACTGATGACATCAATGTGAGTGAAATCTTCTCTGGATTTCTCTGTTTTTGTGCCTTTTCATCGTTTAATGTTCGCATTTTCTAATGGTATGGTCCTGATTGACGGAATGAGGGTTTATCTGGCTTATACTAACTTTTTTGTGTCAATCTTGTGTGGTTATTATTAGCCGATGCTGGCTTCAGAGATCTTAAAGACTTGTCTGAATCAAGAATGAACTGGGTTACTTGTTCTTATCCTTTTTGGAAAAAATTGCTAATTATTAAGATTGGTTCGCATGGCACTAAATATTCCCAAGACTGACATTTTAATTACATATTTCTTTCTTGTTTCTGAGAAATTATTTCTTGGGTCGGACTGGATTGTTTAAAGTGAACTTCTTGAGATCTTTTTGGGCTTTGAGGTGTTAAATTCACTAGAATTATGTAATTTCCTCTGAACCCATTTTCTATGCTCCTTGGCTGAATCGGTGGGAGGGGGACGATGTGAGCAGAGAGATCAGCTATGGGAGAGGAAGGACTATCGTAATATGTGTTATGTGAGATCTCTAATTAGGCCTTTTTTTCATGACAAAGATATGTACATGAGTTGATACTCAAAACCTTGGGTATTGGATTCTTTACACTTACAAGCCATTCTGTTCAATGTGACTTCTTTCTGTTCTGCTTGACTCCAACAATCTCGATGCTTATATGAATATGCTCTCCATTCTTCTTCCCTTCCCACAGCAACCCACTTATGGGGAACTCGTCTCTTCACATAATGATGTGTACTTCCTTCTGTTTGGATTATTGTCTTCACACTTGTTTTTGTTGAATATATGAGTTTTGATGCTAATCTTAGGACTTATGAGAGCTTCACTTATTGAAGATATCTTCATTGGGCCTCTTTCACTAGATTGAGGAAAGTAGTGAGTAGATTTGACATTGAGTGATTTTTGAACAAAAAGCACAAAAGCATTAGATTCATAGTCTTTTTTTGGCTTATATATCTATCTCTTTTCCTGTTCAAATCTATCCAATGTACAATGTATTTGGGCTGTCACTCACAATTGACCAACACCAACAGCATGGGACATATTTTCTTAGCATATGAAGCAGTTAATTTCTCATCTTGCTTCTTCTGGAGAATGAACGCTAAGGCTTGGTGTGTCATAAAACATTAAGGCTTATAGTATAATTTACTCAGTTCTGGGTAGTGTCTTCATTCATTTAGTTTAACTCTGACTTAGAATGCCCAAAAATTGATAATTATTTTATACAGACAGCTGACACTTGCCATATGAGGACAAGGTGTGTAGTTACTGGTTGTATGCTTCTTTCAATGGGTTTTAAGTCACACTCTAATATTTTTAATCAATCGAGCAATATGTTATAATCATTTAGGGTATGTTTGGATGGAGATAAAAGTGGGGAGAAAATAGGAGGGGAGGGAATACTAGGAAAAAAACTTCCTAAAATGGTTAAAAAATTTACTACTTTTGGGAGTTTTCCCTCATAGTATCCCCCCCCCCCCCCCCCCCCCAAAATTTCTTCTCTCCATCCAGACATAGGGTTTGAGAATTTGGCAGGCTTCACCTTCACAGAATTCATACATGTTGATTAGCTACAATTTAGGCAAATTGCTTGTGTCTAAGCATAGAAGTGGATTGGGTTTCTGTATGCATGTACCAGCATATTGGAGAGTAACAAATTTTATTAAGAGAAAAATACTGTTATAGTGGTTTAGTGTTTGGGCATTGTGGAGTTTGATGCTTCTGCGTTATCCCAAGCAGTTTTGCTAAATGGTGATTTTTTTTCTTTTGCAGACTTTCTCAAGTACTGTTGAAGAGAAAGCAAAATGGATTTTCAACAAACTTAAAGGTATGCAAATTTGCTTCAACCCTCAATGTTCATGTGAGATCATGCATATAAAACTTTTTGTTTCATAAGCAGATATTTTGTGTGCCCTGAGAATGCTTGGCATTCTTACATCTTAGTTGTTAAATTCATCACATTAGAACTAACTGATCAATTTAGATTTTTCTATATTGCCCAAAACTTTTTGCACGTGGCATTCAATTTGACACACCGTCACAATATGTAGGAATAATATCTCAATCAAGTCTATTTTAGTTAATTTGACCTATTCACAAACTACTTTACCAACGAATGATCATATCACCTACTCTTTTTCCCTTTTCTTTCAATGTTTATGCTTCAGGCAAGCCACTGAAAAGCTTACCGGATCTCCTCCGCGACTACAACTTGCCGGCGGGGCTTTTCCCGCAGAACATAATCTGCTACGAGTTTGATGAAACCAAGGGTAAGCTGGTCGTGTACTTGCCGTCTGTGTGTGAGGTTAGCTTCAAGGACTCCTCTGTAGTCAGATATGCGACTCGAGTCAAAGGGATTCTCACACGGGGGAAGCTCACAGGGATCGAGGGAATGAAAACAAAGGTCATTGTGTGGGTTAAGGTGACAACTGTGGCAATTGAAGGTTACAAATCTGATAAGGTTTGGTTCACTGCTGGTGTAAAGAAGTCAAGGTCAAAGGATGTTTATGACACGCCTCGTGATGCCCTTGAGTATCAGAATTCTGAGCTTATAGCTAGGTTTCTTGAGAATCCTCATCATCATCTCCATTGTTATCTAGTTCATTACAAAATTCTATATTATACAGTAGGATTTAGTATCATCTGTTTTTTTTGGGCTAGAAAATGTTGGTACTGGACATTCTGAATTGCTAGTGTTCTGATCATTCATCGAATGTGAGTTGAGAAGCTCACTTGAGGCAATCGAAATTGAAAACTTAAAATCATACTTTATTAATTTGTTTTCTTTTGATATTATCATCCGGTATTCGATTCGTGGCTGTCCCTCTCAACGTAAGCAACTTCTCTGGGACTCGAACTCGAGACAAGTCATTAATTTTTCATCTATATGAAGTACATGTTTGGGAACACTTAGTGCTCGTTTGGGATAGCTTATTTTTGGGCAATAAGTGCTTATAAATCGTGATTTACAGTATTCGAGGTAAGTATATGAGAAGAGTTTTATCTCGACTTACGTAATAAGTGCTTATTGACCCTCAATAAGCAATACCAAACACACTTATTTTTTGAATATAAGTGTTTATTACGCAAGTCGAGATAAAACTCCTTTCACATACTTACCTTGTATACCGTGAATCACGATTTATAAGTATTTATTGTCTAAAAATAAGTTATTCCAAATGAGCACTTTGTTTAAAAACGGACCTAAGAAGATAACTCAAGCAACTACATGGGTGTTTTTAAGTTGGTTAGGGTTTAAAATTTAACATGGATGTGGATTACGTACATTGTGAGAAGCAGCGGCAGTTTTAGTGGTTAGCATGATTCCCATGGATCTTTTGACGAACTTGGGGTGTGTGTGTGTGTAAATCGGTATCTTCAATATATCTAAAAAAGGAAAAAAGTTGGATATATAGGAGTATTATATTTGCATGCATGGATATGGCGTTGGAAAGAATTATAATTATAGGGAAATCAGAATGGGTTATTTTCATTTTTATTACATATGATAGCAAATGGGAATGAATCCATAGCCTTACACCATTAGGGGTGAATAAGTGTCATTAGGCCATAATTGTCTCTAGCCAGTTTATTAAAAGAAACTTATTGTTACAAAGTATGCATATTTAATCTTGTTGACTACTTAGAATATAAGGTGAATTTGTTATGACTTTAATTGAACTTATTATTTTTTTATACTATCAATCGGTAGTTTGGTATCACTCAGCTGTTTTGGGGTTTGTGGCTGCCCTTAGTACATGTGTTTCATCTGAGACTCAAACTAGAGACAAGAAGAAATCTAGTGGGACTTTATATTACTAGCTAGGCCAACACTGTGTTAGTTGTACTTATAAGTAACACTTCCTCGTTAATTTGCGAAAGTCGGTTGCAAATTGTGTGGGTATCAAAATGCACGAGGGAATGAATGTCTTATAACATCAAATAAATTTTAAAATTCAAGGAACAAGCATGTTAAAGAATTGACGCCATAATAAGAAACATGTATATTATTATGGGTTCAGTTTATTTGGGATCACATAAATAAATTGGTATTATGTAGTCAATTAGATAAGAAAAGCGTGGCATTAAATTAATACTCTCTCCAATAAGCTAACTAATTTGGAAAAGGGTTTAGTTTTAACATAAGCTAAAGTTTGGATTTGCGTTATTATTTAATGCGTTTTTTTTTTCATTTTTATCCTTCATTATTATATGTCCCTCCCATATCTTTTCGCCCCCCACTTATTCTTCATCCCACTCGCCCTCTCTAAAGAAGGATGTTTTAAGAAAATAAGTTGCATTTATTGTCTTGTAATGAGTTTCATGCAAAAGGAAGCAAGGGAAAATGGTGATGCTCCTCTGGTCTAGTCTTCTTCTTCTTCTTCTTCTTTTTTTTTAATACGCAACACTCTCACACATAAGGTTAGTCCTAAACAACAATTTATGTTTGTCTAAAAATTTAATTCACTTTTTCATGTTTACTTCCAATCAATTATATGCCTCTCTCATATCTTTTTTTGCCCTTATGCCCCATTTGGTATAGTGGAATTGATTTTTATGGAAATGGAAATAGATATAGATATGGATATGGAGATGGAGATGAATATGGGTTTTAAAAAGATGTTTGGTATGTCATGGAAATAAAGATGGACTCCATGTATATTTTTTGTTGGGTTGCATATTGATTTTTTTTTTTTGGAAATGTAATCAAAAGACTATTTTGCCCTGATAAGAAAATGAATTTATATACTAGATTAGAATCTCTCTAGCCCAACCAAACGATTAATCACTTCCCTTTACCTTAACCAAATCATCGAGAGCAAGAGCAAATATGCAGAGGCAAACTTGTTTTCTACTTTATGGGCCATCTCATTCTTGAAGCCGAAGCCATTTGGG
Source organism: Inga laurina (assembly GCA_963855925.1). NCBI lineage: Eukaryota > Viridiplantae > Streptophyta > Magnoliopsida > Fabales > Fabaceae > Inga > Inga laurina. Next base: position 53,747,060 of record OY979710.1, read on the forward strand.
TGTTTGTTGCTCCAATGTTAACTCCATCGCAACTTTCAAGTCTATAGAGGCGTCTCGTCTTGTTCTAGAGACTATGCAGTGGCGGCGGCCATCTCCCTTCATCTTGTTCATTGTCGTAAACCCACATCCCTTCATAGAGGGTTCGATTGCCTTCAACTTCAGGTGATTTCTTCTTTGTAGCTTTAATTCTCATTGTCAACGTCCACCAACTTAACGAGAATAACATTATTGGGCTACTTTTGCACCCAAAAAATGTTTACTGTGCGTGTAGCTCTTCCAAAAAATGTTTATAATGTTTATGGGTAGAATTGCACCTTTATCCTAATATATATATATATATATTCATCTTATTATTCTGCGAACATAAGCATTTGGAAAGTGAGACTGAGGCGCGTTCTCAGTGCAAGTAGCTACATGGGGAACTTCTTCCATGAATTCAACGAGAACTTCATCCCCTTCTTCATCCCTCTACCTTGATCATGATGCAATCCTCGTGATCACTCAAAATGCCTATTTAATAATGCCGTCATCACACTCACGTCCCATCATCAATCATAATGTCTTCCCCCCTTCCCCCTCTCTGTTCCAATTTGTAGGGCTAGCTCTAGGATGGAGACACGCCAGTAGAGGTCTTGTGCCCAAGAGCAGCTAGCGATCTGCAAGCTCTCACAGAAAGCCACATTTGGTCGTCACTTTGAACTATACTAGTAGGGAGATGATGATTTTCGCCTCAAGCACTTCATGAAAGAGACTGAGAAGTGCGTGGACCTAAAAGATGGGTATCATCTTCCATACAAAATCCCATTCTTCTATCTGTCCAAAACCTTTCCCCTAGTGCAACAACGGCTAAAAACAGTCTCCCTCATCTCTACCCTATGGCTGTCATCATCAACCATAATGAAGGTATATGGATCAATTACGTTCATTTCATCCTCGACAAGCTTGCCGCCGCTGATGACATTAACGGTGGCCGCCCTGCGGCAACTCTGGAGTATGATATGGCCACCCTGCAGGCTATTTCCAAATGCATTTACTACTCCAAGTAATTGGCACAAACCAAATTTGAGGTGGATCCTCTGAAATTTGTTACAGCAACGTCTGAGCGTGATTATCACCTCGTGCACCAGCTTCTGGAAGAAAAGGTTGAGGGTAAGGACGAAGACATTATGGAGAAGATTCTAAAAAATGATGCATTAGTAAAGACAGTGGGGGGAAAAGATGAAGGCGGCTACTCAAGGCTGTTGCTGGCAACTAAGTTTTACTACTCACTCCTCCACCCTATAGCACACATGGTAGAGGTTGTGTATGTAATAAGGGTGATTGGCGTTTAGTAGACCTGAGGCTGAGGGTTGGTTATCTTGGTAGAGTTTGAGTATGTACTGTAAAATTCTCTCCTTAAAACTTAATTATTCATACACTTAATCAAATCTTTGGATAACAATCCATACTATGGGGTAAAAGAGAAACTTTAAACCCAAAATCTACCATAGGAGAAAAGATTACAACTTATCTTTTAAAAGTTAACCTTGGCAGAAAAGAGTTTAAATAACCTTTTGAAAACACTAACATGGTTATAAAATATTTAAATTACTGCAAATATCTATCTATGGTGGAAAAGAATAAATTAGTCGTTTAAATTTGTCATGCATAGTAGAACCTTTCTAAGTAGTTGTACAATAAGCCATTTCAAATTAACACATTTATAAAACCATTCTAATTAACAATTGGGTCTTAAGCCTCTTGAAGCTCAAAATATAATATTCAATCATTAGCTTAGAGATAAAACTCATTTTTTAGTACTATTCTTTCTCAAATGTCTATAAAATGTCAAAAGTCAACTATCTATCAATCAAGCATTTAAAATATATCATGGATCATAAAACTCTTCTCATCGTTTTAAAAACTATAGTCAACACACTTGAGCCTTGGACTTAACGGAGTTCAAAATATAATTATTCGACCACGAGCATAATATCAAACTCAATTATCAAAATATTGAAACCACAATTTTCTCAAATAGCCACTTGAGTTACCTATCCATAATAGAAAACAATATAATTCAAAGCATAATATCACATTAATGTGTGCAACGTGAGCCCTACAGTGGCAATACGCAACAATTCATCACATGAATATAAAGGTGGAGGCTTTATAAAGATTATGATATGAAATCATAATTAGATATGTTAGTGGTTGTCATCATTATATATGTTAGTGGGTTTCATCATTATGTATGTTAGTGGGCTTTGGATATGTGGTCCTAAGTCAGTATTAGTGGGTTGAATTCTAATTAGTCATTAAGGGACCAACCTATATACTTATAAAAGGGGGGTCCCTATCTCTCATTTTTCGGTTTGCCTTGTTTTGTGTACAACTTTCTGATTTGAGTAATAAACAAAAAATATTCAGTTTTTCTCTAATCTCTCTTCTTCTTCTTCTTCTTCTTCTTCTTCTTCTTCTTCTTCTTCTTCTTCTTCTTCCATTTCTATTCTTTTAACACTACCTTAACAAGTGGCATCAGAGCCATCGGTTCTTGGCCAATTACCCCTCATTCCACTGCATCTCTTCTATTCTTCATGGTGCACACCAGAAAACAAGAAATGGAAGAAAGGTTGCAGAATCTTGAAGGGCATCTTAGCTCCATGACATAGATATCGCAAGCTGTTATTAGCCTTCAAAATCAGAAAATAACTCTTTAAGAACCGAACAAGGGCCTTCAAGACAGGGTCAAAGGTGTCTTTACATAATTTCAGAACCTGGTAGCAGCAATAGAGGAAATAAGAATTGTCGTTACCAATCTTGGTGCCAATCAAAATCATCCCAGGAATGGTCCTAACTCGAATCATCCAAGAAATGATAATCCTTATCACCATGAGAGACCGAATTACCATGATAATGGCAGGCTAAGGCAATTTCAGTACACTAAGATGGAATTTCCAAAATTTTCTCCTGCATCAACAATTGATATTTCAGCATGGATCTTGAGGTATGAATGATTCTTTAAGCTAGATGGTACTCCAAAAGATCAGAAGGTAAAGATTACAAGTTTACACTTTGAAGATGGTGCCTTCTATTAGCACATGTTATGTGAACATCAGTGGGGCAATAACCCTCTAAATTAGGCAGAGTACGTTGAGGAATTGAAGGCTGCTTTGGGCCAACGTATGAATCGCCAATGAAGGATCTTTTGTTGCTGCGACAATCAGGTTCTTTAACCGAATTCAATGCAAGATTTGATCTTTGTTCAGTTAACTTGCGTCTTCCTGAGGAATTATTGGTGGATGCCTATTTGACACTAATTAATGAGGATATTTCGGGCCCAATGAGAATGTTCAGACCAAAGACACTTCGAGACACCAAATCTCTTGCAAGAATGCAAGAAATATCTAATGAATGTCTTAAGGGAAAAAAGGCGCAAGAAAATAGAGTTAAAACAGCAAGGTCATCATCTTTGGCATTTTCCTCTAATTCACTTGCCACATCAACTCCCTCGGTGACTCACTTTGAATCGGACACCTTAGCATCCTATAAAAATTCCTTGGTGGTGGGTGGGTCCCAGAGAATCAATAATTCCACTACAATTCCAGTGGCAAAGAATACATCTTTCACCAATAACAACAATTTCAGAGTCTCAAAGGTACTTTCAGCCGAAGAAGAGGCTGAACACAGAGTTAAGAATTTATGTTTCTTTTTCCATGGGAAGTTCTCGAGAGATCATTGGTGCCCATAAGGCAGTACATGCAGCTGTATCTCATTGAGGCAGATTCTGCCCAGGAAGAGAATTCCAACCCAGAAATAGAGTTGGAGGCTTCTAGGGATGATTCTCTACCTTTGTTATCCCTTCACGCAATACATGCTGTTAAATCTGAGGTGGCTATGAAAATTTCAGGTTCAGCGGGTCGTAAGAACATCCAAATCCTCATTGACAATGGGAGTACCCAAGATTTTCTTGATTTGCACTTAGCTAAAAGACTAGGTTGGCGTAGTGATGGCATGAACCTTCTTTGGTTCAGGTTGTAGGGGGTAAAAAGTTGAAGATACATGGCTGGTGGAAGGGTTTTAGGTGGCGAATGTAAGGATTGGATTTCATTTGTGATCTAAGAGTCATGGAATTAAATACATATGACATTGTTTTGGGTCTTTCTTGGCTCAAAACTATCAAAAACGCTTTCTGGACCTATGACCCCCTGCTATGAATTTTTGGTATCATAATAAATTGTGCACCTTACAACCTTCCTCTCCTAGTTCATTACAGGTTGTGACACAGGTTAAAATGGGGACTAAGGACCTTGATCTCAAGCACATGTACCTGGTACAATTGCTGCAACCTCAAGAAATGCTGCTTATTCAATGCTTCTCTATAAAAGAAATCCTTGAGTCAATCCCAAGTGAGGTGTCACACATACTTAGCAAGTTTAAAGATGTGTTTGAAGAGCCAAAAGGGCTACCTCCATTGAGGGAGGGGCACAACCACCCTATTATTCTAAAGGAAGGGACTGACCCTATTAGCATCAAGTTGTATCATTACTCAACCGCATAAAAGGATGTCATTGAAACACAAGTGAGGGAATTACTTGAGAATGGAGTTATACGAGAAAGCTTTTCTCCTTTTTTAGGCCTTATTGTTCTAGTTAAGAAAAAGGATGGCATATGGCACATGTGCATTGATTTTAGGGAGTTGAACAAGAAAACAGTGAAGAATCAATACCCAATTCCTCTGGTTGAAGACTTATTGGATGAGCTACACCATGCCAAGTGGTTCACCAAGCTCGAGTTTAGGGCCGGGTACCACCAAATCAGATTGGAGCCTTAAGATGTTTATAAGACAGCGTTTAAAACTCACTCCAGTCATTATGAGTGGCTAGTCATGCCATTGGTTTGACTAGTACTCCAGCCACTTTTCAGGGAGCCATAAATGATATTTTTAAAGTTTTTTTTAAGAAATTTGTATTGGTATTTTTTGATTATATACTGATATACAGTTCCTCTATTGTAGATCATGCGTTACATCTAAAGGAGGTGCTGAATACGTTGCATAGACACCATTATTTTATTAAGAGGAGCAAGTACACGTTTGCTACTACTATTGTTGAGTACTTAGGGCACGTCATTAGTGGAGGCATGGTATCCACTAACCACAATAAGATCCAGGCTGTGGCAGACTAGCCTGAACTGAAAACTGTGAAGCAGCTGAGGGGTTTTCTTGGCCTAACCGGTTACTATAGACGTTTCATCAAATGGTATGATAGTTTGGCCAAGCCTTTGACAATTTTACTTTAAAAGGATGCCTTCTAGTGGTCAGAATCAGTTGTTGTATCTTTTGCCCAGCTCAAAAATGCCCTTGTTTCGGCACATGTATTAGCTTTTCCAGATTTCACCAAGGTTTTTGTAGTGGGGTCAGATGCATGTGGGGCTGGTATAGGGGCTATTTTAATGTAGCAAGGTCAACTTATTGCGTTTTACAGCAAAGCATTAGGTCCCAAGCACATGAAGCTTTCTATTTATAAGAAGGAACTTCTAGCGGTAGTACAAGCGAATGAGCATTGGCATCAATATTTGGAAAGGGGTAAGTTTATCATCCGTTTAGACCAATAAAGCCTTAAGTATTTGCTTAGTCAAAAGCTTCAAACTCCCTTTCAAATGTATTGGATTGAAAAATTGATGGGATACGACTATGAGATTCATTACAAAAAGGGGCATGATAATTTAGTAGCAGATGCCCTCTCAAGGTTGCATAGTTCTCAGCTATTTCAGATTACGTTAGACACTTCTTCTCCTGAATTGTTGGATTTGGTTAAGGGCAGTTGGGAAACAGATGGGGATTTGGCTGCTCTTATAGCTGAATTAAGAGAGAAGGGTGGCAGCAATGGGCAATACACTTGGGAAGGGGCCATGTTGAGAAAGAAGGGTAGATTAGTGGTTGGTTCAGATTCTGTTTTGAGACAAAGGATCCTTGAGTGGTTGCATTCTAGCCCTCAAGGGGGTATTCTGTCAACACCCGTTTCCATTTTGATATGCACAGGGCAATAATGAACAAGCTCCATAGGCAAACAGAAAATTACAGTTATACTGATAATAAGTATTTGTTTACATACAGTCATTAACAGAGCAGATATCGATAATAATGACAAATATGTACAGATTGTTCTAAAACTATTTCACATAAAGACTATATACAACCACTGTATTCATCTTAAGAAACGTGCCCGTCAGTTTCCCTTCTCTGCATCCTTGGCTTTCGAGCCATTGGCACCCACTGAGACATTTGGATTAGAAAAATGGGTGAGATTCTAAGGAATCTCAGTAGAAACATACGATCAACACATAAAATGCGAAAATTAAATATGCAATGCACAGTATCAAGTAAAACGAAAACTCATATCATCCGTGTGTGTACACAAAATTCAGGGCTAACTAACCCGTTGAAACCCCTACATGTACCTCAGCTGAGTCCTTGACTACAGCTAGGTAAGACTAGTGTACATCAGCTAGGTCCTAGACCACAGCTAGGTAATGTGCCTCCAGCACGTGTTCAGGTCACAAAATACAGTAACACACATCATACGAATAGTCACATAGTATATGAGAGATAGTAGTCCTTACCTTAACCTCTTTCTTGTCTTAAAGGGTCCGCCTTGTAAAACGTGTCAACTATAGGCGTCCAGCTCGGTCCTAAAACGTCAAATGTACAAGAAATAGGTTATAACCTATCCAAGTATCATTTTAGACACTTTGATAGTGTTTCTTATGGTTATATTAGCCTATGGTGAAAATTTATCAAAATGCCCCGGGACCCCAGCTTGGCCCGGCCCCGCCGTACCCGACCTGATGGCACGTTTTTCCAAAATATTTGACTAGGGCTATCCTAACGTATTTTCATCTAAGAAATCCATTTCCAGACTCAAAATTACAAAATTCAATGTAAAATTACGAAATTGCCCTTGGCAGCCCTACTTTTAGGGTTTTAGGGGCGTTTCCGTAATTATGCTTTCTGGGCCTTTTCTGAAAAAGTGCCCAACTGTAACCCCACCTATTTTTGCCCACTGAATCTAATGGAATCATCAAATCATTGAAAATCCAACTCTAAGTCCCTCAAACATCCCTGGCCGAAATAATTGTGTTCTTCGGGAAAAATCAGGGTTCTACGATTTCGGCTCCATAAACGCGTTCCTTTCTACTCCTAACCACTTTATTAACCATCTAATTGAGTTATAACAACAATTTGAACTAAAATTGGGCAGCATAACCCTTTTAATGTCACATTTCCAAAATTTACAAACAAAGACAATCCGGCGAAATTTCACCGATTAAATTGTCTACAGCAACCAGAATAGTTAATATACGAAGGTTTGGAAGTTACCTCAAGCTCCCACAAGTTTTTCCCAACTATGGCTGAAACCCTAGGTCCTTGAACACCCAAATTTGAGCACCACAAACCTTGAAGAACATAGAAGAATAGTTTAGGTGCGGAGTTATACGCGTTAGGAGCTAAATCGTCGGAGAAATCGGCTTACCTTGTGAGATTTCTTCTTCTTCTTCTCTCTCTCTCTCCAAACCTCAACGTCTCTCTCTCTATTTCAGACCTGTTCTGGCGTGAAATGAGCTGAAGGTAGAAGGAGATAATAATATATCCTAATATTATATCTTATTTTATCCATTTACCAATTTCCAAAATTTCAAAACTTAACTTATGTACATAAATCCTTTTGTACATGTAACCATGCTCATTAAGCTCAACTAATATTTCCTTATTTATGCCGCATGTAGGAGACACCTAAGGGTCCCTCCCTATGGTCTCAATTGGCTTCACAACTTGTCCAGGTTACGTATACAGGTAAAGTCTCAATTTTGGTCAAAATTGCACTTTTTGCTCAAATTTTCCATAAATTCATATTAAATTGACCAAAATATTCTAAATATATTTTTAAACCTTTATTTTCCTTAATTAATTGAAATTAACTTCAATTAATTGGAAAATAATTTATTTTGTGCTATTTTGGCAAAATTACGATTTTGCCATTACCTTTCTAATTCAATTTCTTTTCTTATTTTTCTTTGGCCAATTTCCATCTATTTTTGGACCAAATATTTTCTCTAATATTACTTCATTTTTGGACCTTAATTTTGGGCTTTTTAAATTATCCAAATTAATTCCATAATTATTTTTGCCCAATTTCTCATGAAATTGAACATTTATAAATTCATAAATTCCAAATTCATGAATATTCACCATTTTATTGAATTTCTCAAATATTTACAATACTTCTGGTGAATATAAATTTTAGGGTGTTACACATTCAGGTATAAATGTTACTTACTCCAAGATTAAGGGTCTGTTTTGGTGGAAAAACTTACATAAAGATGCATAGGATTTTGTAAGAGAGTGTGACACATGTGCTCGTTGCAAGTACGAAACAGTGGCTACACCTGGACTACTTCAGCCACTACCTATTCCTAGCAAAGTTTGGGAGAGTATAGCCATGGATTTTATTAAGGGTCTTCTAAAGTCCAATGGTAAGGAGGTTATTTGTGTGGTTATTGATAGGATGACAAAGTATGCACATTTTATTGCTTTGTCTTATCCTTTTTCAGCATCTTCCCTTGCTCAAAATTTTTTAGACAATATTTACAAGTTGCATGGAGCTCCTACTGAAATTGTGAGTGATAGAGATTTGATATTTGTTAGTAATTTTTGGAAAGAGTTTCTTAAGGTTTTGAGGGTAGAGCAAAAACTCTCTTCATCTTACCATCCATAAACCGATGGACAATCAGAAGTGTTGAACAATTTTTTAGAATCCTACCTCCGGTGTATGTGTTGGGAATGCCCTAAGGAGTGGAATACTTGGTTGTCACTAGCTGAGTAGTGGTATAACACAAACTTTCACACAACAACTAAGTCTACGCAGTATGAATTGGTATATGGGCAAAAACCTCTGCTCTATTCTCCTTATTTGCCTCGTTCAGCCATTGTAGAGGCGATTGATAGGAGCTTTATAACTAGAGAACATGTGCTTGCAGTTTTGAAGCATCGCCTTCATTGTTCAGTTAATACAATGAATCAAAGGGCTGATGCAAGGAGGTCTGATCGGTTTTTTGAGGTTGGACAGTGGGTTTTTCTTAAGTTGCAGCCTTATAGGCAGGTCTTAGCTACTACGCAGAGCTCACATAAGCTCGCTCCTCGGTTCTTTTGTCCTTACAAGGTTATGGAGAGAATTGGTCCAGTTGCTTATAAATTACAGCTGCCAGATTAATCTAGAATTCATCCCATATTTCATATTTCATTGCTGAAACTGTGTCCAGACCCTAGTGTCAAACAGCGGCATCCTCCTATTGATTGGCCAATTGTTCCCCCTACTTTGTATCATGAGAAAATTTTGTAGCAAAGGGTGGGAAGGAAGAAGAGAAGAATTATTACTGAAGTTTTAATTCAGTGGCGTGGTCTTCTGGATGAGGAAGCTACATGGATTCACTTTATAGCTTGTAAAAGGAATTTTTAGAGTTTGTGTCAGCAACCCTCATGGACAAGGGTGTTTTGGGGGGGGGGCATTGATATGAAATCATAATTAGATCTGTTAGTGGGTTTCATCATTAGATCTGTTAGTAGGTTTCATCATTATGTCTGTTAGTTGGCTTTGGATCTATGGGCCTAAGTCAGTATTAGTAGGTCGAATTCTAATTAATCATTAAGGGACCGGCCCATATACTTATAAAAGGGGGTCCCTATCTCTCATTTTTCTGTCTGCCTTGTTGTGTACAACCTCTGATTTGAGTAATAAACCAGAAATATTCAGTTTCTCTCTAATCTCTCTTCTTCTTCTTCTTCTTCTTCTTCTTCCATTTCTATTCTTTTAACACTACCCTAACAGATTATCACAATAATCAAGCCTCCAGAGTCTTCCCCGACCAACCCACACAAAAACTATTAGTTGAAAAATGTTAAAAGCAATGGGGTAAGACAAAATTCTCAATAACCAACTATCCAACTCATTACACATGCTAATATGTGCTTGTGATGTGCCATATAGAACAATTTATATAACAAAGTATTAGAGGTATAATTCACAAAATTCCAAATTACATATCACAAATTTCGTACCTCAAATTCCGTATCACAATTTTTATATCACTATTTCAGTATTACAAATTTCATATCACTATTCGATATCACAATTTCCATATCACAAATTGCTTATCACAATTTCTATATTACAATTTCCGTATAATAAATTTCATATCACAATTTCCGTATCACAACATTTCAAAAATTTCTCATCACAATTTCCGTATCATAAATTTCATATCACAATTCCCAAGTTGCCTCCCATCAATCCAACTGAACTGCCTTATTTTTGCCAACTAGACCTATTGACTAAGTTACTATCTATGTTACCGGTCACTTAAGAGCTCACTGGTCATGTGATGAGGATCGGCCAAAATCCACAGAGCACATGCCCATACTACAGGACTTTTCCCCTCATTGAACTAGTAGAGTGTCGCAGCTCCTCATTGAACCAGTGGGGTAGTCCCTCATTGAACATTTGGGATAGTACCTCATTGAACTAGTGGGATAGAGAAAAGCCAACCATCGTACATCAATGGAGACTACACCATGTGGTGGAACAAATTACTCCATCTCATACCAATCCAACCATCACCATAATATCAACAAATAACTTAGCAAGAATTTCTCAAAATTTTCACATTCATATCATGCTATTTGAATTATTTCATATACATGACATAATGTCTCAATTCCCAACCCATATATATCTATGTGTGTGTGTGTGTATCACAATTCAAATCATAAGCTTCTACAAGGCAATTTTTATCAAAATACTTATTAACATTATGAGAACTTTCTCAATCTCAATAAATATTTCTAAGTATTCATTGAAGTATTTAATCAATATCAATATACCATTTTCATTCTCATAATCATTTTAGAAAATACCCACAAACAACATTCCAATACACATAATAAGTGAAAAGTGGTTACTTCTTGCCAAAACTAAATTCACCACAAGATTCCAGGCTCCAAGCTCAACCAAAATTCATAAATTAATCTATAACAATCAATTGGAACTACAATTTAGTATTCAAACTAATTGGCGGTTAGCAAAAACAATTTAGAGACTTAAAGCTTCTTTAAAAGTCTCAACTATTATCTTTGACCACTCTCAATCAATCCAATTATCAAACCTTATTTTCATTAATCACATTATCAATACAAATCCAATATTTGACTCAGTTTAAACTATTCCAAATCTTCACATAACCTCCAAATTATTTACTTTAATACAAATACCTAAAATTCTCAAATTACTACTATAACTCAATATCTCTATTCCAATCATCTTTAACATCAAACAAATTTATTTCACTCATCAAACTTATTGGAAATAATAATTTCCTCTATTCCTCTTAAAATCGCCAAACGTTTACTCTTTTTAAACTTTTAAGAAAAATCACATAAACCAACAATCCCTCAGATTGCCATTACAATCATATTTCTTTCACTCATAAATTGTTTCTCAATTATTTGAATCAATAAAATATACTATCTCCTCAATTTTCTTCAAAATTCCCAAATTTCAATATTTAAAGTTTCACTAAAAAATCATTAATTTTCACATCTCATCGTAAACGTTAAATCCAATCTATTAAATCATTCATATAAACTCCAATAAGCTAAAATAATTAATTAATTTCAAATTCGACACACCCCATATCATAACTCAATTTCCTAACCAAACCCTAAATTTATTTTTCCCAAATCAACCATTCAAAACAAAAATCTAAACCATACAACTCTTATTTAAACCTTGCTACCTCCATTAAGAGCAAAACAATCAAGCAGAAAGCTCCAAAATTCCAAAACTTATCAAGCTGTAACTTTTTTTTCCTATTGAAACTGAAAATAATAGGAAAGAAATTAAAGATAAATAGGAGGTGAATAGCTTACCAAGTAGCTGATAGAACCAAATGATCACCCTTTCTCTCTCTCTCACTCTCACACTTTCCCCTTCTTACTTGCTGGCACTACTAGAAAGAATAGAGGAAGATGAGGCGTTGATGAGAGAAAAAGAAGAATGAAGGTTGCCTGTGCTGGATCATAAAATGGGGAATAACTCATCATGTAACACCCAAAATTTTATTCACCAAATATACATTGTAATTATTTGAGTAATTTAATAAAATGATGAATATTCATGAATCTGAATCTTGTGAATTTTGAAATATTCATATTTATAAGGAAATGGGCAATTAATTCAAGAATTGAATTAATTTACAAAGGTGATAGCAAAATCATAATTTTGCCAAATTAGCCCAAGATTAATTATTTTCCAATTAATTGGAGTTAATTTCAATTAATCAAGGAAAATAAAGGAAAATGCATAATGAGATTATTCTTGGTGGAATAAATCAAGAATTTGTGAAATTAAGGGGGGATTATACATAATTCAATTATGTGAATTATGGAATTATGAAAAACAATTTTCTTCCCTTCCTTTCTTTAATTTCGTCCAAGCATGAAGAATAAGGAGAAAAATTGACTTCATGATCACATACTACATGAATGAAGCTATACTACATGAACCTCTCAATGATGATAAAGATGGAGTGTGCACCAAGTAAAGACATGGGCATGGTGGTCACGATGAGAGGTTATGGCATAAAGTAAGAGGGTATGGTGAATGCATGAAGGGAAAAGCTTGAGTGAAGGAAGAGACAAACTTGATTACGTGGAAGAGAGCTTTCTTGTCTTGTAAGAGGAGAGGGGGGATGGTTTCTTGCCAAAATAAGGGAATGAAATTAATTCAATTTAATGGAAATTAGGTGGAGAAATTATGAGAAAGAAGGGAGTGTGACAAGTGTCACATTGGGAGCTCTTGATTAAATCAATGGTTAGGAAGAGAGATGAATAAGTCAATAAAACATCTTCCCTTCCCCTTCATACACACATTTCGTCCAAACACAAGGAAAAGATAGAGAGAGAGAGTGTGAGTTTGTGAAGTTCTTGGGAGCTAGAGAGAAGAAGGAGCAAGAAGATTAAGGTAAGTGTTATCTCTTAAGCATTTTCCTTGTGATCTTTCATGAAACTATCTCTAAACTCTCCTTCTTTAATGGAATCTATGTGTTAGAAGGCACATTCTTAGCTCAAGGGGAGAGAGAGAGGAGACGCATTGAGTGAGAGGATCGAAGAAGTTTAAGAGGTAATTATACCAATCTCAACTTTATGTTAATATGAAGTTGTTGTTGGTAATTGTTGTTTGGTTTATGTGATTTTTGGTTGAGTTATGAAATTTGAAAAGCTATAACCCTAAGGGTTTATGCTGCCCAAAATCCTTTAAATAATGATTAAGAAGTTTTTAAGTGAGTTAATCAAGGATTAGAAGTGAAAAAGTACAATTTTTGGAAGCTAAAACACAACCTCATTTTTCCATTTTTCCCTAATATTTTTGGCCAGCAGCATAACTGGTAGTAGGAGTTGGATTTTTATGAAATAAATGTTCCATTGGATTTAGTGGGCAAAAATAGGTGGGGTTACAGTTGGACACTTTTTCGGCAGAGGCCAAAAAAGCATTATTATGAAAACGCCACTAATCCCTAAATAGGGGCCGTCAAGGGTATTTTCGTAATTTGACAGTGAATTTGGTGATTTCAAGCCCGGAAATGGATTTTTTGGGCAAAAATAAGTCAAAATAGTCTTAGTCAAAATTTTGGGAAAACGTGCCATCGAGTCGGGAACAGTCGGGCCGGGCCGTGGTACCGGGGGCATTTTAGTAAATTTTCACCATAAACTAATATAACCACAAGAAATACCATGGAAGAGTCTAAAATGATACTTGGATAGGTTATGACCTATTTCTTGTACATTTAATATTTTAGGACCGAGTTAAGAGCCGGAACGACACGCTTTACGAGACATCGTTAAACAGAGGATTATAAAGCGTTGATGTAGGGACATTATCCTTCATACATCATGCCATAGTTATATGATTGTGTGGATGTCATTATTGTAAATGTACTTTATTAATCAACATGATTTGCCCAGAAAGGGGCCAGTAGTGCTAGAGGCACTTAAACTGGAGTTGATGAGAACCCAACCGGTGCAGAATAGTGGGGCTAGGCCCTACTCATGTATACATGCAGATGATATATTTATATTGTTTATTAATTGGTGCATACATGACATATATCATATTTATTTTTCGCATTTTATATGGACGATAACATGTCTCTACTGGGATTCTTCGGAATCTCACCCTATTTTTAAATAAACATCTCAGCGAGTGCCAATGGATTGAAAGTCAAAGGAGTAGATGCCGAGAAGTAATTGGCTCGTGTCTCGAGGCGAGGACAATATCATGATTATAATTCGTTATGCTTAGATATTTTGGAGAATTCTATAAATATTAAGTTTCCGATGTATTTTCTGATTTTCGTTGACGAACGACGTTGGGATTGTAAGCGAATATTTTTATCAATATAATTGTACTTTTCTGTATGCCAATTGAATTCCATCTTTATTACTCTTCGATTATCGAAATAGAAACGGGTGTTGACACATCACCTTTCCAGATAGTGGGTATTTGATGTGTGAATATATATATATATATATATATATGTGTGTGTGTGTGTGTGTGTGTGTGTGTGTGTGTGTGTGTGTGTGTGTATTTTAAAAATTATTATTTTCTCTCTATCTCTCTTTCTTTGTAGTTATTCTTTTATATATTTATTTATTTAAGACTCTCAAAAATTCAAATAATAGACTATATTCATGTATTTTGTCCAAGTCAAATTTTCACAATTAATTATAATATATTATTTAAAAGAATACTTTTAATTACTCTTATCTCATCATGTCTAACTTAATAAATTTTCTATTTAGAAAAATACAAATTTTATTTTGACTAAATTCTACATTCTCAAATAATTATAAGGTAAATTACAATTACCATGAAATAATCTCACTAAGCTCAAACCAATATCAATAAATACTTACGGCCTACGGCCTTTAATTTTATGCTTCTTTTTCATAAAATAACTTAATACCCTATAATTAGGCTGCCTTTATTTTGCTTAGCATTCTTTCACATTTTTAATCATATTTCATTCATTTCAAAATTTTATGTCAAACTTCAAAAATTGAGTTTGATCTACTTTAAAACTAAAATTAAGTAATAAATCACATCATAATATTGAGTATTAAATAATTAATTTCCCTTTGAGGGACTACCCTATATAAACCCCATGTTCACCCTTCTGATGTCGCACGCACCCTTCTTCCCCAACTCACATTCATTGCATTCTTTGTTTTACTACTCCTGATCGCATCATCACCTATTTCATGCCACAATGACTCTCTCACCTATTTCAAAGGCTGAAGACGAGCGTGAGGATGTAGTTAAGGAGATTCTGGCTAGCGACCAACTTATAAAGAAAATGAGTGCTAAAGATGAGATGAGGGTTAATCTGAGAAAGGGGTTGATCCATGGCCAATGAATATTCTCGTTCTTTTTTCTTCATTTTCTTTTCCATTGGAGATATTGGTGGATAATCTAACTATGATACCAACCCTAACACCATCTCTGATACCAGGTGGGAATTTGAAGGATTGAAGTAGGAGGAAAATTAAAGGTAAGGGCTATAGACAAGATAGGGGACAATTTGAGAAAAGGGCTGATCTATGGGCCAATGAATGATTCATCTTATTTTTTCTTCCACCTGACTTTGATACCAACTCTGATACCAGGTGGGAATTAAGGAATTTGAAAGATTGAAGTAGAGGAAAAATCAAAGCCGTATAGTATTATTAATCATGGAATGAATGAGAATAATAAGCCTTTATATAGGTAAATCATAAGCTAATAGGCTAGCCCTAAAATCTAATTAAATATAATTATAATATCTAAAATATCAATATAAGATATAGGGTTAAGGTGTAAAATACACGTGATTTTTCTTAAAGTGCGCCCAATAGCAAATACTTTTTTTAGGGGCAAAAGTAACTATGTGGTTATAAAATTGGCGCAAAAGTCATACTCTCTGTTAAATGGAAAACATTGACCGTTAAATGATTTTGACCAATTAAGATGACATGGATGGTGTCTGCTGGGAGATTAGGCTGGGCACCGAGAGTAAACCAAGACGTGAAGGAAGTTTAAATCCCTACCTTACCAGTAGCAATAATCATGGGTTTACTCTCATGGTGGAAGGGCATGAAATCCAATCCTAAAGCCAAGCTATCGACAACTCCAACACTGTGACAACGGCGACAGTGACGAAGGCCACTGAGGCCCTCGGCATAAATGAAGCACTGGAGGTTCCCCGCCCCCCAAACTTCAGCATCTCTATTTTTTACTTATGCTCCGTCGCTGCTTTCGCCAACAAGGCCATGCACGTTGGTTATTGTCCAGTCTCTGGAGAATTTAAGCCCTACAATTGGGAAATCCTGCCTGCATATGCCTCTGACGCTCCGCAGTTTCACATCGTCTTCGGTTAGAACTACATTGTCACGGTTTTGAAGAGGTAAAGAAACATATCTTTCATTTAAGTAGTAATTTCAACTGTCAATGTCGGCTCTTCTTGTCTCTTGGATGATTAGTATGTTATAATGCAAGGACAAAACATTTGTTGTTATCAACTCTTAACCTGCCTAGACAAGTGTGCTTTGAAATTGCCTGACTAAGAAATAAATGTTGAAAGAAATAATAAAATAGAAGGTATTTCCCAAGGTTTATTATTTGACCTGAATCAACAATACACAGAATCACTATCACGACCTTAACTCACAAGGCCGAGAAGCAGGAAGAGCCAGAGGCAAATCATGCTCCTTAGAGAAAGCAAATCGAATGGGGAAGGAAGACGATACTGAAGGGGAGGTCGATAGTGGCATCTTTGAGTTTATAATGGTATTTTTTCCTTTCTTCTCTAATGATTTCTAATGATCTAAGCAAAGAAATTGTTAGATCATGGACCTTTGATTTGATATCTTCTTCGTTTGCCTTCCGATTTGATCTTTGCTTCCTTCGCCCTCCAATTTGATTTTGGTTTCCTTTGCCCTTTAATTTGATTTCGAGGTCATGCTACTTCACCATCACTCGTGCTCCTTTGACCGCGTTCCTTTTTTGATGGTGTTCTGCTATTTTTTTTATTAAATGATTACTTCTGATGCTTCAAATTAATTTTATTTTTTATTTATGTATAGGCATTATTTCTTTTTTTACAAGTGTTTAGTGTTTTCTTTTTTTTTTAAGAGTTAAATATTCCAGATGCTACTTAATATGCCAAGTCACCATCCATGTTATCAGTGTTAGTCAAAATCCTTCTTTTAAATAGTCAACGTTTTCTATTTAACAGAGAGTGTAACTTTTGCACCAATTTTATAACCACATAGTTACTTTTTCCCTTAAAAAAACATTTGTTGTTGGCGCAGTTTGAGAAAAATCACATGTGTATTTTACACCTTAACCCTAAGATATAATATCTCAATAATATTGTTGTTCTATTGCTTTTGCTTTTTAATTTTGTTTTTACTCCAAAGATCACATTTGTGGGTTGATCTATTACTCCAAAGAGCCTCCAGAGTACAAACATACTGTTGTTTTTTTAATTTTGTTTCAAGATGTGCTTATATGTTTAGAATTCTCAGCTTCCTTTAACTCATAATTCATTTTAGGGTTAAGGTGCACAAATATCCATAAACTAATCCTCAATATTCACCTAACACCATAAACTCTTCTCGGATGCAAAAGTACCCATAAACATTCTAAAATAGGTAAAAAATGACAACTCCATTAATAACGCTAAACTTCCGTCACTTTTTTTTATGGGTCCCACGATATTAAAAATTAAAAATGCCTAAGTTTTGAAATTTTCTTCCCTGCCCCTACCCTCATCTCTCTCTCTCTCTCTCTCTCTCTCTCTCTCTCTCTCTTCCTTCCTCCATCTTCAGATTTTCTTCTCAGATACCGGTGACGGCGGGAGTGCCATCCTCTACTAATGACGACGGTAAATCAATATAGCGAAGGCTTGGCTTTTCCTCCCTCATCTTCATTGATCCTTACACGTCATTGAACCAAGAACACCCTGCTCTTGCTTTTGTTGAAATGTTGGATCCAAGGCAACGAGATCGTGGGCCAGATTGGGAGGCGGTGAGATTGACACCATCTCTCAAGGACTAGATCAAGCTCTAATTTGAGAGATTAATGGGGATATGCTGGAGTAAAGAGCCTAAGTCAGGCTCTGCAGTTGCCATCCTCATTGCCATGGTGGTTTTTGTAGTGGCCTTCACTATCTCTAGCAGCATCGACAACGATGACATCCCCATCTTCCTCAACTCTCCTCTCTTCCTCTTCTTTACTGTCATGGACGTTTTGGCCCTGGCAATTGAGTTCTCTAATCTCAATGATGATGTTCGTCGATTCTTATGTTGCCATTTCAGATGCAAGAGTTCTGTAAATCCCTCCCTAGAAAACTTGCAATGGGTTTAACATTGCTATTCATCTCTTTGGTCACAACGATGCTGGCTTTTGGATCAATGATTTTGATGACCATTAGGATGGAGGACAAGAAATGGAGTTCAAGCTTGAATTTTTGGGATTAACTTAATTTTGCAATATCATGACTGATCAATTTTTTCAATGACTGACTGATGAGATAAATTAAAGTGTTTTTAATTGATGTTTTGTTTCTTCAAAGATTGAGTTCATGTGATGAATAGAATAGTGTTGTTAAAGCATGAGAGATAGAGATGTTTTGAGGGAGAAGGTGGATTTTTTTGGGTAGGCGGGTATTTTGGTACTCTCATGTGGTAATAGACGAAAGTTAAACTATTTAATGGATTTGTCATTTTCACTTTTTTTGAATGTTTATAGATACTTTTGCACTCAAGAAGAGTTTATAATGTTGGATGCATGTTGAACATAAGTTTATGAGTATTTGTGCATCTTAACCTTTCTTTTTATGAAAATCAAAGATATCGCTTGTGTATGTGGTTGAGTTGGGGAGGGGTGTCTTCATTCCTCTCTATTTACTTTTCCTACCATTGGATCAAATTTTAATGGTTGATATTTATCATTTTATAACAATATATTATAATCTTAAATAACAAATAATATATAATTAAATTTAAAATATTGAAATTTAACCTAAAAAATATAAAAGTGTCAAAGATAAAAAGTAAAAGAAAATGGTGGGAAAAATAAATGGAGAGGTAGCTCAATGGAGACACCATCTCCTCTCCTAGTTGAGTTGTTATTGTCAGAAGAAAACGAAAGATAGGTGAGATTTTTCTTTTGGATAGAGATCGATGAGGTGGGATATGCAATAATATTTGGGGTGGTTATTGCCATCATTTTTGTTCATTTGTCCCGGCATTGGATCACTAAATTGTTTTGTCTAACTTAGCCGTGTTCACTCTTACTACAAACTTGAATCACATTTGTGTTCATGCATAAATATAATATATGACTACCACCAAGCATTGGGGTGTAGGGGTAAAGGCAGCTGTTACTTCCCCAAGCGGACGTGAGTTTGAACCTAGAGTCACGCTTGGAGGGAGAGCCTGTCCTTGGTGCAAAGCACCTTACATGGCTTGCCTTAAAAAAATCCCCCAACTCCGAATTAGTCAGTTGTTTGGGTTACCTGGTCCATTGTAGAAAGCCAGGGTTCAGGAAAAGCGCCAGACATCAGGGGGAGACACGGGTTTAGGGGCCAAAGGCCCTATCTGCCTTAGTTTACCAAAAAGAATGTATGACTTAAAAAAAATTATTCAAATATTTGTTATTAAGATTTTTCAATAAAAAAAATAGGAAGAATGACAGAAAAATACCATTTGAACTTCAAAATCCCGCTGACAAGAAGAGTAATGAGATTGACAAGAATAGTAATATGATTGACAAATCAAATCTGTATCAAAAGACTAATTTAGGATTTTGAAATTCAAGTGGTATTTTTTTTATCATTTTTCCTAAAAAATATAATATGCGAACTTCTTTTCCTGATACGTTAATATCATCAGGCATTTATTGACTTTAAAAATTTAATTAAAACTTGATGTGAACTTACATTTAATAGGGTTGGTTTTTGTTTATTGTATTTTATTACTACTTTTTTTTTAATTTTCAAAATCTCATATGACATCTAATAATATGATAAATACTTTAGCAATAGGAAAAACAAAAATTGATGAAAAGTTCTTATTCACGAGTATTAGTACAAATAATTAAAAACAAAATTTCCTATAATAAATTAATATAAAAATTTTGATTTTTTTCTTAAAATGAATATTATCATCACTTACACGAATTTTTAAAAATGAGAATTGCCTATAAATACCTCATTAGAAACTTATTTGTTAAATGAGACCTGAAAGCATTTAAGGGAAAATCTTTTGCACACAAGGGAAGATTGTTTGGATACAAGAGAAAGTCACATAGGGAATATATATTAAACACAGAGAAGATTGTTTGAATACAAGGAAAAATTTTATACACGGGGAAGATTGTTTGCATCTAAAGGTCTTATTTAGCAAATAAGTTTCCAATGATGTATTTATGGACAAATTTCCCGTTTTAAAAAGCCATCAATTTATTTTTTTGCCATAATAAAGACATCAGGGTTCAAGTCAACAATATTTTCACAAATAATAAAGTACATTTTTGGACAAGTCATTGCATTTTTTGATATTTGATTATCTGGTTTTTGATAAAATGCAATTATCATTAAGTAAAAGAAAAAGATAATACATCATATGTCTACAATCACAGTTGAACAGGACTGCAGAGAACAAATAAGGTGATTTCCTACATTTAATACCCTACCTAACTGACTATGGTGAAAAGAACTCAGAAGGATGCCTATATCTCGATGCAGAACATTATGGGTTCTATCTAAATCCAAAAAAAGGAGGCAGAATAATGAGTTTTTTTGTAACAATAGAATATGAGGTTTTTGTCATTATGATCCAAGAATAATGTTGATTTTGCAATCCAAAGTAGAGCTTCCCTAAGGTATTGTAAAGAGACAAAAGGTTGCAGAGAGACTTTCCTTTATATAAAAGATTAAATTGCTTGGCAATCAAACAAGGCATAGTCTATTTATTTAAAGAAATGAGTTAGAGAGAGAAGCTCATCCTTCTCTCTAGAACCTACTGAAACACCAATCATCATGCACCCCATACCAATTGATAGCAACCTGAAAAATGAACCCCCCTCACTCAGGAAAGGACTGAAACATCAAGAAGGCGAAGCTGCAAGATTCCTCTGAAGCAGACAATACCATGGAAACATAATGTTCCCGACCTTCTCAAGGCATGCATATTTCAGCGACTCCATCTATTAAAGCCATTCCTGAAACAAAAATGATTCCTAGAAATACATCCACCGTTGAAGAACAAAACATAAGCATAGATGTGGGTCCGAGAGACCAAACCGTTCCATCATTCAAAGATAAGCTGCTCAATAATGGGAAAGATGACCGTGAAGACGAAGAAGAGGATGATGACGTTGAACTAGGTCGGGAAGATGTCACCATCGGAATGAATAGCTCCATTCCCACTATTAATTTTGCCTCTCACGTTCTCAAGGTCTTAAACGAGAAGATGGGATTTGCTGTTGTGATTAAATTGCTGGGTTGCCCGATTGGCTACCGACAACTAAAAATGCAGCTCCAGTATATATGGAAGCCAGCAGGTAAGTATCAACTCACAGATCTAGATGATGATTGTTTCCTAGTTAAATTCAAAAACGACATGGATTTCCAAAATGTCCTCCTTAATGGCCCTTGGCTTGTCTATGGCCATTACCTGACTATTCAACCATAGACCCCTTCCTTCAAAAAAACAAGAATACAAGATTAATCAGCTTATTGTTTGGCTTCGATTACCCAAGTTACCTACAAGATACTATCATAAAAATGTGATCCGTTCCATTGGAAGTATTTTTTGTGAAGTGATTAAAGTTGATTACAACACTGATTCTGGGGATAGAGGGAAATTTGCAAGGTTAGCGGTGTTAATCGATTTGACAAAACCACTTACCTAAAAAATACAAGTGGATGGAGAGATCATTTATGTGGAATATGAAAGCCTCCCCACAATTTACTTCCATTGTGGCCGCTATGGACCCTTGAGGAATCTTGTCCAGAAAAAATGGTAAAACAGCAACAGGAGAAAGTGAAAGAGCAGCCGGAGCTTGCCAACCATAAAACTCCAAACGTGCGTGAAGTAGTGCAGTTTGGCGCCTGGATGCAGGTACAGAGGCAAAGATGATTTCCTGACAAAGGGTACAAAAAGGACGATGGCCAAGGACAAAAAGTTGTTCACACAACGTCTCGCTTTGGTGCTCTGAGTGAAGCAGAAATTCTTGAGGAGCCTAGCCATGAAAAATGTGAAAAGGTTTCATTCCAGCAAAAAGGAGAAGCATTCATAATCAAAAAGAAAGGAAAGGACCCTCAGACAACAAAAAAGGTGGAGCAAAGTTACAGGAAAAAAGACAAAACACCTACTGCACCCAATAAAGAAAGCATTTTCCATTCTACATCATATGTTGCACTACAAAGGGCCACCAACATAGATGAGAATAACCATTCAGCCATTATTGTGGAAGATGACAGGGGAACCCAAAGAAAACAAACGAGAGTGGGCCAATCTGCACCATTGGGCCTCCCTTCAATCCCTCAGGTCCAACTAAGTAATGTGGACCAATTCCCACCATTAGGCCGACCACCTGACCCTACATCAAAAAGTAGAGGAATTAAATTGTCCTCTGGGCTGCGAATCCAGCATACAGGTGCACACACTCAAGACAATCCTCCAGGACCCTCGGTGAAGGCTATGAAAGCAATTGCAAGAGGCATAAATGATGAACTGGCTCAGGACGACACCGACATGTTTGTTGAGGGAGTTGAATTTTCCTCTACTTATTCACAATAATTATTTTATTATGTCTATTATTAAATGGAATTGTCAAGGGGCCCTAGATAAAAGGTTCCCCTCTATTTTTAAATCTTATGTAGTTAACTACAAACCTGATATCTTTGTGATAGTGGAGCCTCGAATTTCTGGTGCTACGGCAGATAAAGTAGTTAAAAGGCTTGGATTCAACCACTCACACCGTGTTGAGGCCATGGGATTCTCTGGAGGTATATGGGTCCTTTGGTCTAGTAAAGTAGAGGTGGTGATCCTCGAAAACCATCTTCAATTTGTGCATATGAGTGTCACTTACGTTGACAACAAGACCCAGTTTTTATTCACTGCTATCTATGGCAGCCCCCAAGCAAGCTATTGGAAGTATCTCTGGTAAGACTTAACCACAGCAATACAAAACTCCAATCAACCATGGTTACTTTCTGGAGCTTTCAATGCAACTGCTTATATTGATGAGCGAAGAGGAGGAAGTACCAGAATAAACCATGGGTGTGATTCTTTCAAATCATTTATTCGACATCATGGTCTTCTTGACATAGGGTTTAATGGGCCAAAATTCATTTGGAGAAGAGGAACTATACTGGCACGTCTGAATAGAGCCCTTTCCAACCAAGCATGGCTAAATTTGTTTCCTACTAGTTGGGTTAACCACCTCTCACAAGTGTCATCCGACCACCGCCCAATTTAAATCCACTTGGGCCTTTCTCAAATGCAAACCAAAGGTCAAGCTTCCTTTAAATTTCTGGCAGCATGGTTAGCTCACCCCGAATTCCAAAAATTAGTCCAACAGAATTGGGTTAGGGACCTACCCATTTCAATCAATATCCAACACTTTACCGTGGCAGCCCAGCAATGGAACTCAGAAGTGTTTGGGTCAATAGGAAAAAAGAAGAAACGTGTCCTAGCAAGGCTACAGGGAGCTCAGAAGAAACTCGAAGACCACCCCTTCTGCCAAATATTACTCGATCTTGATTAATCCTTGAGAGATGAATATGAAGATATATGTTGGCAAGAAGAAATATTTTGGATGCAAAAATCTAATTCTGAGTGGATTTGCCTTGGTGATCGCAACACATCATACTACCATACAAAGGCCCTCATGTGAAGAAGACGCAATCATATCTCCCAACTGAAGAACAATCAGGGGATTTAGGTTGACGATGAAGATAAACTAATAGAGATGGCGCGGGAGTACTTCCTTAATCTCTACTCCCTGGATGATCTCCACTCTTCTCCAACCCCAATCCAAGGTACGTTCCCTGACCTTTCTGCCTCAGACATGGATTATTTGGAAACGCCTTTCATAACCGAAGAGCTAAAAAGGGCACTCTTTGAAATGAAGCCCCTCAAAGCACCTGGTATAGATGGATTACATGCACTATTTTTCCAAAGTCAATGGAACATAGTCGGGCCTAGCTTCATCTCTCTAGCTCAACACCTGTGGTCTGGTGTGTAAAATCCTTTCCTTATACACAATAATTAACTATGGACTTGATAAAACCATTTTTTTTATACATTATTATAATCATTTACAACCTCTACCATGGTAATAAAAAGATTTCAACTCATCTTGCAAAAGATTACCATGGTAAAAAAGAGTTCAACTAACTATTTGAAAACTCTTTAACCAAATAATATCTCATCATATATTAAAATATTCATAACAGACCAAATTATGGTTCCAGCAATTCAAAACACATCATAAGGCCCGCAAGCCATCCAACCTCATCAGGAGTAATTAAAAATATATGGTTAAAATATCAAATCTCCAAAATAAATCAGAGTATGCAAAATGAGCCCTAACATGGCAATATACAATAATCCAACATATATTATAAAGATAGAAGCACTACTTTTAGCAGAAGTAGTTTAAGCTTCCGGAGTCTTCCCTGATGGACCCGCACAACAACTATCACCTGGAAAAATGTTAAATCAACGAGGTGAGACAAAAGCCTCAGCAACCAACAATCCATCTCATTGGGCATAAGAGTAAGTGCCCATGAGGCGTCAAGTGGGATAGTTATTAAAATCATATCATTATTAAAATGTCACATGTCCACATGTATATATACACATTAATTTACCATATCATAATCTCGTTCTCATATTTATCACAAGTATATAAGAATCAGTATACAATAATTTATTCTTTGTCCTCCCTTATTTCCTCTAACTGAACCCATGGGCTAGCACTGACCCCATATAACTGGTAGTTTAACTTAACAAGCTCACCAAGCAAGTGATATTGGACCAGCCAAAATCCACAGAGCACGAGACCGGACCATGGGTTCCCCCTCTAATTATATTAGTGGGGTGTCAAGGCCCTACTGAATACAATTGGGCCAAAGGACTAACCAGTGTACACCCGGAAGTCCACCACCTTATTACCTCTTTTTGTACAAAAGTTCACCCCCTTATTTCCTCTTTAAGTAACAACCCGTCAAATCAACATCCACCATCCCCTCTCATATCAATATGTGTGATTATAACAAATCATTATCAATTCTCAATTATCAAAAGGATATTTTCAATCTCATAACTACATATCAATTCATATAATAAAATATCACTACTCATTTTCTCAACGAAAATAAGCCCCACAAGACTATTTTATTAACAACATATTTTCAAAGTCTACATCATATATCAATAGCCAAATTTATAATTCTATGTAATTAAAAATCACTCACAAACATCATACAAATATGCACAACAAGAGGAAAGTGGTTACATCTCGCCAAAGCAAAATTATAACCACAAGCTCCTAATCCAAGAGCTCAAATACACGCCATAAATCAATCTACAACAATTAATTTATTATACATTAATAACTCCTTGAGTTATTGGAAAAATTAATTTATTTAACTAAATTCTAAAATTTCTAAATTTTGAATTAATTACCCCTAAAATTCCAATTATAAAATTTAAATATTTTTATTAATTCAAATAACCTATTCAAGTAATTGATTATTGTTAATTTCATTCCAATACATGAAAATTCCTAAATTTTAAGTTTAAGATCTAAAATACTAAATTATAAATCTTCATCTAAAAAAATCTAAACCGATTAAAATTCACTATTAATCATCCTTTACATTCCTATAGTCTTGCTCTTTAAAAGTTGAATTTTTGAATAAATATATTACAAAACATTTATTTGAATTATATGGAAAATTGGAGATAAAGAACCAAAAAGTAAAGAAGCATAAGGACTAAAGAAGAAAATGAAATTCTGCATGTGGGTAATGGTAATTGTGACAGAAATTTGGGGAATTTTTCTGTAATATTATCCCCTACTTTCAGTGAAACCATATCAGCAGAAATTACATACAATTACCCCAAATTTCTAAAACTCCAGTTTGATCCAAAAATTGGAAACTACCTTCTGGGAATATATCAGCAGAAATTACGGAAAATTACCCTGAAGTTTTAAAATGACAGTTTAGTCTAAAAATCCGAAAATCACCGTTCTTCTCACTGAGGAATATATTAGCAGACTTTACAACAAATGACCCTGAAGTTTTAAAATGCCAGTTTAGTCTAAAACTACGAAAAACACCGTCTCCCTACACTGAAACTGATTTCCTAACTGCTGAGTTGCTGATATAAAATGGGGGAAAATCTAAGTATGATCTTGGAGGGATTTTTCGGCATCTTGTATGTGATTTGATGAAAATTACATATCACAATTTAAAATAAAGGCATTGAGAGTCTTTTTGCTCATTTTATCCATCGTTTTCCCAAAATTCTAATTCTAGACTATTCTCTAATCAGTAAGAAATCACTATCATAAGAAAGATAAAATTATTTAGAACATTTTTCATAAAAAGAGTTTTGTGATCAAAAGAGAATTTGAGTACCTTATTGATCTCTGAAGAACTAAAATTACTCCTGCCAAAACCTCACTCTGCACCTTCCTGAAGACTTCACTCCAAACGTGAAGTGGTGATTGAGGGGGGTATTTATAATACCCCTCCTCATTCATGTGGCGCCACCTTTTTTTTATTAATTAATTAATTTTTAAAAAAGCACAATCATTACCCTTTTCTTTTTCTTTTCTTTCCTTTTCTTTCCTTCTCCACCGAATGCTTTCGGTGGTTTGTCCCCCTTTCCTTCTTTTTTTTAAATATATATATATATATTATTATATATATATATATATTAATTAATTCTAATTTATCATTATTTTATGAAAATAAAATAAACAAAATGAGGATGTTACATGGTGGCTCTATTGATCCCATGCTAAACAGAACCATCATCGCTTTAATCCCAAAGGTGGATGGCCCACAATTCATTAGCGAATTTAGACCAATTAGCCTCTGCTCGGTAGTCTACAAAACCATCACTAAAGCTGTTTCTAATCGGCTTAGAGACATCTTGCCTAAAATTATAGGCCCTTATAAGACGAGCTTCATCCAAGGCAAAAATATCATTGATAATATCCTTATCTCCCAAGAAGTGGTTCACTCAATGAGGCAAAAACAAGGAAAAAGTGGCTGGATGGCAATTAAAATTGATTTAGAAAAGGCCTTTGATAGGCTAAGGTGGGACTTTATTGAAGACACATTGAAGGATGTAGGTCTACCCGGAAAAATGGTGACTCTGATCATGTCTTGCATTTCCTCATCAACGATGCAAGTACTATGGAATGGGGAGTCTTCTGCGACCTTTTCTCCAAAAAGAGGAATCAGACAAGGTGACCCTCTTTCTCCGTATATTTTTGTTCTCTATATGGAGCGCTTGTCACAGATTATCACAGCCTCAGTCAGGAATGGTTCATGGAAGGCAATCAAAATGGGGAGAAGAGGAGTACCTCTCTCATATTTATTCTTTGCAGATGATCTTATCGTTTTTGGACACACAACAATTTCTCCAGTCCAAGTGATCAAAAGAATCCTTGAGGTTTTTTGTGCAGCTTCGGGGCATAAGATCAGTCACTCAAAAACCAAAATCCTCTTCTCCAAGAACATTTCGCAGGTTACAAGAAGGGCCATAAGCCGACAATTGGGATATCAGCAAACCGAATCGCTAGGAAAGTACCTAGGCGTACCACTTGTCACAGGAAGAGTCACATCACACACCTATCAATATATTCTAGATAGATTCCAAGGTAAATTAGCAGGGTGGAAATGTCGTTCTCTCTCCCTTGCCAGCCGAATAACCCTTACAAAATCAGTATTGTCATCAATTCCCTTTTATACGATGCAAAGCACTCTTCTTCCCTCATCCTACTGCAATAAAATAGAAAAGGTCATCAGGAAATTCATATGGGGCACCACAGAGGACCACCGTGGCATTATCCTTATCAAATGGAATGATCTTTGTCAACCACTAAAATATAGGGGCTATGGTATCTTGAGAATGGAAGCACAGAACAAAGTATTTCTATCGAAATTGATTTTCAAATTCTATTCTCATCCAGATACCTTATGGGTACATGTCCTTAAGGGTAAATACTCAGTTAATGACTATGAAATAGGATCTCCATGCCGATACTCATCCTATTTTTGGAAAAACCTTGTCAAAATCTAGCAAGATGCATCATTCCATGTTAAATGGCAGCCATCAGACGGGAGGAAAGTCAGGTTTTGGTCTGATTTCTGGGTTGGAGATCAAGGGCCTTTGAAATTCCTATCTTATGTTGATATCCCTGACGCAGAACTGAATAGACCAATATCTAATTAGCTTGATGACCAAGGTTGTAACCCCCTGACTTTAAACACGTAATTATAATTCGATAACACATATTTAAATCGGATTAGAGACCATTGGATGCTTTAACCTCGTTTTAAACTTTCAGTCTCACAGTAAAATTTTTACAAAACTTTCAAAACTCTTTTTCCCATCCAGGTCTCAATTTCAATATTCGAATATAATTACCTGTGCAGTTAATATACATTCAATCATATCAGAGTGTATAACCGCATCCCCGGCAACTCCTGGGGCTATATGCATAAAAACCTGAAGGTTTATAAGTATACACTAGGGGATTACACAACCAAAATCAAATGTAGTATTCCTGATTCAGAATATACAGTAATCCCAAGTTCAAAATACATAACCAACGTTTCCAATTCAACTATATACCCCCAAGGGTCCTAGTTGCTCTGGGTTGGCCGCTTCTCCTTTGAGCCACATGCCCTGTCTGAAATGTTAGTCATAGGAAAGAATGAGATTCGAGAGAATCTCAGTAGTAACAAACCACTCACACAATGCATAAACACAAAGCATGTACATAAATCACAAACAGCAACAGCAGCAGCAATTCACAGATACATGGTTTTCACCACAAACGACAGCACTCACGGCTGTATACACAATACGAAAGCTCTTGCTGTAATCAACATCACGACAGCTTACGCTGTAATCAAAATAACGACAGCTTACGCTGTAATCGACAGCTTGCGCTGTAATCGACAGCTTGTGCTGTAAACGACAGCTATCACCAGCTGTAACCGCAGCAGCATCAGAAATCATCATAAAACAGTGATAGAACACACATACAGTGCATTACACAAAGTATAAGAGAGAGAGAGTCACTACCTTGTCCTTTCCTGACGTCCTTCAGCGCAGTTGGCTCCTGAGAGCGGCAAATATCGAATCCTACAATTCCAAATGCACTATTTAGACACTTCCATAGTGTTACTTGGGGTTATATGAGTCTATAATGAAAATTTACAAAACTACCCCCGGGGACCCGGCTCGGGCCCGCCGTACCTGGTCCGATTGCACTTTTCCCGAAATTCTAATATGGGCTATCCTAACATATTTCCGCCCAAGGAATCCATTTCCGTACTCGGAATTATCAAATTCAATGTTAAATTACAAATTTACCCTTGGCAGCCCCACTTTAAGGGTTTTAGGGGCGTTTTCGTAATTATGCTTTTTTGGCCTTTTCCGAAAAAGTGACCAACTGTAACCCCACCTAATTTTCGCTCCTGAACTCAATGGAAACATTAAATCATTGAAAATCCAACTCTAAGACCCATTTCAAGAGCTGGCCGAAATTTATGAGCTCTTCGGAGAAAATCGGGGTTTTACGATTTCGGCTCCGTAAACGCGTTCCTTTCTACTCCTAACCACTTTATTAACCATTACATTAGGTTAAAACTAACATTAAGACCCAATTTAGGCAGCATAACCCCTAGGCCATATCATTTCCAAACTTTAAAACCAATGACAATGCGAAATTTCACCGATTAAATTGCCCACAGCAGCCAGAATAAGCAATATACGAAAGTTTGGAAGTTACCTCAAGCTCCCACAAGCTTTTCCCAAATATGGCTGAACCCTAGCCTATTTGAACAATGAAATTCCTTGCTTCAAAACCTTAATTCACATAGAGGAATAGCTTAGGAGGAGGATTATACACATTAGGTACGAATTCACTGAAGAAATCGACCTACCTTGTGAGATTTCTCCTTCCTTCTCTCTATTTTTCTCCAAGCTCTCTCTCACGTTTTTTCCTCTTGCTTCAGCTGAAAATGGCGTGAAATGGCTGAAGAAGATGAGCAATTTGATTAATAATCCATGCTGACATCATCTTTTAATGAGTTGATGTCATAATTCCTTATTTTCCCATTTTCGGATTTGTTGGCAGATTTTCTGACCGAACTTTGATAAATCATAACTAATTCTAGAAAAATCGAATTGGAGTGATTCCAAAGCCTATATAACCCTTATTGAGTCTAGTTTTAAGGAAAAATATAGAATCTATCTTGAAGGAATCACAAAATTCCCAGAATTTCAATCTTTGCATACTGTTCCAGAAAATAATTAATTTCGCTGTGCAAACTTCAAAAATCCAAAACTCTTAGGTCACAAATCAAAATGATACAAATTATATGTCCATTTTAAAGCTTGAAATGTGAACTTTAAGACACCATTTGCCTATTTAAAATGTCCATACAAATCGACTGCCCTGTACAGAGTTTCAATGGACAGAGTTTTCAACTTTTGCACAATTGTTCCCAATGGTTCCAACTTCACAATAAACACTCTCCCCACATGAATTTTCACAAGGAAGCCATGGAATCATTAAAATATCCAAATTCCCATCACACATTCTCCAAAAGTGTTTATTCAACAATAATTACATCCACTTTTGAAATCATTAGCCCTTAATCACTTTTTGGGATATTACAAAGGTAATTGGAAATGGTCCATGTTTGTTGATCTTCTACCACGTGAGTTACTCCAGGATATTTCCAATATCAAGATTAGCATGACCCTATCAGACCCCACGTGTTTTTGGCATCTTGCGAAAGATAGAATGTTTTCCACACGCTCTGCATACCATACAACAGAATCATTGAACTGGAATGATGAGGATTCCAAATGGTCTAAGCTATGGAAGCTGCCAATCGCTCAACATGTGAAAACTTTTACTTGGCTACTATTCCATGATCGCTTGCTCACAAACGCTGAACGACAGAGAAGAGAATGACAACTGATCACCGATGCTCATTATGTCATGGAGGTATAGAAAACATAATCATGTTTTCAAGAATTGTCCTCTTACTTCATCTGTATGGAAAAATATTTTACCTGCTAACATCTGTGTGAATTTTTTTGGAACTGATATTGTCACTTGGCTGATCTCTAATTTGAAAAGCTCTAGCCTGCACATATCATGGAAAATTGGATTCTTTGTTACATGTTGGAAGTTATGGGAAGTTAGGAATCGTAGGATATTTGCAAATGAGTCTTTCACAACTGATAGCCTGCTTGTTCAGATTTGGTCTATGGTACATCACACACTCACCAGTTTTGCTATTTTAAATGTCACAAAGTAGCCTTTTAGATTATGTGCTTAAGTCATCTCGTAGGCTGTTTCTTTGTCATGACTACACTTGTACAGCTTCAATTCATTGTATTTGTATATTTACTAAGTAATGGAATACCACTTTTTTACTCAAAAAAAAAAGATTAAATTGCTTGACTATGAAAACATATCCATGATTGGCATATTGTGTGAGCTTCTATTTTCCTTTTCCATAATAGGACAGTCCAACCCTGAGAAGGGATATTTTCGAGTAACGGACATTCCAACGTTGCTGTCAATGACCTGTGTATTGGTGGATCATGAGATTTGAATGCAAATTCTATGAGAGATGTTACAAATTGAATTTCTCTGATTACTTCAGAAGGTAATACATGTCAGAATTTTTTATGAAAAAGCTGATTCCTTTTCACCTAAATAATCGAAAATAATTTGACCAGCTTGACTATTTCATTAAAGAGACCATCATGATGTAATTTGGGAAGGATAGATTTGATCCAATCTTTCAGTTGACTAAAAGATAGAAAGTTGAATCTTACCGATAGGCAACCATACCATATTGCCTTTGTGAATGGGCAGTGTAAGAACAGAGGATCAAGTGTTTCTATTTAAGAACATCCAAATGCACAGTTTCCATTGATCATTAAGTATATCAAAAGATGGAATAGCCTTATTGAAAACTTTCTAAATGAACAAAATGTCTTTCATGGATAGTGACAATGACCATAAGAATTTCTAAAATGGATCACTGGAAGTGCGTACATTTGTACTTGTGAGTGGTATTGGGAATTCAGGCCAGCCTGAGGGTTGCGGCCCCAACCAGCCGGCCTCTTTTTTGTTTTTTACATTTTTCACTCTTTTTTTTAATTCTCACTTCCTTTCTCTTTCACCCACTCACATTACACTTCTTTTCTTTTATACATTTGTATTAGGAAGCCAATTTCATTCTTACTTTCTTTTTTTTTCAATCTACTCACATAACAAAAACATATAAACACATCTCTTTTAAATTTAATAATATTAGAATAAATAAATATGATATGAAAATAAAAGTACCAAATAAAAAGTATGAGGAATTAATTAAATACAGCATCTGTAAGAAAAATATAACTAAAGGGAGATTTGGCGTACCAAGGCGAATCCATGTTTGAATCCGGGTCAAAGCTCCAATACTCTATAATTGTGCCTACACAATTATTAGACTACTAGAGCCTAATTATGATTTGCACAGTAGATCACCAAAACCAGAAAGATGGTAGGAGAGAAGAAAATTGTCAGAAAACTCAATGGAGGGGTGAATTGCAATTGAGGAGGCACACCCTATTTATAGTGGTTTATGGAGGCCACTAATTAGGAAACGCGTGCACACTTTCTTGCCCTCCAAGATAGCAATTAATTGATTCTCAATTAATTCCCTAATTATGGTGATTTATTCCTCAATTAACAAATCCATAATCATTACTAAATTATTCCCCAATCTGCAATTAATGCCGATTTATTCTTATTTGATTAGGCTATTTATATCCTAATCAAATAGTCTGGCCCATCAAGGGCGAACTTGGACCCAAAGTCCAACAGCATCAAAGGAAAGGCAATAAGGGTATTTGGATTTATTTTATTAAAAAAAACTAAAAAACAAAAAAGATGGGCCATCCTGACTGAAATGCGAGCCCGAGCCAACCATTTTTGGCCTGTTGTCAGGCCCAACCCGTTTTACCAGCTCTGCTTGTGAGCAATTTGAAACCATCTTTTGAAGAGTAATCCCTTGTGGAATTAAGCTTCCATAATAGTTTGACATCTGTGTCATTTATAGGAAGAGGGATGCTGTTGATTATATCTGTAGTTTGTCTAGGATATAAAGTTCTAACCAAAGTAACATTCCATTTAATTGGATGCCAAAAAGATGGAAGATGCACTGACAGGTCTTTAACTTCAGTAACATGATATTTGAATATCCATAGAGAAAACTTAAGCAAAGTGATAAAAGAAGAGAATAAAACATGATTATATGAATATAAAATTAAAATTAATTAACTAACTAATTATCTAGCTAACTTCAACTTAATTATAAAATTACAAGAAACATAATTTAAATTACTATTGTTCCCACTAACAGAGACAGACGAAGCATGGTGAATAGGGGTGAAAACAAGGCTGAGACTGGCCTGAGCCTGGCCTGTGGCCTGTTGGAGGCCAATTTTTAGGCCTAGGCCTGGCCTGTACATAGACCTGGCTTGGCCTGAAGCCTGTTAAGGAGGCCTGGATTTTAAAAAAATTTTAAGCAAACCAACAGGCCTACAGGCCACACTGTAAAATAGGCCAACAGGCCTCCTTAAACAGGCTGAAAATAGGCTAAAATTTACATAAATTACTACCAATGATTCAAAATACATCAAAATACAAGAGAACAAGTGAGGAATACGCATCAGAACCAAGATAACTTGTTAGTCACATACTTTTCCAGAAGAAATAACATATATTTGTTTGATACTAAATAGAAGCTTCCCCCTTCACCATTTCGACATCTAAATAAAAGTTCACGAGTAAGTATCTAAATTATACTCGAGTCAACAAGTAAAGCTAATGGACCTTCTCGCCTTCACATCAAATCTTCAATATAATTTCTTCTTTTCCTTCAAAGACCTTGAAAAAAATTAATCAAATGTATTGTATTAGAGCATAACACAATTTAACAAGTAATATGTATAACAAATTATATCCGAATAATGGAAATTTCTTATTAACACCAGAACACACATGAACAAACATGCATCTATATATATAAGCACTTGGTTTCATTTCAAATATCTGGTTATGCTTCTAAAGTCTCTTCTCATGTTATGTTGAATGTTAATTCTGCTTTTGGCATCTTGTTAAAGCTTACTGATATGAATTTGCTGATTTAAAATTTAAAAGGGAATTAGGAAAACCATGAAGTCTTATACTAGTATTAATTTTTCTACCTTTACCAATTAATTAATGAAGCGTGATAAGTTTTGAATATTTCCAAGTGTTATTCTCTTTTCTCCATCTTTAACATGATATTCAAATACATAAAATGAAGCATCAGCAAGAAGGACATAATGGGAGTCAAAAAAGAAAACGATTAGTACATGACTACAAATATGGAGTTTGTGCTTGAACAGCTGCAAGTTTTATTGCTAAGTATTCATCATCTGCATTTTGCAAAGGATTCATCATCTGCGAGTATTCTATTACTAAGTATTTTTTTCATGTAATCCTATTTAAACTACTCCAACTTTTTTTAAAGTTAAACCATGTACTCAGCTCTTTTTGGTCAATGAGCGAATTTTATTTATCATGACTACAACATTAGATCACTATCGAAACAGAGCTGTAACAGAAAAAAAAACAACAGTGTTTCATCTATCAGTTATACATCCGAACAGCCGAATAGAGTAGTACCAGATAATCACAATATGAGAAAAAAGCAATATCAGAACAGAGCAGTAACAGAAAAAAATCATAACAAATGACCACAGGCACGGCGAGAAAACTGAGGAAAAATCGATTTCTATCTTATGTTTGCAAACCACAAATATGTAAACTTAAGCTATAAACGGATCTTTAAATGAAAAATTAAGTCAATATAAAGTGTGGGATTTGGCCAGAACTATTACAATTTTTCAAAGAAAAGAAAAGGCTAATAACCAGAGAAGCAAATCGGAGATGATGGCCGACGGTCCGATGAAGAGTGGAGAGGACGATGACTCTTAGAGGTTTAGTACTTTAGGTTAGGAAGGAGACGACGAACAGTCTTTGGATCAAGGCGAAGCTGAAGAAAGGAACACAGTCGAGATCTGAGCTTGAGAGTCGACTTGCCTAGTGCCGGCTGAGATCTGAGACTGAGAAAGGAACAAGGCTGAGATCTGAGCCTGAGAATCGACTTGCCCAGTGTCAACTGAGATCTGAGACTAAGAAAGGAACAGGGCCGAGATCGGAGTGACAGTGATCAACTGAGAGAGTGAGAGCGGTGTATGTCGACTTGTCGACTGTCGAGCGGCTGAGCTGAGAATCCGAGCTCTGAGGGTGGGAGTCGCGAGAGAGTGAGAATGAGACCATCGACCAAGAGCGAGATCAGAGTGAGAGTGACGGAGTGACAGTGAGACGAGATTGGAGTGAGAGCCTGAGATTGAGAGTGAGACGAGAGACTGATATTGGAATTTGGAGGGGATTGGGAGACTAGAGGTGAGGAGAATCGAAGTAAAAGTGAGAGTGAGAGAGTGAGATTGGGCTGTTGGTGTGTGACTCTGGGTCGGCCCCAAGTTTTTTTTTAATATATGAACAGGTCGGTCTGAAGCCTAGGCCTGGCCTGTTTAATAAAACATGCTTCAAAATAGGCCTGGGGCTGGCCTTTTATTCTAACAGGCCAGGCCTGTTCAGGCCGGAAACAGGCCAGGCCGCCTGGCCTGTTTCCACCCCTAACGGTGAAGGAAGAATGGATAGTCTCTCATGTGTTTCAGAAGTTCATCCACCTGAATATCAAGTCAAACTTAAAATGGTCAGAGTCTATCGAATCTCAATATGAGAAAAGCAAACACCAAATGTTTTAACCAGAACCATAGTATTGACACACACAAAAAAACTAGAACCATGGTATATGATTGAAAGTTTTATGAGAAAAGGAAGAAATAATTCAAAAGTTACTGCAAAATCAATTGGGACTATTAAAAAAATAGTGAGAGCAATAAGTTAGGGGAAAAAGCAAGGGACTCAACCCATTATACTACAAAAATTTTGGATTAGCAACGGAATTTTGTAATAGAATTTAATAATTTTGTTATTAAATAAACTGTCACTAATTAATTAACAACGTAATTCGGTTGTTAAATTAATTCAATGATGGAATTCTATCGCTAAATGACTATTTTTTTTTGTAGTATTATATTATTATTATTTTTTTGTTCAAAGTAGTATTATATTATTGAATGATACACTTCCCATGTCTCATAAAAGTTTTATGATAAAACCGACTCATTAGCCTTTACAAATTACAAATACTAATATCACACGGTAGCATGATCTAATTCAAAAATTTTGCCCAACTATCATTTTTTTTTTAGAGAAGTACATTCAAATCCCACATAAAAAAAAAAAGAATAAAAAAATGGTCTTCTAAAATTATCAATAATATCTTCAGATTTATCAATTGGAGCCTCTAAACTTATTAATGAGGTAGTTTCTTTTTTTTTTTTTTTTGTACAGGACTTGTCTATTTTTTTCACAGTAGTGGGACCATAATAACCGACTTCATTGACTTTACCAGCGTAGAACCCAACAGTTAAATTCAATTTAAATTTGAAAATATAAACAATACTATCCAACAATATAAGTTAAATTGTTAAAGTAAATTTCCCGTTTCTTGTGGGCTAAAAAGAAATTTACTTTTTTGCACATGATATAATGAGTTAAGTTGCCCACGATAAAAATAGAAGGAGATTTGACTCTTGAAGCGTGAGAAGCTCATGTGGATGCTAAAAACATTTTCGGAGAATCACCCGAGTTGGCTTTACATTGAAGTAGTTTTTTTTTTTTTTGATTGAAAACTGGAATTCATTATTCTACCATAAGATTACAACAAGAGACACCTCACGAGAGGAAAGCAACCAAATCTTCCTCAACCAATTCCTACAGACAAAACAGGTGGAGGTTGATCAAAGATGACAAAATACTCAGTGCTACTATGAGCAAGTTTTGCTAAAAAATCCGCCTGGAAATTTCTATCTCTAGATATATGGTTTACAAGAACACATCAATCTCTAGATAACCACTCTCTAACCTCATTAATGACCTCCTTAAAAGGGCTACTTTCATCACATCCCCTAGTTGAAGTAGTTTTTTCAAGTGGCATCTTAAACAAACTTTGGATATATTTAGAAGTTTAAATTATTTTTTCAACAATATTCGATATCTTAAAAATAATTTCCTCAATAACAATGACTAAATTAACTTCAAACACTCAATGTTAGTTCAAAAATATTTCAAGGTGCTCAACCTTTTGTATGAATATTTATTCCGTAATTAATATATGATATATTTATCTAATTTGATTATATTAAAGAAATTAGTTGAATTAGTTAATATTATATGTATTTTATAAAACACCATAATTATGTTTTTAATTCTCTAATTCCTTTTTCAAATTGATTATTGTTGAGGAACTTTCAATAGGGGTAAATTAAAAAAAGATTGATAAATATGTAAACTATGTTTTATATCTATGACTAAAATTAACTCTTTAAATATGTTTTATATCAAGGACCAGAGGAGTGTGTATGTGTGTGTGTGTATTCAATGAGCATATTTTTTTACCTAAACCCTAAAAGGCTAAAATGAAGTGGTAGTGAAATATAAATATTCCCTCCGCTTCTATTTATAGGTAACTTTCTCTCTCATAAGGTTAATCCCTTTTATAAGCAACTTTCACTTTTTGTCTGAAAATGTAAGTTTTTTTTCCTAATTTACCCTTATTAAATACTTATTCTCTTTCATATCTTGTACTCATTATCTCTCATACTTTTTATCCATTCTCTCTTCTACACTCTTTTCATAAATATAGAAAAAAAATATGACATTTTTTACCTATTTATTACTCTTAACTACCAATTTATCATATGTTATTAAAAAAAAGTTGTTTATAAATACGATTAATTAAGGGGTATTTGACTTGCTGCTGCCTACTTGACAGTTTTTTTTTCTTTTCTTTTCTTTTTTTTTTTTTAATGAAACCTACTTAACCGTTTAACCCTTCCATAATTTACGCCGCTGTTCGAAAAACGAGCAGCAACAAGAAGAAGCGGACAAGATCGATATATCGAGAAGGCAGGGCTGAGCACGGAGGAGGAGAGACTGGAATTCCCTGTACAAGGAGAAATTCAACAAACTCAACAATGGCGATTTCCGGCGATCTAAGGGTGTCTGCAACTCTTCCTCTCTATCACTCATACCCTCGTCAAAGTTCATTGTCATCCCCGAAGGTCTGAACATCTTCTCGTATTTATCTTTCCTTTTCTGTTCGTTTCGTGCTCATGGGGGTGAAGGGTCGATCGTTTTTACGGTTTTAGCTATCTGATTTCTGATAATGTCTCGGAGGACTTGAATAATAGGGAAATTTAATGAGAACGTGTCAGGGGTTTAAGGAGATA
Source organism: Inga laurina (assembly GCA_963855925.1). Lineage (NCBI taxonomy): Eukaryota > Viridiplantae > Streptophyta > Magnoliopsida > Fabales > Fabaceae > Inga > Inga laurina. Next base: position 53,785,944 of record OY979710.1, read on the forward strand.
GTGAAACCCCAATTTTCCCTCCAGCCTTTGCTACATTTCCCCAGCTACAAATCTGGGCATTTAGGGATTCGGACTTGTAAATAGTTATTTTAAGTAATTGATTCCTCAAGGAAGTCATCTATTTTCCGTATGGTTTTGAACTGTGGGGTCTTAGTCACGGATAATTAACATTGGGATCTTTGTCATCTCTCTATCTTCGACTGTTGATGGTAGATGGCAGGCCCTGTTAGAGCAGTTTAACTTTTAACTTGTTAATCTTTGTATTGAAATCAAAGATATGGCTTGCAATTGAGGTGTTATAGTCAAATAAGACTTGAAGGGACAAAAGAACACGAAAAATAAGCTATGCGAATATGCAATACTTGGGATGGTTGCTGAGATAATTGTATTTAAGTTTTGCAATCTTGTATTATTTTGCGCATTTAAGTATCTGCTTGCAGGAATCTAGTTGTTTACTTTGTTATTGGTGAAATTTTGTTCTCTTGTATATGGGACAAGGATGAGATGAACTATGAGGGCTTTGTGCACCAAACCTGTATTAATAGCTGGCCTTTAGGTATGGTACAGAGCTGGTACTCGTTAATATTGTATGGAAATCATTGTTTGCATACACAAAGATCCTTGCTTTGCTTATCTTTCGAATATTCTGAGTAACAAATGAGGAAGTTTTTGAAAAATGTGCTAGATGTTACGTAATGTCTCTGGGATGGGCTCTTAGTGACATGCTACATGTATTAAGCATATGTTTGTTTGTCCTTTTGTTTTTAATTTAAATTTTTGGTCAAAAGTGATGAAGGAATCTGATAATTGACTTGCATGAGTTGTAATTTAAAGACCCTACAAGTGTCTGAGAGTTTTCCAATATACTTTGATGGAACGAGAACTATGTGCTTTACCATTTCCCAATTTTTGCTTGGGTGCTTAGTATGTTTAAATACTATCAAATGCTACTTTGGTCCTAAATGTAGGACCTATTTGCAGTGCAAATTTCATTATAAACTAGATTCTATATTTAGGACTGGAGGAGTACAAAATTTTACTCAAGGGAAAGAGATTCAAAATTTTTCTTCAGATGATTTTACATGGGTGCCATTGCTTAAGTGTCACATTGATTATAGTAGAAGATTGAAGGACATAAAAGAAAACTAAAACCCGATCATGTAAATGTCAAAACATAACAAGATTTGCGCAGTGGAAATGTCTTCACCTGCCTTATTCCTTAGCTTTTATGTCTTCACGTGCCTTATTCCTTAGCTTTTCTGTCTTATTATAGGTAGACTTCTCTAGTTCCTTCAATGGGGCATCCAGCATCACTGAATTCACACCAAAATTTCCCAGCGCGGCAATTAAATGTCATGGCATCCGCAGTCAATGGAAGCCAGTTTCTGGAGTTGGTGGAAATCATAACGTGTCACCAAAATTTGCTACCCAAGAAGCTGAGAATTTTCTCCTTGATGCTATTAACATGAACTTCTTTGAACGATTAAGCTTGGCTTGGAAAATAGTTTTCCCATCAGCAGTATCTAAAAAAAGCTCGAATGCTAGGATTGCCAAGCAGCGCCTAAAGATGATCTTGTTTTCTGACCGATGTGAAGTAAGCGATGAGGCAAAACGCAAAATTGTTAGCAACATCGTGCAGGCTTTGTCTGACTTTGTTGAAATAGAATCACAGGACAAAGTACAGTTGAGTGTCTCTGCAGATACTGATATTGGAACTATTTACTCTGTGACAGTGCCTGTTCGGCGTGTTAAGCCAGAATATCAAGATTTGGATGAATATGGGACCATAACAAACATCGAGTACAAGGATATTGGAGATAGTTCAGGTTCTGTTGATGTTAGATTTGATTTCTATGTTCCAGATGAGAGGTCTTAATTTCTGAACTGAAAGTTTGTTCCACAAGCTACTGCTCAATTTGTGTTAGGAATTTTTACTAGTTTAACCATGTTGTGACCTTGTATATATTTGAGACTTGAGTAAGAGAAAGACTAGGAGCTTTTGAGTTTGATTATATTTCCTTTATTTTGTTTGGTTTAGTGTTTAGCTTAGCTAAATATGACTTGTTATTTGCAATTGAGGTTTATGATCAGTTTTTCCTTGAAGTCATTATTATGGATATTGGGTGGCTCTGCAAGTGTTTCTTGAGCTAAACACAGTCAACTCCAAGGGAATCCCCTTGGTAGCTGTCCTACTTCTATAGAAATAGACGGAGTCAAATAATTATGAAGAAATAATATATAGATATGCTATTTATATTTTTCAGTTATAATCGCATCTGACGTATATTTTTACCAATATTGAATTTAGTTTGCTGAATACATATTTTTATCATCATTGCTGGGTTTAGCTTTTATAGAACTTGTTATTGTTGATAGAGTGCAATAGCATCTTGTAATTTTTGTAGCTGACCTCATGTGTAGCACAATAGCTTACTGGTTCTCTTAAGAAAGGGGTCCAATGGAGAAAATTTAGTTTTTCTTCCCACATATTACCTATTCTAATTTATTTAGAGGAATTTTTATATCTATTCTTGTTCAATTTTTATTTTTATCTCTTAATTGCCATTTAGGTACACCATAAGGATATGATGGGACATCAGAATTTATGAAAGCTTAAGCCCTCCTCTTGATATAATAGAAAAATATTTTAATTATTTAATGTTGTGATGAATCATAAATAAATAATTTAGTCTTTGAACATTATTTTTCTATTCATTAATTCTAATTAATGATCTACTCAACTGATATTAAAGGATCGTATTAATATAGTTATTACACCTCGTTTTTTTAATGGTTAACGTGTAAGATCTGGACATAAAGGAAAAATTAATTACCGCAAGTCGAACAAATCATCTCAATCCCTATTGTAAAGGATTCACACTAAATTTAATGACAAAAAAATTAACAAAAATAGAAAGAGATTGTATGAAACCGAAAGAGAGCTCCTTGTTTTTTTAACCATAAACAGAGTTGAATTATTTAAAACTTATAAATAACAAATTTTCCAATAAACTTTCAATTATATATTTAAGAGAGAAATACAAGAAAATATCATTTAAACTTCAAAGTCGTAAATCAATCTTGTTACTTATAAGAGTATGGCACTAACTACAAGAATATAGTAATTGACAATTTATTTTAATAAAAAAATTGCTGATTTAGAATTTTGAAGTTCAAGTGATATTTTTTTTATTTTTTTTTATATTTAATAAGTAATTTAATTAGTATTTATATTAATTTTACGGGCCCCAATCATCAATATCCTTTTTTTCTCCGGGGCACTTGGGCCACAAGGCCATCAATGCTAAGATTAAACTTTAAATTGAACTTAGTTTTTTAAAAAAAAAAAAAAAGAATACATAATTTAAAAAACGGGATTTGAACCCGACGTGAATCGAACACGCAACCTTCTGATATGGAGTCAGACGCGCTACCATTGCGCCACGGATCGACTAGGTGACAAAGCGTTCAGGCCTTAATCAAATGAATAATAAGTTTTTGGGCTTCAAGTTGCTGGCGCCAACCCAAACAAATCAAGTTTCAAATCAACTTGTCAAACGGCTTTTTTAATTTTTTTAACAAAAACGCAATCCAAACACAGGTTGGTGCTTGCGGTGGAAAAATGAAGAGAGACGACCTGGAGGAGTTGCAGTTCGAAAACCCGATTGGGGACGCTATCTCCAGGACTCAATTCGCCCCTAACGGTAACAATCTCCTTGTATCTTCTTGGGACTCCATAAGTTTCAATCTTTCACCCCCAGTTTCTCTTGATGTGTTGAATTTTTCTGAGTTAAGCTCAGGGTTTCTCACAAAATTTCTTACAGAGCCTTCGCTTATACGACGTTGACAATTCTGTGCTTCGACTAGAAGCCCACTCAGAAGCGGCGCTTCTGGATTGTTGTTTCCAGGACGACTTTGTTGCTTTCGCCGCTGGTTCCGATGGATTAATTCGAAGGTCTCTCTCTCTGTATCTTCGATATAGCTGTTTATTTATTGCTAATACTCAGTTTTAACGATGTTTTTGGGCATTCAATTTGCATTAATGATTAGAAATTAGTAACTTTTTAAGACTTTTGATGTCGTTTTTCCCGGGACCTGAAAATGCTTCATATATTACGGAAATGACTTATATATCAATCCCGGTTCCAGGAATACTCACTCTATCCTGTAAATGACTTATATATAGATATAGAAGGTAGATGTGGATCCTGCAATTGTTGGTGGTCTAACTTGCTGAATGCATAAATTAACAATTTCTTGCAGTCATCTTCCTATAGTGAGAACAGACTTTAACTTCATCCATACCTTCTTTGCAGTTGGCATCCCAAAATTCTTGGATATTCTTAGGAGTAGTTTAAATAGTTTTGCATGGATCAGGCTGTTTAGAGTTAAAACACAACATCATTCCTTTCTTTCCATGTAGAACAACATAGCCACATTACAAATGCTTTCCCTTTATCGTCCAGTAAGCTGTTTTTCAGCATCATATCAAAACACCAGCCGCGAAAATTTTAAACATTGTGATAGTCTAATCTCAAAGCTAAAGAACTCCCAAACCAAACACATTGAACCCACGGACACAAGAATAAGAGATGTTCAATTGTCTTGGGTTCACTGCTAGAAATTAGGACAAAGTGAGGTATGACTACACCAACAAATTGAATTTTATTTATTTCTTTCTTCTCTCTGTTTTTTTTTGGGGGGGGGGGGGGGGTGGGGGCGGTTAAGTTTTATACTGTGTCTTACAGCTCCTTGGGGATAGTGAAGGAAGGCCTAGCACTCTGACTTTTTGTCTGCAGGGATTTTATTTTCACAATGGTAACCTGATTTAATAGAATAATTACCATTCTTTTAAGCTCCCCAAGGCCCAAACAGGTCGATCTTCATGTTTTGACACAGAAATGGAAAATTTTTAGATCTGCTTCATCTTTTGGTTAGAAATTCTCCCTTGCAGGCAGTTCAGATCGCACCACACCATCCACTACATATTATCTGGTCAACTCTTCATTTTTCTTCTATCTGAAAAACATAGGTTTTATAAATTCTATGATCTGATAGCCCCAAAATCTATTTGTCATTCCATACTCTAACCAATCAACCATTTTCTATTTTTCAGCATAATTCTTTTTCCAATAGTCTTCTTCCTTCCAACTTCCAAGGACGATTGACCATGCCCAAGAGGCTTTGTGTCCCTTGGTTGCTGTTTATTGTATGGCTTTCCAATACTCCAAACAAAGTCCTTATTTTCCGTTTGCAGCATAGTCATATTTCATGTTATAATTTCATCAACGTGATTTGACTTCTCTTTAGCTTAACTATGTCAGGTATAACTTGCATTTGGGAATTATTGATACAATTGGCAATCATGACGATATAGCAACATGCATTGGATATGCGAATGAAACATGTAAGCTATCTCAAGCAACCTTTCTACTTTGTTCTTCGTCTCTATTGGTTTATGTTCTAATTGTTGATATGATATTGAGAGGCCAAATGCAGCAACTAAATAATTGGACTAAAACTAAATAATAGTACTTCATTCTTCTTTTTCTCTACCCTTGCGCTAGAGAATTGCTATTATGCATGCATTATGCTATTTAGAAAACCGTATGGCAGAAGTGGAAAAATAATTCAAGGAAATGTTGCCTAATTTGTTGGTGCAGAAAGATAGTAAATGTTGGCTTTAGTCATGAAAATATTACACACTTAAATGATGTTTACTATGAATTTTATCGAGTTTTTAAAGTTCATAAGGATACTATTGATGAAAAAGTGATTTTGCGCAGAAGCAAAGGTCTAAAATTGAATGTAATGATTTTCTTGACTTTGTAGAAAACATTGGCATGCTGTGTTGTCTCTTATAGTTAGAAAAGATCCATAAACATTTCTCTTCCTGGTAAATTGTAGGTCAGTTGATCACAGCCGGATTTGACAAGCTATTGTTGTGGGACATTCGTGTGGAGAATGCTCCTTCATGCTCAAAAATTCTAGGTGCAGAGGTGAACTCCATGTCTGTCTCTAGGTTGAATCTGACGGTTGGAATTGGAACATCAGTGCATATATATGATCTTCGTTATTTTGACAAACCAGTTGCATCAAGTGAACCACACAAAGGCACACAGATTAGATGCGTCAGTTCAATTCCTTACACAAGAGGTATGATGACATTTGTAGTTTAATTTGTCTGATTCCAAACTGGTCACAATGACTTGTTAGTGCTTCTATAAGATGCCATTTCATTGACTCTGTTTTTCTAATTTCAATTGCAGGATTTGCAGTTGGGTCAGTAGATGGGAGGGTAGCATTGCAGATTTCTGATTCATCTAGTCCAAATGACATTGAGTAAGTTTTATAATCCTAAACATGGCTGATTTTTGTTACGAAAGGTGCTTACAAATTGCCATATCAAACTTTTTTATAGATTTATATTCCGGTGTACTCCTAAATCGGTGGATGGAAGGCATCATTTGGCATCAGTTAATGACATTATATTCAGCCCACTGTAAGTTCCTCCTTGCCAATAAGTTACCTTAAATATTTATACTTTATAACCACTAATACGTTATTTTTATTTAATTTGTCTGTTAGTGTTCAAGGTGGTTTTGCCACTGGTGACAATGAAGGTTATGTGATTTTATGGGATGCTGGTAGTAGAAAAAGACTAATTGAGGTATTTTCCTTGGAACTTGCATACTTAATCTTGTCTTATGGCATTCATTTAGCTAATCAACTAGTGATGTTTATATCCTGTAGGCTACTTCATTCATGCATATATGCGCTTGATATTTCTTCTCAACTTTACTTTGGTCTTTTCTCAATTTCAGTTACCTAAATACCCAAATAGTGTGGCATCCCTGTCCTACAACCACGTGGGGCAGCTCTTGGCTGTGGCTTCAAGTTACACATACCAAGAAGCAAAGGAGATGTTAGTGATTATTCCCTTGTTTGTCCTCCACCCATTTCTTCTATATCATATGTAGATTCTGATATTCTGTTATCATTAATATTATCTTTGCTTTGTCTTATTTTATTTTTCATAAAGGGTATTTTCATAGTATTCCCTCCAGTTCTTAATATAAGACATATTTATCTAATTTGATTAAATTAAGGAAGTTAGTTACTATGACATGTATGTTTTAAAATACTTTAGGCATCTTCCTTAATTCCCTCATTTCCTCTCCCCTTGATTATTGTTGAGGGAGCATTACTGAGGATAAATTAGGAAAAGATTGACAAATATGAAAACTATATCTTATATTTAGGACCGAGATCAACTTCTCAAATATATCTTATATTTAGAATCAGAGGGAGTATCATTTTTAGGAATTCTATATTTTGAAGTGTGCGTAGATACCCTTTAATCGTATTTAGCCGCCTTAATTTTGTAATTATTCCCTTATTTTTCCTCCACTCATTTATCAAACAAGGTATACACCAAAATATTCTTCACTTAATTTGACTACAGGCAAGGAAATTAACAAAGGAATATAATGCTTTTGAGTTTTGACTGCAACCTTTGATCTATATTCATGTGGTGGTTAGTTTATTTCTCCTTCTATCTTGACAGAGAAGAGCCTCCTTGTATTTTCATTCACAATATGGACAACATCGGTACTAAATCAGTTTCTGCCAGAAATTCTGCCAGTAGAAGCTAAGCTTGCATGCTTGTAGCTTGCCAACGAAGGTATTAATCAAGTTGGAGGCAGAAAGAAATTATCCACAATCTGTGCTTTTCAGTCATGTACAGCAGAATGGTGATCTAGTGGGTTCTACTAGTCTTTTTAATCTCTAACTTCCCATGATCCAGCTTGTGTTTAATTCTATTCCTAGATGGTGCCTTGGTGAAAGATTTGCAGATGATGGGTTTCCTAGAGAAGCTTCAGTTGAGTCACTTCCTATAATCTTAGCTCAAGAAACCAGACTGCAGTCTTATGAAGGAAATGGTGGTTTCTAATATGACAGTGAGCTTTGTTTTGTAATGCATGTTGATTTTTGGAGCAGGAAAAGGTCCTTATAGGTTGCCATTATTATTTATTGAAGTGACGTTTCAGAGATTGATATTGGGTTAGATTTTGTATGTAGCGGATATCCTCTCTTGTTGAAAATATGTATTCCACAAATTCATTCACTGTGTTTCTTAGAAGTGCGTGCAATTTTATATAATTCAATTTTTGTTGAAAATGACAGCCGCAACAACATATGAAATGGGAGAAATCATGGTTGAGTGCTGCTGCAAAAGGATGGGGTTTGAGGATACGATTCCTTTTGTGCTTTTTTCGCATCACGGTTCATTGCTCATAAAACCTCCATAGGGAGAGAATTCATTCTCAGTGTATAGGTGGGAGGGAGAATTACCATAAGGACCGTTTGGATCAAAGAAAAGGTGGGAAAGGAATGGAATAAAAAGGAAAAGAATGGAAATATTTGACCGTACAGGTGTTTGGTTTCTATTAAAAAAGAAAATGGTTGATATAAAAATTTGTGTTTGATTTGAAGAAAATGAGAGGAAAATGAGGTAAAAGACCATTTTGCCCTTGAGTAAAAATATTATTTAAATATTCATGGGATTCACTCACATCAAAGGGCTTTTAGTGTTTTTAGGCATTTTTCTCTACTTGAAAATTGGTTCCTACCATTTTTTGTGGGAATCTATTTTCAATTATATGGTTGAAAATTGGTGGGCCCAGGAAAATGTTTTCCTATAAATATGACGAATCAAACGGCTGCTGCTGATGGAAAAATCTAATTTTCCCTAAACCAAACGGGTCCTTATGGTGCAAGGAAATGAATGCAATTACAAAAAGTATCAACAATTTTAGGAGCATGCAACAACAAAGCAGAGGAAATGATAACATGTTTACACAGTTCACTTATCATTAGCATTTCTTGTGATTATATTTTTGGCTTGAGACTTGTAATAGTAATTCTCCCTAGATTTTACTTTGTTGGTGTTTTATTTTTTTTTCCTCCAAAAATACTCTTAACCTTGAAACCAACCAATCATCAAATAAAAGGTATTGGTATCTTTAAAATTAGATATTCTATGCGGTAGGAGCTCAGATAAGCCTAATTGAACTCAAATAAGTAATTATAAAACCCGTTTGTCTTGTTGGGTAATTTTCAAAAAATTCTGATTAATTGTGATGAATCGTGATTTCGTCATCCAACCGTGCTAATTGGAAAATCCTAATGAAATTTCCACAACAAAAACTTCTCCATTTTACCTTCTAAACTCTGATCCCTCATCCAAATATTCTCTAAACATATATTGCCCGTTATTTCTCACCTAAGGTAGTTCAAATAATATTATTTTGAATATTGTTTTGCCTATTAGTTACTATGAATTTTTAAATTAGTTTAAATAATAAAAATTATAAAATAAAAATAATATTTAAATATTCATGTCATTTATTAAATTGTGTTTATTAATAATTATTAAATATTTAATTATCATTATTACTATTAAATATAATCATGAAAATGAAAACAGCTTTATTGAAGAAATAAACATTACATAATCTGGTGCAATCCTAACAAAATAATTAGCTATCATATTTATCAGTTAGTTTTCTATTAAGATATTGAATCCCGTGATAATGATAAATCCCATAATATGTTCTCTAAGTATACTCCAACATATATAATTTTTCTTTTGGTTGTATATGTAGCGGAAGCGGGATATATAGAGCGTAACCAATTATACTAAAAAATCACAAACTAGAAACAGAGTCTCTAGACGTAATTTAATAATATAATAAATCACAATTACTATATCTAATAACAGCTAATAAATAATAAATAGGACACCAATAAGGGAAATATTAGAATCTAATTTCACTCTAAATAATTTACAAGTGAAATTCTATAAGAGAAGAAGAGATACAAAATGCCTTATAGAAGGAAATAGGCAATTTGAGGGGTGAAGAGAAAGGGAGGGGGGCTCCCTTTTATACAAAAACTTCTGCCCCCTCCCTTATGATTTAAACAATGTGGAACTTATTCCCACCCACATCCAACAAATCTCCACCTTGGGAAAATTCCCACATACTAATTCTATTTACAATTCAACAATCAATGTTCAACAATGTTGATCAAATCCAAACAATGTTGAAATTTGACAGAGGTCACCACCTTTGTCAGCATATCAGCAGGATTCTCGCTCGTCCGTATCTTCTGTATCATGACTCCACCTTCTTCTAAAATTTCTCGTACGAAGTGATATCGAACATCAATGTGCTTCGTCCTTGCATGGTAAACTTGGTTCTTTGCTAATTGAATAGCACTTTGGCTATCACAAAATACTATGATGTCTTCTTGACCAATACCAAGTACTCCTAGCAATCCTTGAAGCCAAATTGCCTCCTTCACAGCCTCTGTAATTGCCATGTACTCTGCCTCTGTGGTAGACAAAGCAACTGTTGACTGCAAAGTCGACTTCCAACTAACTGGTGCTTTTGCAAAAGTAAACACATAACCAGTAGTTGATCTTCGTTTGTCCAAATCACCTGCAAAATCTGAGTCACAATACCCAACTAAAAATCGGTCATCTTCCTGCTCAAAAACCAAACCAACATCCACAGTATTACATATATACCGTAGAATCCATTTCACAGCTTGCCAATGCTCCTTTCCTGGATCATGCATATACCTACTCACAACTCCAACAGCTTGTGAAATGTTAGGTCTCGTACAAACCATGTTAGGTCTCGTACAAACCAAACCAACACCCACAACCTCGTCGCTTCTACTTCCTTCTCATCACTGGATGTCACTGCTGCTGTTCCAATAACCGTACTACCTTGATAGTGGTACGTGTTATTGTTCTTCCGTATACCCTTCATTACCATCAGTGCACCGGAAAGTATCTTCATTACTCCACATTCTATGGTGATTTTGAACCCCTTTGAGTCTAGAGTTCCCACAGAAATAAGATTTTTCTTCAAATCCGGTACATATCGAACATCAGTCAATGTTCTGATCAGTCCATCATGGTTCCTCAAACGAATTGAACCAATGCCATATGCGGTAAGTGAAGTGTTGTCTGCTGTGTGGACAACTCCACATCCTCCTTCTTGGAAATCAGTGAACCAGTCTCGATTGGGACACATATGATGGCTGCAAGCTGAGTCTAACAACCATACGCCTGACGATTTTGACGACGTCATTGTAGATAGTGAAAAATCTGAATTTTCATCATCACAGTCAGCTACATTTGAATCCATTGTAGCCTTCTCATTGTTGTGTTTAGATTTGTTCTTCAATTTCTGACAATCCTTCTTCCAGTGGCCTTTTTCTCGACAAAAGGCACATTCATCTTTACTGGGTTTGGATCTCCCTTTCTTCGATCTCGACTGATTTTCGGTACGTCCTCTTGTGACTAGTGCCTCTGCTTCTCCGCTTCTTTGTTTCTCTTTCTTTCTTTGTTCATAGCTGTATAGCGCAGAACAAACGTCTCTAAGAGATACTTCCTCTTTGCCATGAAGTAGAGTAGTCTCCAGGTGCTCGTACTCATCAGGAAGTGATCCCAACAACATCAAGGCCAGATCTTCATATTCAAAGGTCACGTCCAGATTCTACAAATCTGTTACCAACTTATTGAAGCTGGTAATATGATCATTCATTGTGGTACCAGGTACATAGGTGAAGCGAAACAGTCTTTTCTTCATATAAAGTTTATTTTGAGTGCTTTTCTTCAAAAATTTGTCCTCCAGTGCCTTCTACAGTCTATATCCAGAAGTTTCCTTTGTGTATGGATACTTCTGTTCTCTTGAAAGGAATGATCGAATGGTACCACAAGCAACACGATTGATCCTCCTCCAATCTTCCTCCCCCATGCTATCTGGTTTTCTCTCTTCAATAGCAAAGTCTAGTGATTGTTGCAAAAGGACATCAAAAACTTCGCTCTGCCACATCCCAAAATGTCCAGATCCGTCAAATATTTCAACTGCAATCTTCGCATTTGACACAATTCTTGCCATAAGTGAAGATGTCAACGACGAGTTGTCGACATTTGATGTGGATTCTTCAATTTTCTTGTCCGCCATTTCTGCTCCAGATACTATTTAATAGCTGTCAATACAAAAGCCCAAAGTAATTCTTTTCTGATGTGGAAGTTCAGATTACACTGCAACCACATAGCATACTCAGACAGAACCTTGGCTCTGATACCAATTGTAGCGGAAGCGGGATATATAGAGCGTAACCAATTATACTAAAAAATCACAAACTAGAAACAGAGTCTCTAGACGTAATTTAATAATATAATAAATTACAACTACTATATCTAATAACAGCTAATAAATAATAAATAGGACACCAATAAAGGAAATACCAGAATCTAATTTCACTCTAAATAATTTACAAGTGAAATTCTATAAGAGAAGAGGAGATACAAAATGTCTTATAGAAGAAAATAGACAATTTGAGGGGTGAAGAGAAAGGGAGGAGGGGGGCTCCCTTTTATACAAAAACTTCTGCCCCCTCCCTTATGATTTAAACGATGTGGGACTTATTCCCACCCACATCCAACAGTATATGCACCTTGTTATGAAGTTTTATGTCCTTTTTACTATCAGTTTCATTCTTTCCTTTATTGAATATAACTTTATAAAATCCATATTCTTTTGATAATTATACATTATAATTTATTAGTATTTTTAATAAATGAAATCCAAACATAATCACAATTTTTAAAGCTTTTGTGAAAAAAAAATATATAGCACGATTGACTAACAATACTTTAACTAGTGTCACTTAATGCAAATCATGATCGCAATTGCAGACCACTAATCCAAATGGGCACCTATTTCTCATCTAAGCTTTATGTGAATTTAGAAAAAGTTAAACTTATAAAAGAAATTAAAAATTAAACAAGCAAATCATGGATCAATTTTATGAGAAGTTAACTTTCTAAAGGACATGATTAATTACAAAAATAACCCAAAAATGGAGACTTGTGGTTGGAGTTTTCTTTTTAGCCTCACCATAATTAGAGTTCTCTTATAGAATTTGATACTGTAATATGGTATGATTTAATACTTAAATTTAATTTAAAATGCAATAGTGTGAGCTTAATTAACAAAGATCTCGGTTGACCTCCTTCTCATGATTTTTATCAGTATGCAACAAGAGGATCATGGGAGAACATTAATTATTTTAAAGAAAACTATTTTATAAGCACCTATACTTTCTTACAATTTTTGATTTGGTACATATATATCTTTTTCCTTAATTAAACTATTTAATTTTATTCAGTTAGAACTGTTAAAGAAAAATATAAATGTACAGGTCCCAAATAAAAATTTAAATGCCTAGACATGATTAATGTATATCAAATACTGGAGATTCAGTTGTAAATAGAAAAATATTAGCTGTAAATCTTCATCTTTATTCTTTGAAAGATCGAATTTCTGATTTTGTTTTTTAAAAAATAAAGATTAAGATTTAAATATTGTAATTAATATTTTTATATTATCAAGTTTATGATAATATACCAGAGTTCGTTTTCAGCACTTCAATAAGTTTATAATATGTTTGGCAATTCAAATAAAATTTATAAAATGAGTTCAAAACTGACATAGTTGAAACTCATATATTTAATTAAATAATTAAATAGTATAATATCTATTAATTATATAATACAAGCAACACTTGTAGGATTGGTTATGCGTCAAGTGAGCCATAATGGAAGCGCCTCTTGTTTAGCAAAAAAAGCAAATCTATCAACGTTCTTTTTATTATATAAGTAATAGATAATAGATAAATTTAAATTAATATTTTTGTACTCAGCCTATAATATATTACAGTGCAAAAATATAATCCAGACAAATTAGAACTTTGGAATATAAAAGAGAAATCAGAAAACAATTATCAATAAATTATATTTATTGATTAATTTGGAGATAACAAATTAATTATAAAATAATATAAAAAAAATAGAAAATAAACATCAATAAATTATATTTATTTATTAATGGATTCGCACTAAATCCCCTAATATTTATTATATTTTTTTGTTAAAAAATATAATTTTAAATTATGATGATCACTTTGTCTAGAGATAAAACAAAATTCAATTATCAAAAAATATAATATAAAAATGAAACGATATTATTTAACACAATTAACGGTATTACTTAAAAATAAAACTTAATTTTAGGATGTTACTATGAGTATTATATAATATATAGATATAGATTACCTATAACGCCTAATTTTAAATTTCTCAATATAATTTTTTCATTTGCAAGATTTTAATCTCCATCTTTATTTTTTAAAAAATAGTTTACGATACTATAAAAGATATAGAGATAGTATCAAGTTATCAAAAAAACAGAGAGAGATAGTATCATATTATAAAAAATACAGAGATGGCATCATAAACTTGATCTTTTTTAAAACAAAATCAAGACTTTAATATTGAATTAATATATTTTATAGTATCGAGTTATATATATATTTTTTATAAAATGAGAAATTATACCGGTAGATTTTTCTTTTTTTCTTTTTACTTGAAGTTTCTGATGGACTGATTCTATAATTAATTATATAATTACATAATTCTATCCCAATTATACTAAAAATATTAAGTAATAAATTTTTGATATAATTTTAAATATATTATAAACAAATATTATCAAAAATATAATTATAGATAGGATTCAGTAAAAAAATATAATTATGAATAGTATATATAGGAGTCAAGTGTTAACAAAATTCCCAACCATCATCATCTTCGTCATAAAATCTGTTTCACCAAGCTCCCTGTTTCTCGCTCTCTTTTCTCTCCCTGGTTTGAGGCGCGTCCATGTCGGACGAAGAGCATCATTTCGAGTCAAAAGCCGATGCCGGGTCTTCAAAGACTTTCCCTCAGCAGGCCGGTACCATCCGCAAGAACGGTTACATTGTGATCAGAAACAGGCCCTGCAAGGTTCTTTTCATTCTTTTTCTTCAATTTCCACTTATCCTTTGTGTTTCAGCTTTCTTTGGATCCGTTGTATTTCAATTTCGCACCCTAGATTAGGATTTGTTTTGGGATCTGGGACAAATGTTTTCAATTCGCTTATTAAGGTTATTTGTGTCTGCGATTTTGTTTATTGTCTTATTGTTTGAAAATTGCTATAACGGTTGGCAGTAATCGATTTTTCCCTACATCATATCTAGAATCTTATCAAAGCTTGTTTTGAAGTTCGCCCCTTGTCTTGTTCTGTTGGTTGTTGCCTAATCTTTATCTTGATGGGTTTCTCTGTTTATGGATTTTTATTTATTATTACTGTGTTCTCTCTGGCTAAAGGTAGATGGAGGGAAAGGTCAACTGAGTGTTGAATTTATAAGTTATAAGTGGGAACATACATCTGGTATATTGTTAGGGTTTGCTTTGGCTGTGTCTTCTAATTCATGTGAAGTTCTGTTCACTGAGTAGGGAACAATTTAGTATAAACTCTCAAACATTGAGGTGGACATGATTGAGGAATTATTGTTTCGAAGCCGCTTTTAATTAATGCCTTTTAGAGAGAATTATTGATAAGGACCCATTCAGACTGTTATAAATTGAAAAGGAACTGGTAACTGGTTAGTGATAAACAATTTCCTTTCTCGTTGTAGGTCTCTTGTATACATATCTTGTTGACATTGATTCCTCTCAATGGTGGTTGTCCCACTTTTTCCTTCAAACATTTTATACTTGGGATGTTGTCTGTCTGTCTCTAGTCCCCCATTTTTGTATGTATGTGTATAAGCGAACATGGTGTGGCCATTTATGCATATTAGTTACATTTTTGTCTTTCTTTCTGACAGGTTGTGGAGGTTTCAACTTCCAAAACTGGCAAGCATGGACATGCTAAGTGCCACTTTGTTGGCATTGACATTTTTTCTGGGAAAAAGCTGGAAGATATCGTTCCCTCATCACACAACTGTGATGTATGAGATTCTTTCGTTTTAGATATATATTAGCATTTGAACTATACATGCTTTTAAGATATTAAAGCTCGGATATGTGTTACAGGTCCCACATGTCAACCGCACTGATTACCAGCTGATCGATATCTCAGAGGATGGATTTGTACGGTTACTTTTTCATCTTTTTTTCCTTATTTATTTGCATTACGTAACTGTAATCTGTTTATGAAGATATTTTGTTCTTTTGAAATATATTAGGTGAGTCTGCTGACTGACTCTGATGGTACCAAGGATGATCTGAGGCTTCCAACTGATGAAAATCTGCTTACACAGGTTTGTTAGTTTGATTCCCTCGTTTCGATTAATTCAACAAGATTTTGCGTGGTTTGGCGTGGTTTGGCGGTGATGCAGAGGTTAAAACCTCTGAGGCGTATTTTCTAAATTTGTGTTAAGGCTTTTATTAACCCGTAGGTCATTGAAGTGTCATGAAATATGTCATGCCTTATTTATATGAATTGCTACCATTATGTTGCACTGAATTGATTTGATTCTGTTGTGCAGATCAAGGATGGCTTTGCTGAGGGTAAAGATCTGGTTGTGAGCGTTATGTCTGCCATGGGTGAGGAGCAGATTTGTGCCCTGAAGGATATTGGCCCCAAGTAATGGCCATGTGATTGCAATCCAGATCTTTATAGGCTGATTTACTCCAGGAAAAACAAACGTCTTAGGACTGATTAGGAATTAGTTGTTGTTATTTATTATTTTCTTAGGAATTAATCATTATTCATTATTTTCTTGGATATTTCAGAAATAAGTGGAATATCCATAAGTAGGATTTAGTTCCTAAAATATTGAGATATTTGTTTGAATTTCATATTTGATTTTGTAGTTTGAATTTTAAATTAGATTCTATCTCTCTGTAAACTACTTCTATAAATTGGCTTATTGCCTACTCAATAAAGCATTGAATATTCAGAGGGTATATTAGTGTTGGAGTTTCTCCTGGACTGTTTTTAAAGAGTTAGTAAGATACTTACTGCCTTTCTATAGCAGAGTATCCTGATCATTCTTTTTTCTATTCTAAATTTAATAGCTAATCAGGCATCTTACCACCATGTCAGTTGAATAATTGAAAAGTACAAGTTGGAATTGCAATATTTTAGTATTTTTGGTTATCTTTTTGTCAGTTAGTCTTTTAGATTAATTAAACTTTGAAGTTTGAACCAGTCTGAAACATGTGGTTAGCACTATGGAATGAGTTTCTTTAGGAGTCCTTGTGTTAGATCAGTCCCTGAACATTGGGCTGTTCCATGGTGTGAAAAGAAACTATGTTTAGCAGCTATTTACACCAAGTCTTTTTCGTGTGTTAGCATTACTTGCATCTATGCCTTTCTGATTTTGTTAAGCATAATAATAATGTCTTATTCATATTTTCTTGATACCTATTGCTCACTGATCGGCTGTTTAAATATAATTGTGAAGAAATAAATAATTAAATAAGATGGCTTTTCATATAGTATGGTGTCAGGAGATACTATCACTAATCACTTATCTTAGGGTTAGGATTGCTTTTTATATAATATGGCATCGGTTAGTGACATTATGTTCAGTCCACTGTAAGTTCGTCCTTGTCAATAAATTACCATAAATGTTTATATATGACCACTAATACATTATTTTTATTTAATTTGTCGGCTGGTGTTCCAGGTGCTTTTGCCACTGGTGACAATGAAGGTTATGTAATTTGATGGGGTGCTGGTTTTAGAAAAAGACTAATTGAGCTATTTTCCTTGGAACTTGCATACTTAATCCTATGTCTTACGTCATTCATGTAGCTAATCAACTAATGATGTCTGTACCCTGTTGGCTTCTTCATTCATGCATATATACGCTTGATATTTCTTCTCAACTTTACTTTGATCTTTTCTCAATTTCAGTTACCTAAATACCCAAATAGTATGGCATCCTTGTCATACAACCACGTGGCACGGCTTTTGGCCGTGGCTTCAAGTTACACATATCAAGAAGCAAAGGAGATGTTAGTGATTATTCCCTTGTTTGTCCTCCACTCATTTCTTCTATATCATATGTAGATTCTGATATTCTGGTATCAGCAACATTATCTTTGCTTTGTCTTTCTTAGTTTATTTTTCTTGAAGGGTATTTTCATATTAATATTTTTAGGAATTCTATATTTGGAAGTGTGTGTAGATACCCTTTGATCGTATTTAGCCACCTTAATTTTTGTAATTATTCCCTTATTTTTCCTCCACTTATTTATCAAACAAGGTATACATCAAAAGATTGTTCACTTAATTTGACTACGGGCAACGAAATTAACAAAGGAAAAGGAATATAATGCTTTTGAGTTTTGAGTGCAACCTTTGATCTATATTCATGTGGTGGTTAGTTTATTTTTCCTTTCATTTTGACAGAGAAGAGCCTCCTCGTATTTTCATTCACAATATGGACAACATCAGTCCTAAATCGGTTTCTGCCAGTAGAAGCTAAGCTTCAATGCTTGTAGCTTGCCAACAAAGTTATTAATCAAGTTGGAGGCCGAAAGAAATGATCCACAGTCTGTGCTTTTCACTCATGTAAAGCAGAATGGTGATCTAGTGGGTTCTACTAGTCTTTTTAATCTCTAACTTCCCATGATCCAGCTTGCGTTTAATTCTCTTCCTAGATGATTCCTTGATGAATGATTTGCAGATGATGATTATGATGGGTTTACTTGAAATTGATTCACTCACTAGAGTAAGCTTTAGTTGAGTCACTTGCTATAATTTAAGCTCAAGAAACCTGACTGCAGTTTTATGAAGGAAATGTTTTTCTAATATGACAGTGAGCTTTGTTTTGTAATGCATGTGGATTTTTGGAGCAGGAAACGGTCCTTATAGGTTGCTATTATTATTTATTAAAGTGACGTTTCAGAGACTGATATTGAGTGAGATTTTGTATGTAGCGGATATCCTCTTGTTGAAAATTTGTATTCCTTAGTTGACAATTCATTCACTCTGTTTCTTAGAAGTGCATGCAATTTATATAATTCAATTTTTAATGAAAATGACAGCCGCAACAACATATGAAATGGAAGAAATCATGGTTGAGTGCCGCTGCAAAAGGATAAGGTTTGAGGATACGATTCCTTTTGTGCTTTTTTCGCATCACGGTTTATTGCTCAGAAAACCTCCACAGAGAATCCATTCTCAATGTATAGGTGGTAGAGAGAATTACTATAAGGTACAGGGAAAGGAATAAAGGAATGCAATTATAAAAAGTCTCAACAATTTTATGAGGGGTAAAGGTGCTAAAATGATCATAAATTTTGGTGAAAAGAGCAATTGTAATCCTAAACTAATTTTTGAAGCAAAAATAACCATAAACATTATAAAAGAGGGCAAAAGTAACAACAATGTTAGCGTCCGTTAATGTGAATTTTTTAGCAAAATGTTAAAGTGCTAAAATAATTATTAATTAATACCAAAAGTGTAAAAGTAACATAAGCTTTTTCTTGAAGGTAAAAGTAACTTCTTGAACATATAATTTATATATATATATATATATATATATATATATATATATATATATATATATATATATATATATATATATATATATATATATATATATATATATTTTTGGCTTTTGTGTTATGAGTATTTTATCAATTTGGGGATTAAAATGATAAAAGTAAAAAAAAAAAACTTATAAATTAATGTTCAAAAAGTCACATATTTTATAATTAATGTTAGGGATTTTATCAAGGTTATCTGACCCGAACCAGACTAGAAACCAGCCAACCAGTCAGTAGATCCGGGTCAAGTTTTTAATTTTTGTTTAAAAAAATATTTTTTTTTATTTTTCCTTTAGAATTTCATACTATAAGCTTAAAATTTTCCATTTCTCACCGGTTTGGTCCCGGTTTAACTTCGGTCTAACCCACTGACCCTTGACCCAGTACCCTGACCAATTCACTAACAAGTCCAAGTTTAATTACCTTGGATTTTATCTTTTGGAGTTAGGTGATAATTTTCTTTCGTTTCGTCATTCTCGCCAAAATAAAAAGGTCAACTTCTTGAATATTAATTCATAAGTTTTGTCATTTTACTCCCTAAATTGATAAAACACTCATAACACAAAAGCAAAAAAAAAAATGAATTAATGTTCAAGAGGTTACTTTTGCATCCAAGAAAAAGATTATGGTTACTTTTGCACTTTTGGTATTAGTTAATGACTATTTTAGCATCTTAACATTTTGCTAAAAAGTTCACATTAACGTCCGTTAACATCGTGGTTACTTTTTCCCTCTTTTATTCTTTTATAATGTTTATGGTTACCTGGACTTATCAGTGAATAAATAGTATGAGAAATTAATTAAACACGGCATTAAATGAAAAGTAATAAAGGTATTTAAATTTATTTTATTAAAAGAAACAAAAAAAAAACTTAAAAAACTAAAAAAAAAACTGTCTGACTGGTTGGCGAGCCCAACCTATTTGACCAGCTCTAATTTTATCTCCCAAATATGCTCAACCCTGAATCCAACCATCAATAAAAAGGTATTGGTATCTTCAAAATTAAATATTTTGTGCCGCTTTGGAGAAGCAATGGGAGTTCTGATAAACCGGATTGAATTCAAACAAGTGATTACAAAGCTCGTTTGTCTTGGATAATTTTTAAAAAATCCCGATCTATTGTGATTAATTGCGATTTTGCCTTCCAACTGCATCGATTGGAAAATCCTGATTAAAGTTCTACAACAAAACCTTTTCCATTTTACCCTCCGAACTGTGATCCCTCCTCCAAATATTCCCTAAATATATATTGCCTATTATTTCTTATCTAAGGAAGTTTAAATAATATTATTTTAAATATTGTTTTGCCCACTACTTAATATGAATTTTTAAATTATTTTAAATAATAAAAATAATATTTAAATATTCATGTCATTTATTAAATCATATTTATTAATAATTATTAAATATTTAATTATCATTATCATTAAATATAATCATGAAAACGGAAACAAATTTTATTGAAGAAATAAACTTGCTACCATTATGTTGCACTGAATTGATTTGATTCTGTTGTGCAGATCAAGGATGGCTTTGCTGAGGGTAAAGATCTGGTTGTGAGGGTTATGTCTGCCATGGGTGAGGAGCAGATTTGTGCCCTGAAGGATATTGGCCCCAAGTAATGGCCATGTCAGTTGAACGCTGGGAAGTACAACTTGGAATTGCAATATTTTAGTATTTTTGGTTATCTTTTTGTCAATTAGTCTTTTAAATTAAACAAACTTTGAAGTTTGAACCATTCTGAAACATGTCGTTAGAACTATGGAATGGGTTTCATTAGAAGTCCTTGTGTTAGATCAGTCCCTGAACTTTTGATCAAAAAAAAAGAAAAGAAAAGATCAGTCCCTGAACACTGGGCTGTTCCATGATGTGAAAAGAAGCTATGTTTAGCAGCTATTTACACCAAGTCTTTTTCGTGTGGTACCGTTACTTGCATCTATACCTTTCTGATTTTGTTAAGAATAACAATAATGGCTTATTCGTATTTTCTTGATACTTATAATTGTGAAGATATAAATAATTAAATAAGATGCCTTTTTATACAATATGGTGTAGGTGTTAGGGGATACTATCATTAATCACTAGTATCCCTAATCACTTAGGATGTAAATTTATCTCGAAAATTTTTACTCAAGAACAACGTTGTCTTGTATGTTTTTTTCTACATTCAATATCGTTCTAGAAATTTTAAAATTTAGCGATGTTATCTCACACCGTTAAAAAGTTAACGTTGACAGTTAAAAAATTGATTTTGAGCAGCCAGCATTGCTTTAATTTAACACTTTTGGAGTAAATTTGAACCCTAAAAATTTTCTAAACAAATTTACACATTAATCCTTTACATTAAATACAAACTAAACCTTTCATTAAAGACAATGTTTTATATAATAAAAATTAAACTAAACGACAAACGCATAAAAGGATAGTAACCCGCACTGGGGAATGGAATATCCGGTTTGGGTGTTGGCTTCTATCCGTTGCGGGTACCATCCGCTTCCTACCCTTTGCTACAATTTTTTTTTTGATAATAAAAGATATTCTACAAATACATCAAAAGCTATCCTCCTGAGTCAACATGAAAATTCATCCTGTTTACATCATTAATTAAAAGGGCGGTAATAGCATTAGGGGGTGAAAATGTGATATGAAGATCAATCGTCATCTTCCAAGCTTCTTTTGCCATAGCGTCTGCAACCGTGTTAAACTCCCGAATACAATGTGAAATTTCCACGTCCCAATCTCTATCCAGCAGCGTTTGAACCTCCACAATAAGCTGAAAATCAGGGTGTTCCTGAGAAACGTTATCCTGAATTATATCCATTACTTCACTACAATCAGACTCAATCATGATTTTTCTGTAGCCTCTATCCCATGCAACTTTTAGTCCCCACAAAACACCCCAAGCTTCCGTAGATACTACCGTTCCTTGCCCAATCTGATACATAAACCCCATCAGAAATTCACCATTGTGATCTCTTAACACACCTCCACACGTGCAAGTCCCTAAGTTGTCATTCCTATATCCATCGGTATTAATCTTCACCCACCCAAGCGGTGGTGGCATCCACTGTTGTTGATTCCTTTCTGTACTCTTATTTTGAACCAAACTTGTATTTCCCCATGTTAAGCAGGCACGAGCACGGGCTAATATGGCATGACTACTCCAAGTGTTGTTATTAAAACATCTGTCATTTCGAGCTAACCAGATATGTCGACATAGAACCGAAAACCAAAGACGAAACTCAAATCCCTGTATAACTTCTTTTCTCCCCGCACACCATGTAAGCCAGTCATTTCTCTCAAAAGAGCCAAAGAAATGATCACGCCAATCAAAAGGTAAGAATCCTTTCCATAATTCAGAAGTGAAAGGACAATCCCGCAAAACGTGGAGTACAGACTCGCTTGAGTTATGGCATATATCACAAAAACCCGTCGGATGACTACCTCGTTGATAACGCATTAAGTTTGTCATTAGACGACCATGAAAGCACAACCACAAGAAAAAACGGTACCTTTGAGGGACTTTCAATTTCCAAACACATCTCCTCCAGTTATTACTATGAGGTTGTGGGGTGCCTACTAGATATTTGTAGGCAGATCTGATGTTGAACATTCCATCTGAAGACCATCTCCATACTGGAAAATCCTCCCCATTACGCTGATTAATATTAACACGTGCAATAGTTGTGCAAACATGAATTGGAGTAGGTGCTGAAACTTTCTCATATCCCACTGTCCGGATGAAGTGATACAATCAGCTACTCTCCATTCAATAGCATCTCTAGGCAATTCTCTGATTACCAAACTCTGAAGCTTATCAAAATGCGGGACCCAAATGTCATTCCAGAAAGAAGTGTTATGTCCATTGGTAACTCTCTATGTTAAGCTATCTTTGATCTTGTCCCAACAGTTACGAATACCCCTCCACGTACTAGACTCAGACCGACGCTTCTCAACTTTAGGAATAATATCATTCCCGGCTTTATATTTTTCACGCAAAATCCTAACCCAGAGCGAATCTCTTCTGTTAATCATATTCCATCCAAGTTTCATCATGAACGCCTGGTTTTACCCCGTGATAGAGGAAGGGAAGTGGTAAAAGCTGAAATAGTTTGGCGAGTTCTAAATTATTTTATTTAATTTATAAATTAATATATGATAGATTAAGTAATTTATTTAATTTTTTTAATCTCTCTAAAAAAATATTCAGATATATCTTATATTTAGGATCGAAGAGTAAAAAAGTATTTAACCTTACTAATTTACTTGCCAAGATGTAATTAACTCTAAAAAAACAATTTAGGAAAAAAAAAAGTTTATCAATGTTGTTCGGATAAAATGTACAAAGCAATGCTCTGAAACAGTGACAAACATTTGGTGATGCTTTGTCAATGTTTTATCCGAACAACAGTGATAAAATTGCACCCATTTTAAAATGTACAAAGCAATGCTTTGAAAGCATACCAATAGAAAAGAGAATAATGCTCAGAAAGCAATTCTTAAACAGTGACAAACATTTCATATTAATGTCTGGAGTCAAAAAAGCCATTGAAGTCAGAAAGCCAGTGTCGCTTACCAGAAATTGAAGCTTGATGGTTGAAGATGAGCCAGTGTCGCTTCCACGGGCCACGACAGATAGAAGGGTTCTGTCTTTGCTTCCACGGTAGACACAAAGATACCTTCTTTCATTCAAAAAAAAGATAGATTCAAGACTTAGAAGACGGAAAATCAGTTCAGAGACAAAGATCAAGTAGAGGACGAAGAGATTCAAACCGATCTACTGAAAAATAGGGAAGTCACTTACCTTAAATTGAAGATCGAGGGTTAAAGGTTGATCGGAACGAGACGCTTCCACGAACAACGGTGAAGGACCGAGGGTTAGGCAAAGTGAGGCTCGGTCGACAGCAGATCGAGGGAACGAAGGCAGATCTAGGGTTCGAGCGACTGAGGGTTAGGCAGAGTGTGTTGATCGGACAAGGAAAGACGTCGCCGCTGTGAATGGAACGGCGCCGCTTCCACGGAGGGTGAGGGTTAGGGCAAAACGCAAAGTGAGGACGAGAGAGTCTGAGAGAGAGCGAGACGGCAGAGAGTGTGAGTGGTGAGTGAGGACTGAGGTGAGGTACTGAGGTAGGTAGGTAGTGAGACACTGAGACGTGCGAGTGGAGTGAGAGCCTGAGTGATACTGCCAAGTGTCGGTGGGTTAGGGGGCTTAGGGCAGGATAGAGTTAATGGGTTTGGGCCAAAACAAATACTCAATGGGCTAAAGGGTCTTACGTTTTTTTTTAATTTTTGACTAATTCTTTGGGCCTCCTAAATCCTAATACTTATCCATATTAATTACTAAATTTCGGTTATTCGGTTTTAACCGAAATATTTTTTCACTAACCGCACCGAACACCGAATAACCGTAATAACTGAAATTGCTAACCGAAAAAACCGAATTAGGTTCGGTTCGGTTTTCGGTTTCGGTTTCATTTTGCTCACCCCTAGTAGCAAAGGATAGGGGTGAGCATTCGGTTTTCGGTGCGGTTTTCGGTTATAACCGAAAAAACCGAACAACCGAATATAAGGTATTTTTATCACCGAATCGAAACCGAAATATGAAGATAACCGAAACCGAACTAACCGATTTATTTCGGTTCGGTTTTCGGTTGTAACATTCGGTTTTTGGGCCTTTTGGGCTTCTTTCTCGGTAAGCCCATCCAATGCAAAACAAACAGCCACCCAAGGAAAAATTCTAACATTAAAGATACTTAATACAGACCAATTTTTAGCAACAAAGCCAACAAACAAAAATCTGGAGGTCTGGAGCATCAAATTGCCTGACATCAAAATACAAGTACTTAACATGATCAACAAATAGTTTACTGGATGTCTAAAACATCACATTGCCTAACTTCAAAAAATACAAACTGAATCACTTCAATTGTGCTGCTGTTGAATCACTTCAATTGTGCTGTTGTCAGTGAAATTTACAGTTGATCTTTTTTTCAAAAGAGTATATGGAACATCAAAAAACTTGATGTGTGTTTATATATATATATATATATATATATCAGATTCTGGCTTGCTCCCTGAATGGCCTCCAAATGACACCTACAACTGACAGAAAGGAAGAAAAATAAAAAAAAAACAGAAGAAAAATGAAATACTGCAATACTTATATTACAAGTATGACAAGAAATTTGCTCACAAAATCTCAAGTTTCCCATATTACAGCTAGAAGATATCAACATTTGTCTCCAATGCAATTTTTTGCAAATCTAGCAAATCAAAAAAATGATCAGACTTCATAAATCACAATAAATATAGTATTAACACTATAAATTATAAAGTTGTATTCCATGAAGTATGAAAAAACATTACCAAGCTCTATCTTCTGTACATCATCATCTCCTTCTTCAACAAGATATTCTAATGATTGCCTAAGCCAATCTTGAGCACATATTAGAGATTGCACAACCTTAGGAGTCAAAGAGCTCCTAAATGAATCTAGGACTCTTCCTCCCGTACTGAATGTGGATTCTGAGGCAACCGTTGAAATTGGCATAGCCAAGACATCTCTTGCTACTTGAGAAAGAACAGGAAATCTAGGACTATTTAATTTCCACCAACCCAAAATATCAAAATCATCTTTCCTAACTTCAATTTCTTCATTCAAATACCTATCAACCTCTGTTCTACTTGTCTTTTCACCCAAATTCTCATCAATGAATAATTGTTCTTCCATATAGAGCAACTTTCTTATTTTTGCATCAGGATCTTCATCAAAATGAAGATCTTGTGTGTCATGCAGCAGCAACTCACTTTCAGATTGTGTTAATGGATGAACACTTTGATTATATTCATTAAACAAAGAAATCACAACTTGTTTAATTTGCATCACCAATTGTTCACTAACTATATGCGAATACATCTTAGACAGAGCAAATTGCACCCATTTTAATTTATACCGGGGATCAAGAACAGTAGCAACATAAAGAACTTTGTTCATTTTCAAAGGATCACCCCAATATTTATCATACTTCTCTTTCATTTTGTTTGCAATGTTTGCTGTCTCTATGACATCACTCTTCATCCACTCATCCAAAAACCGATGCAGCTTATAAATTTCAAGGAAAAAACAGTTGGATGTCACAAACAAAGAACCAGAAATGCGCAAAGTAAGATTATAGAAATGACCTAACATTACAGTTAACCTTCTAACATGTTTCCAATCATCACTTTCAGGCGCCCCCACTCCATGTTCAAGATCAAAATAAAAGTAAGGATCTTTAAAATTATACCTATTAAAGGCTGCCTCAAATTTTTGGGCAGTCTCTAGCATCAAATAGGTGGAGTTCCACCTTGTAGGTACATCCAAACACAGCATCTTCTTGCTCTGAATTTTCTCATCATCACAACTTTCTTTAAACTTTCTCATCCTAATGGGAGATTGCCTAATAAAACGAACAGCCTCTCTTACTTTTTTCACTGAACTCCCTATTTCTTTCAGCCCTTCAGTCACAATTAAATTTAGAATGTGTGCTACACATCTCATGTGCAAAAACTTACATTTCAAAACTGAATAGCCCCATTTTATGATTTTATCCTCCAAATAACCCACAGCCACATCATTAGAACAAGCATTATCTACAGTAATTGTCAACACTCTTTCAATTCCCCATTCAAGAAGACATTTTTCAATTTCCATTCCAATATCATTCCCCTTATGACTAGAAATTGGAATGAAATTCAATATCCTCTTTTTCAAAGCCCATGAGTCATCTATAAAATGTGCAGTAAGACACATGTAATTCACCCTTTGTATGGAAGTCCAAGTGTCAGTAGTAAGGCACACTCTTTGATTTTTACAAGACAAAAAATCTTTAAATTTAACCTTTTCTTCCATATAAATCCCAAAACAGTCACGTGCTACAGTCCATCTTGATGGAATTTGAAATTTGGGCTGAGCATAAAACACAAATTTTTTAAATCCAGCCCCCTCAACAAACTTGAATGGTAATTCATCAGTTATTATCATGCATGACAAGGCTTTCCTAACAGCATCTTGATCAAATTTCCAATTAGCAAGACCCATTTTATCACCCTCTATATTGAAATTCAAATGTGATTGTGTAAATTCTTCAGGAGGGGGCCTCTTCCTACAGACTCTACAGTGATTGTTAAGTGCAGTTGTTCCATTATGTTTGGAATCACATGCAATCTCAGCACCACAGTAATTACACTTACCTTTAACTTCACCAGCCTCATTGACAAATCTACTGAAATGTTCCCAAGCTTTGGACCTCGGTTTCATGGCTTTTCTTTTTCCAACTCTAGTTGTCGGTTGTTCATTAATCTCAGCAGCAGCAGGTTGATTTGTCTGAGGAGCACCACCAACAGTTTGAGTATTGCAGCCTCGTTCAGTAGTTTGTTCAGCCATAGTTTCAACTCCTGTTCTTGAAAAAAAATAAGTTTATCAGCACTTGGATTCTCAACATTATTACCATATTTTCGATTCTGTAAAATTCCCTATACTATAAAACAAACCAATACATAGACCAAAGAACAATTTATCAATGACAGAGAGACTTGAGAAATATTGCACGCTTTATCAATGACAGAGAGACATGAATAAAAAAATATTGCACACTTTATCAATGACAGAGAGACTTGAGAAAGAGGAAATCAAAATAGAGTATGTCACATGCTGCAGATCAGTGGGGAATAATAATAAGTCAAGAAGATATCAAGACAGATCCTAGCTTCTTAGGCGTTAGGATATACATTTAACATAGCAAGAGTTTAATCATTGATTCAATTGTAATGGGTAAAGAACAATTTTAAAATCAATATATGTATTTAGTTAAAGTGAAAAGCTTTAAAATATAAAATAAAAGTAAATCTGGATCATCCAAAATTAATTTAAATAATTCAAATTGGTGACAAACACAAAATGTGCTCCCTTAGTTAAGTGAGTACATAAAAAAAAACATACAAAACTTGTCTTCAGTTCTTGGTTAATTACATGTCTTAATTTTTTAGGCCCAATTAAGTCTAAGTAGCATGTTTTAGCTAAAGAAATATACAAGAGCAAGGATATCCTCGTCTATTTTACTGTCATTCAGTACAGCAACCATCAGGCATAATAACATTGCAATTATTTAAGTATTAACAATATCCCTCCATGTTGCCTATGGTGAATTGCGTCTGGTGAATTATAGAAATAACATAATAACATTGCAATTATAGAAATGACCAGCTTACAAGGCAATGAATCCAACATACTATTTTTATGGCCAATCGAATTCCTCTTTGAGTGTAAATTGATGGTGTTGTTACAAATTATGTACCACCAAACTAGTTAGGTGAACTACTTTTAATTTCAGATCCAAATTTGCTTTTCGAGATGGCATTTTAACATCAAAATATCATGACATGGCAAGATGTAATTAACTCCAAAAAAACAATTTAGGAAAAAAAAAGTTTATCAATGTTGTTCGGATAAAATGTACAAAGCAATGCTCTGAAACAGTGACAAACATTTGGTGATGCTTTGTCAATGTTTTATCCGAACAACAGTGATAAAATTGCACCCATTTTAAAATGTACAAAGCAATGCTTTGAAAGCATACCAATAGAAAAGAGAATAATGCTCAGAAAGCAATTCTTAAACAGTGACAAACATTTCATATTAATGTCTGGAGTCAAAAAAGCCATTGAAGTCAGAAAGCCAGTGTCGCTTCCACGGGCCACGACAAACAAAAGGGTTCTGTCTTTGCTTCCACGGTAGACACAAAGATACCTTCTTTCATTCAAAAAAAAGATAGATTCAAGACTTAGAAGACGGAAAATCAGTTCAGAGACAAAGATCAAGTAGAGGACGAAGAGATTCAAACCGATCTACTGAAAAATAGGGAAGTCACTTACCTTAAATTGAAGATCGAGGGTTAAAGGTTGATCGGAACGAGACGCTTCCACGAACAACGGTGAAGGACCGAGGGTTAGGCAAAGTGAGGCTCGGTCGACAGCAGATCGAGGGAACGAAGGCAGATCTAGGGTTAGACAGCTCAGAGACTGAGGGAACGAAGGCAGATCTAGGGTTCGAGCGACTGAGGGTTAGGCAGAGTGTGTTGATCGGACAAGGAAAGACGTCGCCGCTGTGAATGGAACGGCGCCGCTTCCACGGAGGGTGAGGGTTAGGGCAAAACGCAAAGTGAGGACGAGAGAGTCTGAGAGAGAGCGAGACGGCAGAGAGTGTGAGTGGTGAGTGAGGACTGAGGTGAGGTACTGAGGTAGGTAGGTAGTGAGACACTGAGACGTGCGAGTGGAGTGAGAGCCTGAGTGATACTGCCAAGTGTCGGTGGGTTAGGGGGCTTAGGGCAGGATAGAGTTAATGGGTTTGGGCCAAAACAAATACTCAATGGGCTAAAGGGTCTTACGTTTTTTTTTAATTTTTGACTAATTCTTTGGGCCTCCTAAATCCTAATACTTATCCATATTAATTACTAAATTTCGGTTATTCGGTTTTAACCGAAATATTTTTTCACTAACCGCACCGAACACCGAATAACCGTAATAACCGAAATTGCTAACCGAAAAAACCGAATTAGGTTCGGTTCGGTTTTCGGTTTCGGTTTCATTTTGCTCACCCCTACCAACGAGGGCCAATTCAGCAGTCTCACAAATGGACGAAAATTATTAGTGATTGCCATGTCTCTATCTTTTTTTTTTTTTAATTTGCATTAATAAGTTTCCCCTTACTTTTATTTTTGAAAACAAAAAACAAAAAGATATTTCAATTGTAAGTTTATAAGTTACAATTTATGTTCTATATTCCCTAACTTTTATAGAAGACAATGAACGAGGAGAAATTAATCTTATCTCTATTCTTTCTCAAATTTTCATGATTATTATTTGGATTGGTATTTTAAAGCTCCAATCTATCTTTTCAATCATAATTTTATGATTTATAAGATAAGTATATGAAAAGGTTTTATTTTAACTTATATAAACGTGTTAATCATAAGTAAATCCAAACAAATTTAATAAAAAAAATTATAATAAATGTATGTTTGGATTAACCTTTAAGCGTTTTAATATCATTTTGCAGCTCAAAATTAAAGTCTACCAAAAAAACTTTGATGTTTTTTATTTGGCTTGCGATCAAACTCATTTTTGCACGACAATATTTTAGGATTTATTTGGATCAACGTTTAGTTTATACAAATGACTTTTAACTACAAAGAAGCGTTTAGTCGAAGCAATTCAAAACCTCTTGATATGTTTCAAGACAGCATGAATCTAAATATTGTGCGAGTCCTCCTTCTTTGTTTTTACGCCCTATTTTCTTTTTTAAAAGTTGAAATGATTTGTTTTCATTATGAAGTAATAAGATCAGATAAAGGCAAAAAACAAAAAATAAAAAAAAGAGTAATAAGATTAGTAAGAAGTGAGGGGCAAAAACTACTAGTCAACGAAACCTATGCAATGGGCATGCTTTTCTTCTAACTTTGACCAATCCTTTAAAACTCTTCAGATTTCATATTGCTTTAGAAAGCAGATTAATTATTAGTAAAACTAAATGTCTACACATTCAACTTTAATTATGCCGAAATTTTGCCACCAAAGTGAAAAAAGTGGTTTGAATGAGTAGGCTAGCTAAAACAATTTTCCCTCAATACAAAGCATGAGGTATATAATAATTTTTATTATCTATAAGTTTGAATAAGTTAAATACTAAAAACTCACCATAATTAGTATAGGTCGCATAATTTAGAAAGTGCATCACTCTGGTGCTTAATATAAGTCACTTTTTAAAATAGATACGTGGTCCTTATCATTAGTAAAATGGATACGTGCATCACTCTGGTGCTTAAAATTTACTCACCAGTTTTACGTTTAAAAATGCTCTACAACAAACCACAAACAAAAAGCCTCGACACTTTCTCTTTAGAATTTATTACAACAAACAACAAATAGTCTTCCATTCAGGTTTGAGACGGAGGGTTTGAGACAGAGAAGCCAAGGAGGATGACTGAAGTGAGAATTGAGAAAGCGATGAACTAAACTCATCCCGACACCATCCCATTTAGGTTTGATTTTTTTAAAAAAGAAAAAAGAAACGACGTCCTTTAACTTGGGATTCAGAAAAATTGAGGGAGTGATCCGATTCGACTCCCTAACTCGGCCGAGTTGAGCGGGTTGACCTAGGTCACACACTGAACCCGGGTTCAATGTCAAAGCGGACCGATTTTCCAGCAGGTCTGGCGAGTTGTCAACACCCGTTTCTATTTTGATAATCGAAGAGTGATAAAGACAAAATTCAATGGGCATACAGAAAAGTACAATTATACTGATAGAAATATTCGTTTACAATCCCAACGTCGTTAGTTTACAATTTCGATATTGTTCGTCGATGAAAACAGAAAATACAGCGGAAGTTTTAATATTTACAAATTATCCAAAATATTAAGGCATAGACTAAAGCATAACCACGTTCATATCCCCGCCTCGAGACACGTGCCACTCACTTTTCGGCGTCAACGTCTTTGCCCTTTTTCCCACTGGTACCCGCTGAGGTGTTTATTTAAAAATAGGATGAGATTCCGAAGAATCTCCGTAGAGACATAATATCGTTCATAGAAAATACGAAAAGTAAATATGTCATGCGCCAAGGTATGCACAAATTAATGAACAATATAAACACATCATCGTCATGTATACATGAGTAGGGCCCAGCCCCATAATCTACACCGGTTGGACTTCTGCCAACTCCCAGTGTAAGTGCACCTCTGGCACTAATAGCCTCTCTCTAGGCAAATCATGTTATTAATAAAGTGCATTTACAAAACATTGGCATCCACACAATCACATAAATTATGGCATAGTGTATGAAGGATAATGTCCCTACCTCAAAGCTTTGATATTCCCTATTTAATAGTGTCTCGTAAAGCGTGTTGTCCCCGCGTCCGACTCGGTCCTAAAATATTAAATGTACCAGAAATAGGTCATAACCTATCCAAGTATCATTTTAGACTCTTCCATAGTGTTTATTGTAGTTATATTAGTCTATGGTGAAAATTTACAAAAATGCCCCCGGGAACCCGGCCCAGCCCGGCCGTACCCGGCCCGATGGCACGTTTTCCCAAAATTTTGACTAAGGCTATTCTAACTTATTTTCGCCCAAGGAATCCATTTCCGGGCTCGAAATTACCAAATTCACGGTAAAATTACGAAAATACCCTTGACAGCCCCTATTTAGTGATTTCAGTGGCGTTTTCGTAATTATGTTTTTTCGGCCTCTACCGAAAAAGTGCCCAACTGTAACCCCGCCTATTTTTGCCCACTGAGTCCAATGGAACCATTTATTTCATGAAAATCCAACTCCTTGTACCAGTTCTGGTCTGGCCGAAATATTGGTCAAAAATTGGAAAAATGGAGTCTTGTACTTTTCCATTTCTAATCCTTGATTAACCCATTTAAACACTTCATAATCATGATTTAAAGGATTTTGGGCAGCATAACCCCTTAGGGTTATGGATTTTCTAATTTTACAACTCAACTCAAAAATCATAAAAACCAAACAATAATTATCAACAACAACTCAAGAAGGTAAGATCATGAAGTTACCCTCTTTGGCTTCTTGGTTTCCTCTTAATCTAGGCTCCTCCTCCCTCTCTTCTTGATCTCAAAGTGTCTCTTCACCACCATAGATTCATGAGAAACAAGAGTTTAGAGAAGAATCTAAGGAAATGCCATAATAAAGAAAAACCAAAGGAACCTTCTTACCTTGACCTCTTCTTCTTCCTTCTCTCAAATCTCAAACTTCACAAAATCACTCTCTCTTCCTTTTTCCTATGACTTGTGCGTGAAGTGTACATGAAAGAGGAAGTGAAAATATGTACTAATCTTGTCATCTTTCATCTTGGCCATTGATTTGATCAAGAGCTTCTAATGTGACACTTGTCACACTCTTCTCTTCCTCATAATTTCTTCATTTGACTTCCCTTGCTTGCTCCCTAAAAAAAACGTCCTCTCCCTTTCTTTTCTCCATTAGTCCATGCTTCTTTTCCTATGTTCACACTCTTCATGCAATCATGTGTCCTCTTCCAAGCACCCAAGTACTCCACTCCTACACTCAAGCTTCTCTTCCCATTCTTACACTCAACATTAACCTACCAACTCACTCAACCTTATGCCATCATTGAGTTGTGCATGTAGCTTTGTCAACATCACCTTCATCTTGCTTCTTGGATTACACTTTCCCTCTTCTTTCCTTCTAGCCCATCACGCATAAAGAGTGCATAAGAAACCAAATTGGGTTTCATGTAATTGCCTTGGTCAAGTGTGTAACTATTTATTTTTTTATTGCTAATAACACATGTGCTCATATCTTAGAAATTCTTATCCCACAAATCTTAATTTATTCCACTAAGAATATTCAATTTATATATTTTCCTTTATTTTCTTTGATTAATTGAAATTAACTCCAATTAATTGGAAAATAATTAATCTTGGGCTAAATTGGCAAAATTATGATTTTGCTATCACCTTTGTAATTTAATTCAATTTTTAAATTAATTTGGCCATTTCCTTATGAATATGAATGTTTCAAAATTCACAACATCCAAATTCATGAATATTCACCATTATATTGAATTATTCAAATAATTATAATATATTTTTGGTGAATAAAATTTGGGGTGTTACCTGAGTTCTGGTCCGGACCGACGGATCCGGATTCATAAACCATAAGCAGATAAGACCCGCAATGGAGATAAGCTAAACCTGGAATGTACTTGTAATTTATGACATTTCTAATCAAGATGTGATGGTTCAATTATATTGGGATCAGAAGGCCTGATTCAATCAGCTGATGGTTGTTGGATAGACTGTGTGTGTATGAGTACGAGAGTCCAAGCTAACCTTTTTTTCCCATCAAGAGCCCTAGCCAACTTAGGAAGTTAGCATTTGAATAAAAGGTTAAGGGATAAATTTGTCCCTTAGGTTTTCACATAGGGACAATTTTATTCTTGAAGTATTAAAAAGAGAGTAATTTTGTCCTAATCATTATTCTAATTAATTTTAACAGTTAGTTAATCAAATATGTTAAGTTGACAGTCCACATGTCATCCACATTATTTTTTTATGGTGCAAATTTGCCCCAAGAATTTTAAATCTAACTTTAAAAAAAATGAAATAGATGACATATGGACTTCCAGAGTAAATTTTCACCTTAACAAAAATAGTATAGATGACACGTAAGCTGTCAACTCAGCATATTTAATCAACTAATGGTCAAAGTTAACTAAAATAACATTTAGGGAAAAAATGCTCCCTTTTTTACACTTCCTATACAAAATTACCCCTCCGTGAATTTTTTTTTTTTTTTGGCCAACCCTCAGTGAAAATTTCTGAAGTAAAATTGTACCTTCACCTTTAAATATATAATCCATTGTCTCACAACAACCCAATCGGTTTTGCAATAACATAGACCAGGTTTGTTTTCTTTGAAACAACTTTCTGTTTTTTGTAAAAAGAAATGGCTGGTTATTAATATTTAATCATGTGTTTTGTAAGAAAAACATAAATTTATTTGGGTTAATATAATTGTTAGTCCCTATAGTTTACCTTCGCTTGTATTTTAATCCTTAAAATTTCAAAGTGTGGTTTTTTGTCCTTTAAATTTTAGCCATTTGTAATATTAGTCCCTATAATTTAAAAAGGATTTGGACTTAGAGTTAACGATGTTAAATTTGCATAAGTGTTGCTAATACCGTTAAATTGATGACGTGGGCTTAGGGCTGAGCAATTCGACTGGGCAAATTGTTGACCAAAAAAAGTCAACAGGCGTGGATCTGAGTCTGAGTCATCGCATTTGGGAGCCCAAAAGGACACTGTTCATCTTCTCTTCATCCAGTATATCGAAGGAGCTTCGGCAGCAATTTGAAACAAAAAAGGAGAATCTGGCAAAAAAGAAAAAGAAACAAAAAAGGAGAACACCAGATCTAAGAGATGGGCTCAAGGAGGAGCAGAGATGAGGTCGTGTAACCATAGGAAAATGATTTTTCAAGGATACAACACAAATTGATGGAAATGGCTCCTTTTTTAATTAATTTTTTAGAAAAAAACACCAGATCTGAAGCTCGACGAGGAGGAAGATGTGCATGCGTTTTAAACCTCTTTATTCATTTTTTGGTCGGATTTCTCTCATTATCTCTTTTCTTATCCACTCTTATAATTTTTAAATTATGTCAGTCTAATCAATCTAAAAAATAAAAATTACCGATTTCTTCTTTTTTTTTTTTTTTTTCCTTCTGTCCAATCAAAAGTCTAAAAGGGTTCATCTTTTCAAATTAATAGTTCAGATGGATTAGAATGACAAGAAATTAAATGATTGGAGGATCAGCTTCCATCTTTTTGTTTTTTGTCACGTCCAATTCAGCATAAGCTTAGTCAGCAATTTGCCCCGTCTAATTACTCAAAGATAAGCCCATAATAGCAACTTTAACGGTATTAATAACACCTATACAAAGTTAACATCGTTAAGTCTACGGCAAAGTCTTTTTCATACTGTAGCAACTAACATTTTTTGGTCAAAATAACAACTAATATTTCAAATGGACAAAACTTTAACGATCAAAAGCCACACCTTGAAACTCCAAGAACTAAAATTTAAATGAAGGTAAATTATACATATCAATAATTATGTTAATCTAATTTCTATTTTAAAACAATCTAAAAAGGGTGAATGTGTAAATTTAGTAATAAACAATTTTACTATAAACACCCATAAAATTTAACTATTTTTAGATGTAAAAACAGACACGAATAATTTATTTAAGAGCAAATATAATAATACTATTAAAAAAGACATAATATTCGTTACTTTTCACATTGCAGGTCTCACCAACTCTCTCTCTCTCTCTCTCTCTCTCTCTCTCTCTCTCTCTCTCTCTCTCTCTCTCTCTCATATTTTAAAAGGGAAATATTACTTAGACCCCATGAAAACAAATTCATTTCAGTTAACCCTCAAAAAATTCTGAGACGTCACTTTAGCCCCCTAGGTCAAAATGCAATTAAGTTTTTTCGGTGAAAAAACAATAATGCCCTTATTTTATATTTTTCATAAGAGTATTTACAAAACAACTATGAATATTTTAAAACAAATAAAGACACTTACAAGACAAAGATATGAATGATCAGGGAGTTAAAAAATTTTGATCATTCATATATTTGTCTTGTAAATGCCTATATTTGACTTGTAACAAAATTTTAATTTCCAATATTCTTTTAAATTCCTTTATTTGTCTTATAAATGCATTTATTTGTCTTTTGAATAACCTTATTTGTCTGAATTCTCTTATTTCTATTGTGAATAGTCAAAATGTTCTTCTTAACTCCTTGATTTTCTTTGAATCCCTTTATTTATCTTGTAAATGTCATTTTTCATCTTAAAAATGCCCATATTTGTGTTGTAACTACTCTTAAGAAAAAAATAAAGTAAGGGCATTATTTTCTTTTCATTGAAAAACTTGTTTCATTTTGATCAAGGGGGTGCTGTGAAATTTTCCCATTAAAAAAATATTAAAATAATAAAGAGAGAATATTGATGGAACACACAGTGCAAAAGGAAACAGAATTTAGGTCTCATTAACGGCGTTATTATATTTACTTCCAAATAAAATGTTTACTGGCATGTTTGTTTTGGTGTTAAGATTGTTTATAAGTTGTTTTTTTACGTAAATCTAGATAAAACTCCTCTCACACATACTTACCTCGTATACCGTAAATTAAGATAAACAAATTACTTTTAAACATTCCAATCGCTATTCCAAACGAATACTATATCTACTTTTACATTTGAAAATAATTAATTCTTATAAATGCTCAAAACAAAATTATTCATTATTAAATTTACGCCACCGCTTTTCTAAAAACATACAAACAGAAACAAACAAGTCCTTAATTTCTCACGTCCTTGCATCCACCCCCAACACATTTTATTACTTCTCAAACCTCAACGCATATTTATAAAACTCAACGCAGCAGAATGCCCTCCCCCAGTTTGGGTGTCCATTTTGTTGTACCACAACATTTGTTTTACTTATCAAAATTTTATCAGGTCTTATATAATTTTATAAGTTATATTAAACTATCCATTATTTTAATATATAAGAGCATTGTAATGGATAAACTTATACCATGCATTATGCATCAAACAAGCTAAGCGTTAAGTCTATGACCCATTGAGTTGGTTGCCATTATTATATTTTGTACCTTATGCTAAACATATACTTTGGCATAGAAAAACTAATTAGTTATTAGTATTTTTTTTTTTTTGAATTAGAAGGACAAGAGCTAGCTCTTGAGTTGTGTCATATTGACACTACAAACCAAAAGAGGTGATATTACATCAATCAATTTAGCCTAGATCGACTAACATTTGATTCAAACAACAAGTTGGTGGCACTTGTAGTAGACACAAATCAGTGTTTGCCTCCTGCACCATTTTAGCCAAATAATCTGCACACTTCAACGCTTCCCTATTTGAGTGAAGTATCTCTATATCCCAACCAGAGTAAATCAATGATCTAATCTCAATGATCTCTTGGGCCAATGGATGATATGACCCATATCCTGATATTAGTAGCTGAATAGCCTCTAATGAATCTGAATGTAGCTTAACTTTTGTGAGTTTCATCTGTTTGCAGATTTGCATACCTGCCTTGATTGCTTGTAACTCCGCTGCAGTAGTGGAGATGAACCCAATTTTCTGTTGGAAGCCTGTCAACCACATTCCATTGCTATCTCGGACAATGCCACCACAAGCAGCAATTTTATGGTTATTAACCGAACCATCTACGTCGACCCGAACATAGCCAGAAGGGGGGGCACTCCACTTAACGTCTACTCTATCAGGAATCTGGTAGATCCGATGCTTCAATCTTCCTTGTTCTACGCCTTCCATCAGATGGTGAAGACAGCTTTGTATGATGCTACGTGGTTGTTCAGCGATACCCTCAAAGGCCTTCTTACATCTATTCTTCCATCTGAGCCAGCAAGCCGAACCAAAAATCCACAACCAAGGCTAGTTTTTGACTCTCCTACTACCTGGCTCTTGTTTGCTATTCCACAGTATCCATTCCTGCAAATTACCACTAAAAAAAATACTATAGTATATAGGCTCAATTAAATCTTATAAAAGGTCGTGATGGTCCCACATCCTTAAGCTGCACGCATCGATACGTCGCTGTCCCAATTGACCAACGACCCAAATGGCACGTAATTCCCAAAGTCTTCAAGGTCAGTTTAATCAATTCACTACAACATGCCCGGTGACAGTTAGATAATCACGTTACAGTGACCCCACCCACAAATGTTCCAATATAATTTTTGCTACGCGAATGCTCTAACAAACACCGTGCGTGGACTTTTTATTCAGGAAAAAAAAAAAAAGAATCTCTCTCTCACATTTCAGATCTTGACGAAGACGAGGTGGTTTTAGTCTTCATTTTGCTCAGCTTTTGTGTAATTCTAAATTTCTAATAAATCATCATGCGTGGAACTGGTGACCAACTACGACCGTCGTCGGAGCCTCCTCCGCCGCCACGCACCTCCATGGACATGCTTTTCAATGGTGTTTCCTCTGGCGGCGCCGGCTTTGGATTCAGCAGCCCTGGTCCTATGACTCTGGTTTCCAATTTCTTCAACGAGAACGACGACTTCAAGTCCTTCGCTCAACTTCTCGGCGGCACTATGCCGCCGTCTCCATCGGCTACGGATGGTGGCGCCAGCAGCACTGGGCTTAAGAAGGATAGGCCTTCTTCTGCTGAGCAGTCGCCTCCGATGTTCATGGTTAGCCCCGCCGGCTACATCGGTGCCCCTAGACTTTTTCCAGCATCTCAGGTAAAATAAAATCTCATTTCTGAATTCCTTCTATCGTCCTTGAATCCAACTTGTTAACCAAGAATTGGTACTAACATATAGCACAGGTCTCGGCTCAGGCGGTGCCAGTCAACGAGCCTACATCATCGGCGGCGGCGGCTTCCATGGTTAAACAAGTCGACATGCCGAGGAGCTCAATTCCAGATTCCGTCACGACGTCAATGAAGGAATGTCCTGATGATGGATTCAACTGGCGCAAGTATGAACAGAAACAGGTGAAAGGAAGTGAATTTCCTCGGAGTTATTACAAGTGCACGCATCCCAGCTGTCCCGTGAAGAAGAAGGTGGAGAGATCGGTCAACGACGACCATGTGGTGGCCATCATTTACAAAGGACAACATAATCATCAAGCTCCTCGCCCTACGAACAAGGGGGCGACCTGGGACCAGTTATCAGCGGCTGAACAAGAAGCAGAGGGATTGAGTGAGAGTGATGAGGAAGATGGTGAAGTGGAGGAGAAAAATGATGAGCCTGATCTAAAGAAGAGGAGGCAAGGTTTTTTTTTTTTTTTTTGTTTCATTATTGTCTGTGTTTATGATGGAAATGTATATTGAGTTGTTGGATATGGTAAAGAAGAGAGAGTTTTGGATTGTGCAGAAATACAGAAGGTATGGTGGCGTCTGAGGGAGTGACTTCGCATAGAACAGCCATAGAGCCAAGGATTATTGTGCAGACAACAAGCGAAGTTGACCTGCTAGACGATGGGTATAGATGGCGAAAATATGGCCAAAAAGTTGTTAAAGGCAATCCTTTCCCTAGGTGAGTTACCTTTTACATAACATTAATACATAATCTCTTATTAGGTTAACTGCTCCGTTAAATATTCATAATTGTTCTTCCTTAGATGATACTGTCAAAATTTAAACCTATAAATAATAGAGGAATTGATGGTTTAAGAAACTAATAGTATGATATTTTGATCCGTTTTAAAGGGGAGAATTGAAGTCAAAATTTAATAACACCTTTAGTTTGTCTCTTCTTCTCTCTCCTCCTTAATTATTTTAGGTAGTATCAATAAGGTAATCCACGTGAATAAATCCGACGAAATAATCAATGAAACTCACTTGTTAACATGTAGTTATCATTTTGCAGGCTCAGATCTTTAACAACCAACAACTTCTTTGAAACGTCCTACCCAAAAAACCACAATTATTTGCGTTCTCAAATTATGTTATAATACTGCTTTTAATTCTTAATATGAAAGCTACTTAATTAATTGGGGTAAATTAAGAAAAATAGTTAAGTTAGTAATTTATAAAAAATATGAGTTGATTTGTACCCTTTTTAATCATATCTACCCTTATATGGAAATCTCTTAATATGTGTAATCAACAGGGATACAATGGAAAGAAAAATTATAAATTTAGAAGACAAAGTGAATTGAAGTCTTGTATAATTTGACCAAATCCAACTAGCTAGCTCTTATATTAAGAACAGTATGAAGGAGTCCCTTATAATTTTCCCAGTAAATTTATGTTTGTGTCATACGTTGTAGGAGTTACTACAAGTGCACAACCACAGGCTGCAATGTTCGGAAGCATGTTGAGAGGGCATCCTCAGATCCAAAAGCTGTCATTACAACATATGAAGGAAAACACATTCACGACGTGCCAGCAGCTAAAACTAACAGCCACACCATCGCCAACAACTCTGCATCATCACAGCTTAGACCCCACAATTCCACAATATCAGACAGACACAGTTTCAACCAGCAGCAGCAGCAGCAGCCTGTGTCACGTCTTAGGTTGAAGGAAGAACAGATAACCTAGTTTTCCTCCTTCTATTCTGTTGACACAAGCTTCAATACCAGGTATAATCCGAGGATAAGACAGGATAAGACTTAAAGGCCATTTCGGATCAGTTTATTTTAAGTGATTTTACGCGAGTTAGATATATAAGAGTAGTTTTATTTCATAAAGAGTAAAAACACTTAAAATAAGTTGATCCAAACCGAAGTTAGATGTTGTTCCTTCTTCTTGTTTTCTTTTGAATTAAAAAGGCAGGCACTAATGACGGCCTGAGATTACAAACAAGATTGAACATGCAACCTCCTACTTATTGGGAGCTTACATGCCTCTAGGCTACAAGGCCATTGGCTGGACATTGTTTGTCAAACACTTGTAATGTCAGAAGAAACTTTCCTAGAGTTTCAACATGATCTGGGAAGTTGCAAACCTTCATATTTATACTCTCATGTTTTGTGCATCTTCTTTTTCAAGCTATAGGGCCAAAGTTTTGATAAAGACGTGTTTCGTAGTTTCTTGTAATTTCATTGCTGAAAATTTTTTGAATCATGTAGAAATTTGCATGGCTGGCTATGATGTTAATTTTTAACCAGATTAGGAGGAGTGAAACGTAATTTATCATTATTTGTGATTATAGTACCAGGTAAAACAATGAACGACAGACAAAAAAATCATCATTACATATATAAAATTAGAAATGGGATTGTTACTTTAGAATTATTGTACAAATCATGATGATTTTTTTTGGTTGAGGTGCATGATGAAATATTCTCCTGGAGGAGTCAACTTCTAGTTACAGTAAAAACTAGTAACTTTATGAAGCTATCAGAAACATCAGAGACTCTCTGCAACTTCTGTTGAGGTTCATGCCTCCCTATACGGCTAGGAGAGAAAATCTCAACCAAATAAATAAATAAATAAAATTGGAGTAGCGAAAGAAAATATATTGACCTCACCATCTCTGGGAACATGAACTTATCATCTCTATATGGGTACTTCACTTGACACACATCTCAGATGAGAAAGATTGGTCATACCAAGTACAATTTGGGATTTTTAACAGCAACATGGCATTATATAACATATATATATATATATATTCAAACACATTTATATACATATCACAAAAAGGAAGCTAAGCTTTCTTGCAATTTACTTCCTCTTCTTCCTTTATTTTCCCCCCTCCTGATACTTA
This sequence comes from Inga laurina, assembly GCA_963855925.1. NCBI lineage: Eukaryota > Viridiplantae > Streptophyta > Magnoliopsida > Fabales > Fabaceae > Inga > Inga laurina. The sequence goes on from OY979710.1 coordinate 53,828,291, forward strand.
CAAAAGCAGCTATGGTATTGACACCAAATAGGCAAATTCTTTACAAGTCATCCTTCTTCATTGTTTTGTAGAGAAAGAAGCTGGCCCTTAACCCATTAAACCACCTGAGTTAATTCTCTTGTAGTGTTACAAGAGTAGGAATTTGACCACGGTTAACAAAATCGATCTTATTTAATCGTGTACAGCACAATACTTGCTCTGGCAATTCCTCTGCCTTTTGTGCCTGTTAAAAGCATAGCAAGAGAAGGAATTCAAAAATGGAAGAGACTCTACCATCATACTTTCATGTGTTTAGATAAAGAATAATACAAAACTAGGTATTTTGCAGTAGCAAGTATAAAAAAAAATGTCTTTATTAAATACAGGGGGGAACATAGTATACCTGGATAGTTAAGCCCAGATCAAGTATTCCGTGCTTTGTTCGGTCTCGAAGTGCATCTAGCCCTTTCCTAGATATGTAGCTAAAGCGATGAATATCCAGGTCGATCTCAAAGTAATTAGGCCCCTGCAATTAAAGTACACAATAAAGTTTGTCAACATCACAAGCACAAGAATGATTCTGTATTGTATAGTGAGCTTCATGGTTTGCTAAAATAAAAGGTAGTATATATAAAACTAAACCAAATATTTTTTTTTTGTTTTTGTTTTTGTTTTTTTGCTGCCTAGTGTGTAGCCTTATCCCCATAAGGGAGGCTGTTTTCAAAATTTGAATTAGTAACCTCTTAGTCACATGGCAGCAACCTTTACCGGAGGGACTGTAATTATGCAAAAAACTAGAATGTCTGTGTCTAGAGACACGAGCTTGTAGATACCTTGAAGAAATTATGCTGAGGACGCGAAAGCACTGGTTTGCCATTGTAAGCATTTATAAGCCTCTGCTCTGCAGAACTAAGATGAAGATCCTCTGGATTGACGACACCGGCTAAAATTTTTAGCCTTTCCCTAAAGGGAACCATGCTTTCTGATGCGAATCCTTTCACCTTCTCCTTCTCATCAGCTACTAATTTCTGTTACAATGAAAGGATTTCTTTACTGGCAAAATTCATCTAAACCTGTCTGTAACTATTGAAGGGAAAAAATTACCTTGATGCTCTCCTTAAAATAAGGAGAGATCTCTTGGTCAAATTTCTCAGACACTTTAAAATATAGTACAAGACTCATAGCCCTCCCCATCATTATCGCCGAACATGCTAGCAGCATATGTAGGCAACTGAAAAAAGTCAGCACAATTTGTTATATAACATTTTTTTTGTGTGTAACTCATCAAAAGGAAAAATAATAGACAGAGAACAAAATCTGTTATATACATACATATATATATATATATATATAGTTTGGGATGGAAACTTAACCTGGATATTTATGATAAGGAGAGAAGGTACTTCGTCGTGTGCTTTGATTGAAGGAAGTTCAATATGCTGAGCAATGTGATTTTCTTTCTTTGGGCAGGCAAATATATCAGCACCTATAGGTATGTAAGGGCTGAAATCTGCAGCAGGGGACTTCTGCTTATCTCTGCATAGTTAAATTAGTAGCACATAAATAATCGATCTTTCTAAGGTGGTGTAAATTTAATCAATAGACCTGGTTGCTTGTAAAGCAAGCATATACAATTTGTGGACATGCCTGAAATAGTTTTTGCCGCGGACATTGAAGGCTGAAGGCGAAAGAGCAGACCAAGAACCGGGCAATGGCTTATCTTCATTTGAACATGGAATTTGAAGCCCTGATCTGGGACGATAAAGAAACTTCTCGGTTGCACCTGACAAGTTGGGATGTAGAATTAAATGATCTATTGACATGAAATTTTCACATTTTACTTTTGACAAGATTAAATTGTATAGGAAACTAAGTCAGAATCAAACTGTGAATGGAATAATAGTATCACCTTAAACCTTTGCAAACAGATTAGATTCTTATGGTTGGACAAGGAAAGTTCTAAATCAAGTACTTACATGGTTCTGTCTTCTCATTTCCATCAACAGATGTCCTCTTCATAGAAACCATGATAACTCTGGACTGCGTTATTTGAGATGACTGAGAGTTCGATTGAACATGATTCGTGTCATTAATATTGAGGTAGCTCTCATAGTATTCCTCATATTTGCCCTCTGAATCTACAAAGCATGATGAACTTTCATACTGGAGTAACTGAGTATTTGTGAAGCTCCCTGTAGCATCCATCGCCCACGAGTCGAAAGTCAGCCAAAAAGGAAGAATATTAAGATAACAAACAAACAAACAAAGTCTCGATCATCGTTCAGTCTTTGATCAGATGTACTATCTCTAATCCTTAATATAATGTCTAATTGACTTTTTTAGAGAAATTGAGGAAGTTGTATAAATACTTTTATTTTTTATTTTTATATCAAATTAATTTGTCTGATTTATAAATTAATATATAATATAATAATATACCTTATATGTTATGATTAAGTTACTTATTTAATTTCCTTAATCTCTCTAAAAAAAATTAACTGGATCTTATATTAGGGGTCAAAAGAAATATATATATACATTACCTCCATAGACACTGATATAGTCATCATCTGAATCAGAGTCTATCATGCTACAAGAGTCAAACCATGCTTCATCTTGGCATGTTCCTGCAAAATAAGTTTGCATCACACACTCACACACATGAAAGAAATACTCAGGGAAAATTGGTTAAGAGTACCTGTTTGGAAATTTTATTAGCCTAAAACGCTTGGTACAACCTATCTTCAACTATGTAAGAAGATATTCAAAATGAAAGCCGTCTGTACATAACTAAAGATATGTTGCACATAGGTCCTTCTAGTCAATAAAATTTTCAAGCAACTACTTTCAAACCGATTTTCCGGTATTCTTATCAAAGATCATAATTAGATAAATCCATCAGATTTGATAATGCCCCGTAAGTAGCATGTCACAAATATCAAGCAAAGCAAATATGAGAGACAAGGATGTACCGTTTGGATCAAGTTGAGTGTGGCTTTGGTATTGCAACTGGGTAAGTTGAAACTTTCTGTTGGAGACATTGGATATCCGGCAAGCCGTCGGAACGCCCTTATCGAAATCGAAGTGAACAAAGTCGGCATGAGGCACATCAGGAAGCGCAGCAGTCCTACGCCTTCCAAATCTGTGCCTCCTTTTATGTGTTCTGGTCTTCCTGTTTGATGTGGAAGAACAGATCCCCATGGAAGATCCCAGCTTCTTCAATAACTTTGACAACAACATCTCCAATTTCTGTAATTAATAATAATATTGGTGCCAAATCAATCACAAAAGAAATTTTACACACAATGCCTTCAATCTCTCTCAGAACAAATAACCTGCCACCCATATTCAAACACTAAGCAGTAACAAACACAATACAAATGCCAAATTTGTACCTTGAACAAATTTGAAAACTGTTCTCCTTTCCCCAAACCAACTGTGTAACCCCACAACTTGACGAACCTATGAAGATTGCCTGAGAAAAAAAAATGAATATATAGATCCATCAGCAGATGATTGAAGGACAAAAAGTGACAAGCACATTTTGCAAATCAATCCGAAAAATTCCAGGTTCAAGTTCAAACATGCATAATATTCTTAATACAAACATAAACTCAACCTTCTTTTTAGAAGCATTAGGCTAGGCTCACAGAGAAAACGACCACGACGACTACCACAACAACAACAAGCCTAATTCCAAAACTATGTGGACACGGCTACATGGATCGCACCTAATAGAAAACAAAAAGCAATATAGAATGCAAAATGAGGAGAAACCCTTCACAATTCAACACATGCATGAAATAAGAGAGAAGAAGAAGAAGAAGAACAAAGACCTGAGAAGTGAGGAGATGAAACATAAAGGAGGAATCGTCGTTCCCAGAAAGGAACTAGGATTCCTCTGTTGTCTCTCTCTTTCTTGGTGTGTTGTTCTCTGTTGTTTCTTATGTCTCTGAATGAGAAAAAAATAACTAACACTGAATTGAAGCTTTCCAAAAAAATATTCCAGAGAGACACAGATAATAGAACTAACGATTTTTTAAAAAAAAAAAAAACTGCAACACAGCGTCCGTTGTATTCGGATCCTCCTTTGTTCGTTGTCACTATATATTCCCTCAATTTCTATCTGTCTGTTAAATTTTAATTTTTATTTTCTTTCCTTTTTTTTCCGCCCTCCCCCACCTTCGTCTTCTGTGATTTCGCGGCAAAAAGATAACTGAATTCAAGGACACACTTTTCACGTCCACGTGTCAACTAGTTACAGCCTGCGATTCCTGTAATTTGACACGTGGAACTTCCTCTGTAATTTACTGCCAACAACCACGAATGATTTCTCACTCGCAGATTTCAAAAACAATACCAAAGCTAAGAAGAAAGAAGATATTTGTGAGATCATCATTTTTTTCTATTCAGATTAAAATTTAAATTTAGCGTGTGAATGTTGTAAACTTGTAATAGCAAATTGCAACAGCCCATAGTTTTTTTTTCGGTCAATGTTAGTTTTTGTGGTCAATGAGTTTGTCAGACACGCAAAGAAATAAACATATATATTTTCCAATTTTCGTTTGAATTAGTCAAATGTAATGTTGTAATCTTCAAATACGGAAAAGTTATTTTGAACAAAAAAATTGATTATCTTTATTCATTAGTCCGTCAAAAGCCCTGAAACTAAACCACGAGTGCATATTTGATACGTTACCTTAAAAATTTATTCTTCTGTCATTATTATAAGATATATTTAAGAATTGATATTTATTCTAATTATAAAATCTATTTTTTATATTTATCAATATTTTCCTAATTTATTCCTATTATATTCCTTCAACAATAATTAAGAAGGAAAGGAAATGAGAGAATTAGAAATGATGATTAAGATATTTTAAAAAATACATATCATTTAACTAAATTAACTAACTTTTTTAATTTAATCAAATTTAATAAATATATTTTATGTTAAGGAAGAGCGAGAGCATTAAAATCATGATTTTGGTGGAAGCATATAGGTAAGACTGTGATTTTGAAAACATCTAATGAAAACTAAACACATTATAAATCAAATATTATTTTTGTTGTTATTGAAATGTGCAAATACAGTCAGGCGACACAGAACTTTCAATCAAGAACCTTTCATAATTCATATAATTCATCACCTAATCCAATAACTCATTAGACCCTCTTGCTTGCTAGTTCCCGCCTCTTGTGGTACAATGAATCCATCTATACATTTTAAGAAAACAGCGAAAATTGGATTTAAAAAAAGAAAAGAAAAGCCCACAATTAAAAATTTTATTGGTGGAAAGACTTTGATAAATTTTTATATACAGTAAGTATTATATACAGTAAGTATTTGTATTCTACAAATTTTATATACACAAAATACCAATATTGTGATTTAGGTCTTTATCATCAATAAAATTTTTAATTACTTTCCGAATTTGTTCAAAAAAAAAAGGTTGTGAACAATTGTTTAGAATAAATACAGAACATAGATATGCTGTTTATCTTTTGTTATGTCTTGCTATTTATTTTTTAGAGAATAAAATATGCAATATAATGAACAATTTTTTTATATATCATATCAAGAGCAACAACTAATTTTATTTCACTAAGTGTCGGTAGTTACATGGATCAAACAACATTATTGAATTCTATCAACAATTAAATCTGTAAGTAAACTATTACATAAGAGTTTTGTAACACCCCAAATTTTATATTCACCAAAAATATATTATGATTATTTGAGAAATTCAATAAAATGGTGAATATTCATGAAATTTGGATCTTATGAATTTTGAAATATTCATATTCATGAGAAAATGAGTAAATTAATTCAAGAGAGGAATTAAATTATAAAGGTAATAGAAAAATCATAATTTTGCCAATTTAGCCCAAGATTAATTATTTTCCAATTAATTGGAGTTGATTTCAATTAATCAAGAAAAATAAATAAAAATATATAATTGGATTATTCTTGATGGAATAAATCAAGAATTGTGAAATTAGAGGAAATTATACATAATTCATTTAATTGAATTATGCCATTATTGAAACACATTTTATTTTCCCTTCTTTTCTATAATTTCTCCTAGCATGTGAATCATGGAGGGAAAACTTGATTAATGAAATTAGATATGCCAAGTGTTATGATCATATGAGGAAGGGACTAAATCATAATTTATTTCTAAGAGCACATGTCAAAATGCGACATGAATATGGTAATGATGACAATGGTGGAGTATGCACCACATGAAGGCATGGACATAGTGATCATGATAAGTCAAGGTAAGGGAATAGCTTGAGTGAAAGGTTGGATAATCACGAGTGTTTGGTAGAGTATGAAATTGGTTTAATTGGAAGAACACTTGGTTTAGTTGGAGCATAAGAGGGAGCATGTTTTTTGCCAACCAAGGGAGGAGAAAAGGCTAGTTCAATGTTAAGGGAAACCAAATGGAGTAATTATGAAGAAAGCATGGGTGGAGGTATGGTTGGAGACAAGTGTCACCATAACACCCCTTGATGAAATCAATGGTGTAGGATGAAAGAAGCAATTTTATGAAGTTTTTTCCTTTCCTTTCCCATGCATATTTCGGCCAAGCAAGGAAAGAGAGAGAGAGAGAGCTTTGAAGAGGTCTTGAGAAGTATAGAGAAGGAGGAGGAATATTAAGGTAAGTGTTGTCTTTTAAAGCCTTTTCTTGTAAGCATGCATGAAAAATCCTTCTCTAAACCTTGTTCCTTCATGAAAACATGATCTTCAAGACTCATTATTGGCTCAAGGAAAGGAGAGAGGAGACGTATAGAGTGAGAGAAATCAAAAAGCCTAAGAGGTAACTACATCAAACTCAAATATATATTTGTATGAAATTGATTTTGAAGTTTGTTGTTAGTTTGGTGATTTTTGGTTGAGTTGTAAATTTGGAAAAGCCCTCATCCAAAGGGGTTATGGTGCCAAAATTTCTTTGAATTATAGTTAAGAAGTGTTTAAATGAGTTAATAAAGGATTAGAAATGGAAAAGTATAAGTTTTGAAAGCTAAAACACAAAAGGACAATTTTTCCATTTTCTTACCAATATTTCGGCCAGCACTATTCTGAGGGGTAGGAGCTGGATTTTAATAAAATAGATGGTTCCATTGGATTCAGTGGGCAAAAATAGGGGGTTACAGTTGGCCACTTTTTCGTAAAAGGCCGAAAAAACATAATTACGAAAACGCTCCTAAAACCCTAAATCGAGGCTTTCAAGGGTATTTTTGTAATTTGACAGTGAATTTGGTAATTTCAAGCCTAGAAATGGATTCCTTGAGCGAAAATACGTTAGAATAACCCTAGTCAAAATTTTGGTAAAACATGTCATCGAGCCGGGGCCCGGGGGCATTTTGGTAAATTTTCACCATAGACTAATATAACCATAAGAAACACTATGGAAGAGTCTAAAATGATACTTGAATAAGTTATGACTTATTTCTTATACATTTAATATTTTAGGACCTAGTCAGAAGCCGAAGTGACACGTTTTACCAGACACACTAAAAAAGGGTTTAACGAACTTCGAGGTAGGGACATTATCCTTCATACATCATGCCATATTTATGTGATTGTGGATACCATTGTTTGTAAATGCGCTTTATTAATTAACATGATTTACCTAGAGAGAGGCAGTTAGTGCTGAGGTGTACTTACACTGAGAGTTGGCGGAAGTCCAATCGGCCTAGATTATGGGGATTTGCCCTACTCATGCATACATGACAATGATGTATTTATATTGTTCTTTAATTAGTGCATACCTTAGCGCATGTCATATTTACTTTTCGCATTTTCTATGAACGATAGCATATTTCTACTGGGATTCTTCGGAATTTCACCCTATTTTTAAATAAACATCTCTATGGGTGCCAGTGGATCGAAAGGAAAAGGCGTAGACACCGAGAAGTGATTGGAATGTGTCTCAAGGCAAGGTCAAGGCTGGTGATTATAATTAGTTTATGTTTAAGATATTTAGGAAATCCTGTAAACGTTAGAATTACGGCTGTATTTATGTATTTTTCATATTTCGTTGACTAACGACGTTGGAATTGTAAACGAATACTTTTATCAATATAATTGTACTTTTCTGTATGCACACGGAATCTTGTCTTTATTACTCTTCGATTATCGAAATAGAAATGAGTATTGATAAGTTTCACCAATAACTTTATTGAGTATTCTCTTTAGTCCTATTCTAGTAGATTTTAGATTATTTCAAACTATTTGATTTATTCTCATCACTCAGATCCAATAACTTTCTTTATCCATGTTTAAATCACTTCAAAATGATTTTCTACTATTATTTTTAATAGATGCCACTTCAACTTCTTTTTTATAAAAGTTTATTATAGATCTTACTACAAACGTTACAAATTTTGATCTTTAAAATTAAAAGAGATGTTATTTCATTTTATATATTTTGTAACGATGTGCGTGGAGAATGAGCTGAAAGTAGAAATGGCCAATGAACTTTTTGTAATAGAGAATGATAAAGCAAAGCAAAGGAAGACCAACAAAGAAAAAGACGTATAATAAATAAGAGATAGTGGAATGATCGCCAACCCAAAGGCTTGTTTGGTCTGAGGGGAGGGGAGGGAAAGTGGGTGGAGGGAAAAAAAATTTTAGTTGAATTTAAAAAAAAATTAAAGAAGTGGGGTTAAAAATTTTTAATTATTTTTTCTTACTTTTTTATCTTATATATTCTCTTTATTAAAAATTTTATTACTCCACTTCTTCAATCTTTTAAAATTCAATTCATAAAAATTTTCTCCCCCCTCCCTTCCCCTCAAAATTCCTCACACCAAACAGGCCCTAAAAGTAAGCACTAAGCTATTTTCAGCCTTAATATAAATGGCACTCTTCAAAATATGTGTGTTGATCTTCCCCTCTCAAACCCTAATTTGATTAGTTACACCTTATATCTCATCTACAAATACCCTTGTTGAAAGTGACCACTCAACAACACATTTATTAAACTTTACTATACCATTCATTATTTTTAATTAATCATTTATTTGTTTGAATTTTAGTACATTTTTTGGCAAAACCAAACCGGTTAGGGAATTTCAGTACATTTTTTAACTCAAAATGACATTTCAGCTTTAGGAAGGAGAAAAAACTTCAAATCCAATTCAATTGATGTGTCCAAAACTTCTTGTAATATTAGTTAGGGAATTGATTCACTGGTTCACTGGTTTGACCCACAAAATCCAATTGAATTTTAATAATGAGTACCTTTTGTTTAAAAAGATAAGAATATTCTAATAACACATTTAATATAAATTTAACAAGAAATACAAGTTCTAACTATAGTAAAACAAATATCTGATCTAATGAAAAAACATTAAACGTCTGTTTTGAGAATTATATAGTTACTATATTATTATATTTTAATTTAACTGAAGATAACTTAAACATTATGAAAAGTTAAGTGTTGACAATATTTTAATTGAAAGGTAATATAGATAGGATGAGGTGGGACAATGAAGCCAGGAATTGAGGGTAGGAAATGATTAAATGCATTACATGTTTGTCTAAAGTTGTATAATGAGGCACCACTCACACCTACCAATTCTCTTATTATCATTATTATTTATTAATATTAATTTTTTATTTTTTTTTAGAGAATTGTGTTAATGCCATCAAGTAAAGCACATATGATAATCAATCTCCTTCTTTAGGTTCTGCCCTTTTAGGTAGTGATGGACCCTCTTCTTATGATTATGCACTGCCTTCACTTTTAGGCTCATTCATCATTTTATTTTTGGGTTCCTTTTAATTAAAGTGTTATTCTCATTATTATTCTCAAAAGTGACCATTTCTATAAGCATGCTTGTTCTTTAATTAGAATGCAGCTCTTCATTCAAATCTTCATGGTTTGTTAAGTATTATTTAGGCAATTTTTATATGGGTATGATTAATTATTCTGACCCACTTGACAATTTTTTTTTGTTTTGTTTTGAGGCAGAAATTGAAATTAGTGAATGAATCTCTCACGTGTTAATTGTCTATAATGGAAATGGGGACGTGTTTTTAAGACATTATATATCGTTTATCATTTTTATTTAAAATAAATGAAAAAGTGATTTTAAAATTTAAAATGTAAATTATCTAAATTCAGTCTAGATATTGGGAGACAGTGTGCACCATATATATATATATATATATATATATTAAATAGTGAGCACAGTCTTTGCCCCTAAATGAAGCAACTTTTCTTTCGGTGTTTTTTCACTTCTTTGTTTTCTGAGTTTGGGACCACTTATTGCTTTGCATTTTATAAAAAAATTAGATACAAAAACCGCACCTTTTGCAGCATTTTTCATATCCTCGTTTCCTTTATTTTCTGTGCTCATATTAGCCATAAAAGCCCCCCGGAAAATAAATTAATTAATTAGATTAATGAGCAATAGTCATTTCAATGTATAACCAACAAGTTTTATTCAATTAATAAAACAATAGCCTTTACCCGTTAAGAATGTGGGTTTAAATCATACTGTTAACGTGAAAATCTTATCAATAAGTAATATGTAAACATAATTTACCCCGTAAACACTCTTAGAAGTGAATGTTTTCTTAAATTACAAGTATGAAAACATGCTTGAAGCTCTTAACATAGATCTGTGATAGCTTTTGTCCAAAATGACCTTTCCTTACCTTGATAGGAAAAGTCATGGTTTTTAGCTTTTTTTTTTTTTAATATTTGAATTTTATAAAAATAATTTTTCAATATATTATTCAAATAAATTTATGTCAAACTAATTTTTATAATAAAATTCAATTTATATATAAATTAAATTATATTAATTGACATTTATCCTAATTATAACGTGTAAAAATAAGCTAATGTAAAAGTTATCTCAAACACCCTCCAATCACCTCGTCATGCGGACTCTAAAAACTCTCTTCTTTTTTTTTATTTCCTTCAACACTTTGCTTATTAAATAATTGTTAATTGTATAGTTGTAAATGATCCATGCCCATTGTTAAAAAAAAAAAAAAAAAAAGATGCATGCCTGTCATTTGATCACATTTAGGATAAAGATAAATCCTCGGGAAAAAATCTGAATTGTCTACTAACTACTAAGCTTATTAAAGCCACATAACCCCCAGAAAACAGGAACATTACAAACAGTAATACTCCTTCTATTAGAGTAACTTCACTTTAGTCCTATAAGACCTCAATCTACTATTTCTAAATTTATAATTTTTGTCTCAAAATATCCCCATTAACTATACATGTTGTGGGAATAAGTTTCTGTCAAGAATTAGTTCTAATACACATTATTATGTAGAGTATATTAGGGAAACCAACATCAATTTATTACAAATAACACACTACACTAATTTTCTTAGTATAAATAAAATAATTATCTAACTCTTATATTAAAGATCTCGGGTAGTATATTTCATTGCAAAATATATGCATCATTGTACCTGAAAACCCAAGTTTTTAAGTGGATGCAAGCGTGCAACTTATCTTCACTTCTTTGACAGTTACAATATATCTTCAGCTATATGTAAATATTTTTTGTTTTGCGCATATCTAACGATTTCTTACACCAATTCAAGATGTGTGTTTTTTTTAAATGCAACTATTCTTTTATTAATAACAATTTTATTCAAAACATTGTTAGATACTAAATATAAATTTAAATTCTGATTCATCATATTGTGTTGGACCAATTTCTTCAGCTAGATCCAAGACTATTGGTGGCTAAGGATGTATTGCAAATGAGTGTTTGAACTTTGAAGTAATTTCAGATAGCTATGCATAATAAAATTTACAGCCAAGCATTAACGCACAGTCAAAACAGAACTAATAAATAAACACTTGGTTTGAATGCCTGTGAAGGCTGCAGGCAAAACAAAAAAAAATTAAAAAAAGAATGCCTGTGAAGACAGGGAACTTTATGAGGGGGTACCCTAAAGAGTGACCTTTGCTGTGTCATTCCAACCTACGAAATATATAGGTCACGGGCATCATTCGCACGTGATTATTCATTATAAAATATATTTTATTTATTTATTTGTTTTTCAAATAAATGTTAAGTATTCGTTTGTTTTTTAAAAATACTTAAACCAAAAAAATGCGATAAGACTTCGCATGAATGGCTGAGGTGACCTGTAGGGTTGTTTGAGAATCTTGACATTGTACTTGAAATAAAATATTATTTCAGTTATGAATATTAAATATATGGATGTCCATTAATTTATATTATTTTTTCAGTCAACTTGATATAAAGAAGAAAAGATAACTTGATATAAAGAAGAAAAGATGACTTGACACAAAACAAAAGTAAAAGAAGACAATGACATAAAGACGATATAAAGTAACCATGGTCATATAATCAGGGTTAAATATAATCATGGTCATGCAACCAGGGTTATATTTCTGCCTCTATATAAAGGGTTGTAATCGATTGTTTCAATTGAACTGAATGAGAATTTCTCTCTAACTTCTCTCTAGAAATTCTATCAATCTTCTCTCTTATTACATATACTTTTATAACACGTTATCAGCACGAAGCTCTAAACCAAGGTATGAACTTCTTATAGTTCCTTCAGTAATTATATATATGTTTTTTTATTTTATAGATCTGGGATAATCTGAGCCACTAGATGGAATTAGAGAAATACTTTTACCGATTGTTATGTAACATCGGGTTCCATGGCTAAGATTGGAGATTGTTATTGTTTTTATATATCATTTACAAGTTCTTTTATATTATTATTATTATTATTATTATTATTATTATTATGGCCAGAAGTCATACACATCTGATTCTTGAAATTATGACCAGAAGTTATAATGTTTTAATTTCTTATAATATGGCCAGAAGCCATATCTCTTTATATGGCCAGAAGCTATATATATTATTCATCTTTTATCTTATTATATGGCCAGAAGCTATATATATTATTCATCTTTTATTTTATTGTACGGCCAGAAAGTCATGTACAGCTTTTATCCTGAAGATAATAGTTAATTCCTCATCTTGAGATTAAATGGCCCGAAGCTATACATGACCTGAAGTCATGAGATTAAATGGCCTGAAGCCATACATGTTTTAATTTTCTTATCTTGCCTTATGAATTATTTATTGTCTTTATGAATTTACAGTTATTATATTGTATATTTACATTTCATATTTTAATTATTTAGTTCTTTAATTAGTTTGAACAATGGTAAACCTAGCAAAGCTTGAAATTGTGGCTCTTGATATTACTGGGAAAAATTATTTATCTTGGTTGGATGCGGAAATTCACCCGAATATTTGACAGTAATGGACCCACTTGTCCTTTGGAATAATTTGAAAGAAAGGTATGATCACCAGAAGATGATCATTCTTCCAAAAGCTCATTTTGAGTGGATGCATTTGCCCTTGCAAGATTTTAAATCTATAAGAGAATATAACTCAGCTATGTTTAGAATTACTTCTAAATTGAAATTATGTGGATAAAATGTTACTGATGATGATATGTTAGAAAAGACATTCTCCACATTTCATGCATCCGATTTGCTCCTGCAGCAGCAATATCGTGAAATAGGTTTCAAGAAATATGCTGAGTTAATTTCTTGTCTCCTTATGGCTGAACAAAATAATGAGCTTTTATTGAAAAACCATGAATCCCGTTCAACAGGCTCAACTCCATTCCCTGAAGTGAATGTAGTAACAAATGAATTTTATTGTGGCTGTGGACGTGGACATGGCTACAGCCGTGGGCGTGGCAATGGTCGATATCATGGAGGTTCAAATTCCTACCAGAAGTGAGAAAAGACTTATAAGAACCAAAAAGGACGAGAATTTTGAGTATGACGATATAGATAATAACTATTTGGATATTGCATATTTCTTAATATAATTTTAACTTTTATATTTTATTTAAAGTTGTTTCTACCATATATATTAATTTTAATTATGTTTTTATGAAGAATGAATCATATTGGCATCAATCCTGAAGATTTATGTCTCGTTGATAGTGCAACAACCCACACCATACTCAGGCATGATAAATATTTTTCTTCCCTGGTAATACAAGAAGCCAATGTTCAGACTATATCTGGTAGTATAAATTTAATTGAAGGCTCCGGAAGAGCTAATATTTTATTACCTGAAGGAACAAAATTATGCATTGATAATGCATTTTATTCTACCAAGTTTAAAAGAAACTTATTGAGTTTCAAAGATATCCGCAGAAATGGATATCATTTAGAAACAACAACTAAAAATAATAAGGAATATCTTGTCATTACAAATATAGTTGCTGGTAGAAAATGCATATTAGAAATTTTTCCTATTTTTTCTTCTGGTTTGTATTACACATGTATAAGCACAATTGAAACACACGCTATTGAGAACCAGAAGTTCAATAATGCAGACCAGAAGTTTGCCAATTCAAACCAGCAGTTTGATAATGTAAACCAGAAGTTTACTAATGAATTTATTGTTTGGCATGACCGGTTAGGCCATCCCGGTTCAATCATGATGCGACAAATAATTGGGAATTCATGTGGACATATCCTGAAGTGTAAACAAATACCACAATCCCATGATTTCTCATGTGCTGCATGTTCCAAGGGAAAGTTAATTATTCGCCCCTCACCAAGCAAAGTAGAAAGTGAGTCTCTCACATTTCTAGAACGGATATAGGGAGATATTTGTGGGCCAATACACCCACCATGTGGACCATTTAGGTACTATATGGTTTTAATTGATGCATCAACTAAATGGTCATATGTTTGCTTATTATCTTCTCGCAACCTGGCGTTTGCGAGATTACTTGCTCAATTGATCAGATTAAGAGCACATTACCCTGATTATCCTATCAAGAAAATACGTCTTGATAATGTTGGTGAATTTACATCACAAGCTTTTAATGAATATTGTATGTCCCTTGGAATTGATGTTGAACATCTTGTAACTTATGTTCATACACAAAATGAACTTGCAAAATCATTGGTTAAAAGGTTGCAACTAATTGCAAGACCTTTACTTATGAAATATAATCTTCCAATTTCTGCTTGGGGTTATGCCATTTTGCATGCAGCAATGTTAATTCGCATTAGGCCAACAAGTTATTTAAAGGTTTTCAACTTACAAATGGTTTTTGGTCAGGAACCTAATATTTCCCATATAAGAATTTTTGGGTGTGCGGTATATGTGCATGTAGCACTACCACAACGCACCAAGATGGGCCCACAAAGAAAGATGGGAATATATGTTGGGTATGAATCTCCATCAATTATAAAATGTTTAGAACCATCCACAGGAGATTTATTTACGGCACGATTTGCCGATTGTCATTTTGATGAATCATTTTTCCCAACATTAGGGGAGAAAACAAGTAGCTGGGTAAAGAAATTAGTTGGAATGAATTATCATTGGCTCATTTTGATCCTCGTACAAAACAATGTGAACTTGAAGTTCAAAAGATAATTCATTTACAAAATTTAGCTAATCAAATGCCAGAAGCATTTACTGACCGAAAGAAAGTGACAAAGTCACATATCCCAGCTGCTAATGCTCCTATTAAAATTGATGTCCCTGAATGACAACCTGCTATGAATGAATCTAAAGCACGCCTGAAGCGTGGCAGGCTCATCGGTTCCAAAGATAAAAATCCTCGAAAAAAAAAGGAGCAAAGAATATTGATGGCCAGGTTGAGGATAATGAAAAACAATTAGTAGCTCCAGAAGAGCCATCTCCTTAAGAGATATTATCTCCAGAAGAGAATGTTGTAGTCCCAGAAGAGACCCAGGTACCTGACATATGTGAAAATAATGAGATCCTAATAAATTATGTCATGAATGGAATCCGATGGGATCGAAATGAAGTCAAAGTTGACGATATTTTTGCTTATCATATAGCATATGATGTAATGAATGATAATGAGGATCATGAGCCAAAATCCATTAGTGAGAGCTAACAAAGAAAAGATTGGCCCCTATGGAAAGATGTCATTAATGCAAAATTAAAATCATTGGCAAAATGAAAAATATTTGGACCTGTAGTCCTTACACCTGAAGATGTAAAACCAGTTGGATGCAAATGGGTCTTTGTACAAAAAAGAAATGAAAAGGGCAAAATAACTAGATATAAGGCACGTCTAGTAGCCCAAGGTTTTACACAAAGACCTGGTATTGATTTTGAAGAATCGTATTCACTAGTAGTGGATGCGACTACTTTTCGTTATTTAATCAGCCTAGCAGTAGATGCAGGACTTGATTTACATCTAATGGATGTTGTGACTGCATATTTATATGGATCACTGGATAATGATATTTATATGAAAGTCCCTAAAGGACTTAAGATGCCAGAAGCATTCAATCCAAGTTCTCGAGAACAATACTCAGTTAAGTTAAATAAGTCCCTGTATGGCCTGAAGCAATCAGGGCGCATGTGGTATAATCGCCTTAATGAATATTTGTTGAAAGAAGGATACAAAAATGATCTGATATGCCCATGCATCTTTATGAAAAGATCTAATAGTGAGTTTGCTATAATTGCTGTTTATGTTGATGATATCAACATCATTGGAACTCCTGAAGAGCTTCAAAAGGTAATTAATTGTTTGAAGAAAGAATTTGAAATGAAGGACTTGGGAAGAACAAAATTCTGTCTTGGATTACAGATCGAGTACTTCAAGAAAGGGATCTTTGTATATCTAGAAACTTATACAAAGAAGGTCCTAGAACGATTTTACATGGATAAATCTCATCCATTATGTACCCCAATGATTGTAAGATCTTTGAAGGTGGATAAAGACTCATTCCGACCCCGAGAAATCAGTGAAGTAGGTGATGAAGAACTACTTGGTCCAGAAGTATCATATCTTAGTGCTATTGGAGCACTAATGTATCTTGCTAATCACACACGTCCTGATATATCATTTGCTGTTAATTTATTAGCAAGATATAGTTCTTCACCAACACGAAGGCATTGGAATGGAATAAAGCATATTTTTCGTTATCTTAGAGGTACTACAGACATGGGGTTATACTACTCAAATGTATCCAAGCATGAACTGGTTGGTTATGCAGATGCCGGATTTTTGTCTGATCCACATAATAGTAAATCACAAACAAGCTATCTATTTACATGTGGAGGTGCAGCTATTTCATGGCGATCTATGAAGCAGAATATATCAGCCACATCATCTAATCATGCATAAATTTTAGCAATACATGAAGCAAGTCGAGAATGTGTGTGGTTGAGGTCAGTGATACATCACATACGTACAACTTGTTATTTATCTTCTGGAAAAATGATTCCAACAATCCTCTATGAGGATAATACTGCATGTATCGCTCAACTTAAAGAAGGTTATATCAAGGGCGATATAACGAAGCATATTTCACCAAAATTCTTCTTCACTCGCGACCTTCAAAAGGATGGTGAAATAGATATCCAACAAATCAGTTCAAGTGAAAATCTAGCAGATTTATTCACCAAGTCACTCCCAGGTACAATCTTTGAAAAACTTGTTCATGATATTGGTCTTCGGAGATTCAAAGATTTCAACTGATATTATCAAGAGGGGGAGTCGACACACGCTGTACTCTTTTTCCCTTATCTAGGTTTTGTCCCACTGGGTTTTCCTAGAAAGGTTTTTAATGAGGCAGCACTCGACGGTGTATCAATGAATGATGTACTCTTTTTTTTGGATAGGTTTTTATCCCACTGGTTTTTTCCTAGTTAAAGTTTTTAATGAGGCACATTCATAATGGACATCCAAGGGGGAGTGTTATGAATATTAAATATGTGGATGTCCATTGACTCATATTATTCTTCCAGTCAACTTGACATAAAGAAGAAAAGATGACTTGACATAAAGAAGAAAAAATGACTTGACACAAAGCAAAAGCAAAAGAAGACAAGGACATAAAGACGATATAAAGTAACCATGGTCATGTAATCAGGGTTAAATATAACCATGGTCATGCAACCAGGGTTAGATTTCTGCCTCTATATAAAGGGCTGTAATCGATTGTTTCAATTGAACTGAATGAGAAATTCTCTCTAACTTCTCTCTAGAAATTCTATCAATCTTCTATTATATTACATATACTTTTATAACAGTTTCTCATTTTTGAGGTAGTTATACATTTATCCTATCATTTGCTTCCAAGTTCAATATCTAATTTTTATATTTTTGTTACTACTCTTGTTCTCTTCCTCGGTTCCTCCCCCGTGATATTCCTCCCTTTTTTAATTTTAATATACGAATTGCATCGTAATTATAATTATGCAGGCATAAGGCATATAGATTATAGAAGATATTAAAATTTTCTTAATAAATTATTTTAACAAAAGCTACATACCAATAAGATTGGGCGACCTAATTATTGGACAAAATCCGATACACCTATTATTTAAGTAAAAAAAAAAAAAGGAAATATAATTGTTAGGTTTGGAAAGTTGTTATCGAAAATTCGTATTTTGATAACTACTGTTTTGATTATGTAAATGTACTATATAAATACTATATTTGTGTGTGCTTATTTGTGATATCTTATTTTTAACTTATAATTATTTATAAATCATGATTTACGGTATATAAACTATGAAAATAAATATGTGAAAGGAATTTTATATTAACTTACGTAATAAGGACTTAGTATCCAAAAATAAGTGCTCGTTTAGGATAACTCATTTTTTATTTATAAGTGTTTATAATTCGTGATTTACAATATAAGGGATAAATATTTGAGAGGAGTTTTATTTTAATTTATGTAATAAGTACTTATTTAAAAAAATGAGTTATTCCAAATATTCATTTGAGTGATGCCAAACATACACTGTGCGTGTGATTTTAAGTAATTTTTTATCAATGATTTTTAATTAAAAACGCGCATCAAATTATGAAGAGAATCTAGTTATTGGAATGGGTGAATGAAAGATACTAGTAAAGGCATATATTCTCTTTTTTTTTTGTTTATACTTTTCAATAAACGACCGTCGCAGATCCAATGAAATTTACATTTTATATTTAAAAAAAGCGTTAACAGAGTTTAAGAAAAATTAATAGATTTGCTATAAAAAAATGTCATGAAATCTTGTATTTGCAACATGATGAGAATAAATTGGCATATTGGTCTTGGGGAAAGATTAATTGTTTTATAAAATTCAAATTTTAATATTTTATACACGTAATTAAAACTCAGACAATGAATTTTGGTAATGGTTTGGACAAAAAAGGGAATTTTGGTAATGTGTAGAAAGTTGTGTTTATGAGGATTAACTATTACAAGTGACTTTTAAGGTAACATATGCTGCTTGTGAAAAAATCCCATGTCGGTGGGATTATATTGGTGAAGGGGGGCTTCATGCTATAAAAGGAAGCCCCCTCCCTTCCTTTCTCTTCACCCCTCAACTTGCTTATTTTCTTCTATAAGGCATTTTGTATCTCCTCTTCTCTTATAGAATTTCACTTGTAAATTATTTAGAGTGAAATTAGATTCTGGTATTTCCCTTATTGTTGTCCTATTTATTATTTATTAGCTGTTATTAGATATAGTAGTTGTGATTTATTATATTATTAAATTACGTCTAGAGACTTTGTTTCTAGTTTGTGATTTTTTAGTATAATTGGTTATGCTTTATATATCCCGCTTCCGCAACAATTGGTATCAGAGCCAAGGTTCTGTCTGAGTATGCTCTGTGGTTGCAGTGTAATCTGAACTTCCACATTAGAAAAGAATTACTTTGGGCTTTTGTATTGACAGCTATTAAATAGTATTTAGAGCAAAAATGACAGACAAGAAGATCGACGAATTCACATCAAATATCGACAACTCGTCGTTGACATCTTCACTTATGGCAAGAATTGTGTCAAATGCGAAGTTTGTAGTTGAAATATTTGACAGATCTGGACATTTTGGGATATGGCAGAGTGAAGTTTTTGATGTTCTTTTGCAACAATCACTAGACTTTGCTATTGAAGAGAGAAAACCAGATAGCATGGGGGAGGAAGATTGAAGGATGATCAATCGTGTTGCTTGTGGTACCATTCGATCGTTCCTTTCAAGAGAACAGAAGTATCCATACACAAAGGAAACTTCTGGATATAGACCGTGAAAAGCACTGGAGGAAAAATTTTTGAAAAAAAGCACTCAGAATAAACTTCATATGAAGAAAAGACTGTTTCGCTTCACCTATGTACCTGGTACCACAATGAATGATCATATTACCAGATTCAATAAGTTGGTAACAGATTTGCAGAATCTGGACGTGACCTTCGAAGATGAAGATCTGGCTTTGATGTTGTTGGGATCACTTCCTGATGAGTACGAGCACCTGGAGACTACTCTACTTCATGGCAAAGAGGAAGTATCTCTTAGATACGTTTGTTCTGCGCTATACAGCTATGAACAAAGAAAGAAAGAGAAACAAAGAAGCGGAGAAGCAGAGGCACTAGTCACAAGAGGACGTACCGAAAATCAGTCGAGATCGAAGAAAGGGAGATCCAAACCCAGTAAAGATAAATGTGCCTTTTGTAGAGAAAAAGGCCACTGGAAGAAGGATTGTCAGAAATTGAAGAACAAATCCAAACACAACAATGAGAAGGCTGCTATGGATTCAAATGTAGCTGACTGTGATGATGAAAATTTGGATTTTTCACTATCTACAATGACGTCATCAAAATTGTCAGGCGTATGGTTGTTAGACTCAGCTTGCAGCCATCATATGTGTCCCAACCGAGACTGGTTCACTGATTTCCAAGAAGGAGGATATGGAGTTGTCCACACAGCAGATAACACTTCACTTACCGCATATGGCATTGGTTCAATTCGTTTGAGGAACCATGATGGACTGATCAGAACATTGACTGATGTTCAATATGTACCGGATTTGAAGAAAAATCTCATTTCTGTGGGAACCCTAGATTCAAAGGGATTCAAAATCACTATAGAAAGTGGAGTAATGAAGATACTTTCCGGTGCACTGGTGGTAATGAAGGGTATACGGAAGAACAATAACACGTACCACTATCAATGTAGTACGGTTATTGGAACAGCAGCAGTGACATCCAGTGATGAGAAGGAAGTAGAAGCAACGAGGTTGTGGCACATGCGCTTGGGACATGCTGGAGGTAAATCCTTAAAAACTCTATCAGATCAAGGGTTGTTAAAAGGATTAAAGCATTGCAGTTTGGATTTTTGTGAGCACTGTGTAAAGGGGAAGCATACAAGGGTTAAGTTCGGAACAGCTATCCATAATACAAAAGGTAATTTGGATTATGTTCATTCAGATGTTTGGGGTACTTCCAAAACACCGTCATTGGGAGGAAAGCATTATTTTGTAACCTTTGTTGATGATTTTTCCTGAAGAGTCTAGGTGTATACAATGAAAACCAAGGATGAAGTGTTGGGAATCTTTCTCAAATGGAAGGTGATGATAGAAACACAAACAGGCAGGAGGATCAAATGTCTTCATACAGATAACGGAGAAGAATACAGAAATAATCCTTTCCAGAAGATTTGTGAGGAAGATGACATCGTTAGACACTTCACAGTCAGGCATACACCACAACAGAATGGAGTGGCAGAACGCATGAACCGGACTTTGCTGGAGAAGGTTCGGTGTATGTTGTCCAATGCTGGCTTGGGCAAAGAATTTTGGGCTGAGTCAATTACATATGCGAGCCACCTCATTAATCGTCTACTATCTTCTGCAACTGGTGGTAAGACACCATTGGAACAGTGGTATGAAAAACCTGCTACAGATTATGATTCTTTACATGTATTTGGTTCAACTGCATATTACCATGTGAAAGAATCAAAATTGGATCTGAGAGCAAAGAAAGCCATTTTTTGGGAATCACTTCTGGAGTCAAAGGATATCGTTTATGGTGTCTAGAGACAAAGAAGATTGTATTCAGTAGGGATGTTACCTTTGATGAATCTGCTATGGTGAAAAAGGTAGCAGCTGAAGATACCAAGCAAGGTGATGGTGTTTCAAAGCAGGTGGAGTTTGAAGGAAAGTTGATTTTCCCAGTACAAGATGCAGACGGGGAAACAAAAGAAGACTTTCCTGTAGCAGATGAAGAGCCAGTTGAAAGAGAGGTTTCAACTCATGAACCTCAACAGCAACGTGAATCAATAGCAACCAGCAAGCCAAAACGAACAATAAGAAAGCCTACTCGTTTCCCGGACATGGTGGCTTGTGCAACCTCAATTGCAGCTGATGATATTCCTTCAACTTACAAGTGGGCTATCTAGAGCTCAGAGAAGGATAAGTGGAGGAATGCCATGAATGAAGAAATGCAGTCGCTTCATCAGAACGGTACGTGGAAATTGGCCAAACTCCCGAAGGGTAAGAAGGCAATTGGTTGCAAATGGGTATATACAAAGAAAGAAGGATTTCCTAACCAAGGTGATGTACGCTACGAAGCAAGATTGTTAGCTAAAGAGTATGCTCAGAAGGAGGGAATTGATTACAATGAGGTATTTTCTCCAGTTGTTAAACATTACTCTATTAGAATTTTGTTGGCTGTGGTAGCACAGTTGGATTTGGAACTAGTTCAGATGGATGTTAAAACTGCATTTCTAAATGGAGACTTGGAAGAGGAAATCTACATGACTCAGCTGGAAGGATTCAAAGTTGCTGGAAAGGAGAATATGGTGTGTAAGTTTGCAAAATCGTTATACGAATTGAAACAATCTTCGAGACAATGGTATAAACGATTTGACAAATTTATGTTGCGGCATAAGTACAAAAGAAGCAGATATGATCATTGTGTTTATTTGCGAAAGCTTGAAGATGGATCCTTTATATATCTCCTCTTATATGTTGATGATATGTTGATAGCTTCAAAAAATCAGGTAGAAATCGAGAAGCTGAAGGTTCAACTAAAAGGGGAATTTGAGATGAAGGACTTAGGAGAGGCAAAGAAGATTCTCGGCATGGAGATAACAAGAGATAGACAATCAAAGAAACTCTTTTTATCTCAGAAGGAGTATTTGAAGAGAGTGCTAAATCGATTTGGTATGGATGAGAGAACGAAGCCGGTTAGCACTCCACTTGCCCCTCATTTTAAGCTTAGTGCTGATATGTCACCAAAGGATGAAGATGAACGAGAGTATATGTCAAGGGTACCATACGCAAATGCTATTGGTAGCTTGATGTATGCAATGGTTTGTACGAGACCTGACATTTCACAAGCTGTTGGAGTTGTGAGTAGGTATATGCATGATCCAGGAAAGGAGCATTGGCAAGCTGTGAAATGGATTCTACGGTATATATGTAATACTGTGGATGTTGGTTTGGTTTTTGAGCAGGAAGATGACCGATCTTTAGTTGGGTATTTTGACTCAGATTTTGCAGGTGATTTGGACAAAGGAAGATCAACTACTGGTTATGTGTTTACTCTTGCAAAGGCACCAGTTAGTTGGAAGTCGACTTTGCAGTCAACAGTTGCTTTGTCTACCACAGAGGCATAGTACATGGCGATTACAGAGGCTGTGAAGGAGGCAATTTGGCTTCAAGGATTGTTTGGGGAACTTGGTATTGGTCAAGAAGACATCATAGTATTTTGTGATAGCCAAAGTGCTATTCAATTAGCAAAAAACCAAGTTTACCATGCAAGGACGAAGCACATTGATGTTCGATATCACTTCGTATCAGAAATTTTAGAAGAAGGTGGAGTCATGATATAGAATATATGGACGAGTGAAAATCCTGCTGATATACTGACATAGGTGGTGACCTCTGTCAAATTTCAACATTGTTTGGATTTGATCAACATTGTTGAACATTGATTGTTGAATTGTAAATAGAATTTGTAATTAGGAGAAATTAGGAATGTGGGAATTTTTCCAAGGTGGAGATTTGTTGCTTGTGAAAAAATCCCACATCGGTGGGATTATATTGGTGAAGGGGGGCTTCATGCTATAAAAGGAAGCCCCCTCCCTTCCTTTCTCTTCACCCCTCAACTTGCCTATTTCCTTCTATAAGGCATTTTGTATCTCTTCTTCTCTTATAGAATTTCACTTATAAATTATTTAGAGTGAAATTAGATTCTGGTATTTCCCTTATTGTTGTCCTATTTATTATTTATTAGCTGTTATTAGATATAGTAGTTGTGATTTATTATATTAATAAATTACTTCTAGAGATTTTGTTTCTAGTTTGTGATTTTTTAGTATAATTGGTTACGCTCTATATATCCCGCTTCTGCAACAACATACGTGTATATGAGCGTATATATGGGTATTTCAGAATATATGATTACACATAAATCCATCAAACAAAGTACGATGCAAGTAATGAACCATAATCAATGATAAGGGTTGTGATTAGTAGGACCAGGCTTCTCTGCTTTTCTAAAGCTAACGACTGCTGTCAGCGGCCACAAAACGACACCGTTTTCACATCAAGATGGACAGAGAGGGCGTGGGTCAGTGAAAAAGGCGGAATAGATTGTCAGGACCCAGTGAGTAAATGGCTGGAGATTGGGTGGGTTTGTAGCGCACCTATCGAATAAAAAAAAAAAAACTCAACCTTCCCTAGCTTAATTGATTCAAGTCAACTTTTCTTAAAAAAAAAATTAAGGGTAAACTGACGAAGTGCACCCATAATTTTTTTTTAAAAAATATTTGTGTTTTAACTTATAAGATATTTTAATAAAAAGTTAAAAAAAAATTTGGGTGCTTTTTCTCATAATATAATGTTTCATCTATCAAATTTATTATTTTAATTTTAGTCCCTCAAACTTTAAATCATATGTTTTAGTTCGTCAAATGATAAAATGATCCATATAATTATTAAATTATAAATATTAGTGTTTTAAATGGAATAAAATTTAAAAAACCAGAATTTATAATTTGAAACTTGAAATGTCAAAATCAAAATGAGTATAAATTTAAGGGATGAAATATTATATCCACGTTTTTTTATTTAATTGTCAGAGGTAATATCAGAATAAACAAACCAAGCCTTTTTAAACCTTTTATTAAAATGTCTCATAAGTTAAAACACAAATATTTAGAAAAATCTATAGGTACACTCAGTTAGTTCATCAATAATTTTTATTTAAAAAAAAAAAGTTGACTTGAATACATAGAGTAGGGAGGGTTGAGTTTTTATTATTATTATTATTTGTTCGGTACGTGGCCTCATAATTCATTCTGCATTTGTTTGGCAAACCTTCAAACCATGATTTCAAATTATGGTTTACATCAAGGTATTAAAACTTGGACCGGGTATTGAACCGGTCGGGATACTGGGTTAAGGGTCAGTGGGTCAGACCGGGACCAAACCGGAGCTAAACCGGGACCAAACCGGTGAGAAATTGAAAATTTTAGACTTATAGTATAAAATTCTAAAGGAAAAATCAATTTTTTTTTTTAAATTAGCAACCCGGATCGGACCGGGAACCGGACCGGTTTACCGGCCGGTGCGCCGGTTCCCGGGCTGGACCGGCCGGTCCGGTTCGGGTTAATGAACCCTGGTTTACACAACTCGAGACAAAATTTCTCTCACATACTTACCTCGTAAGTCGTAAAAATTATTAAAAAAAGCTAATCCAAACACACACTAAGTGTGTGTTCTGATTAGCTTTTAGAGAATAACTTTTACAATTTACGAGGTAAGTATGTGAGAGGAGTTTTATCTAGATTTGCGGAAAAGTGCTTCTGAAACCACGGTTTTGGAGTAAAAGAACACACACTAACCCACGCACTCTCTTCCCATCTTGATGTGGAAACGATGACATTTTGTGGTAGTGGATGGCAACTGATGGCTTTAGGAAAGGAGAGAAGCCTGGTCCGTGATTAGTACAATGCCTCGTAACATTTTAAGGGAAAATTAAAATAAAGGATATGGAGAAAATATTATTTATTATAAAAGATCATAAAAATTATAATTATTTAAAAGGATCGACCATCCTAATATAAATTATAGATTATTAAATTGTCCCTAACCAAACCTCATGCATTATTTCTTGTATGCATAATTTAAAAAATAATTAAAATTACTTAGATTTTTTGAATTTTATTAATATTAAATGAATTTTTTAACTGACATAATTTCTTCTAAAACAAAATCAAATCATATAAAATTTCTTCAATAAATGTTAAATTATAAAAGATCTTGAGTTTTATGAAAATTATACAGTTCTATTTTTTATTAAAATTTTTGTTGTTTTTAAAAGACCTTGTGTAAAAATACTAGAAGACCTTGTGTAAGTTTTTTCCAGAGATATATGTGTAAGTTGTGAAAATGAAAATTGAGAAACTGTTATTTAATTTAGTGAAACTTATAATTTTGTATTAGTTTTAAAAATTGAATGTGGAAGAGAATGTAAAAGATTTTGTTAGAGGTATTTTAGTATTTTTAATTTTATATTTTTATATTTGATCCTTTTAAATAATTACAGTTTTTATGGTTCTTCTTCATAAATATCTTTTCTTCTTGGTCTTGCATTCTAATTTTCCCATATTTTAAAGGAGGGGTAATGAGATTAATGTGCCACCTTATTAATTTGTTTTTGTTTAACAAACTGAAAGGTCAATGTGAAGTAAGTATCAAGCAAATCTGAATCAATTAAGTTAATCACATGAATGACAATTGTTCAACCCTAGCTTTTGTTAGGGTGGTTGCGATGTGGACTATTGAATCATGTTTTACTACTTGCCATGTAGGCTTCTAGACCTCAATTTTAAAACAAGCACAACAAAATACGAGAATATCAGTATAGTGTTCGTTTGGAATAATTTATAGCATGTGTTTTGTATCATTTATTTTTGGATAATAAGTCCTTATTACGTAAGCCGAGATAAAACTCCTCGCACATACTTATCTCGTATACTGTGAATCACGATTTATAAACACTTATTACCTAAAAATAAGTTATTTCAAACGAGCACTATTTTTGGGCAATAAGTGCTTATAAATCGTGATTCACAGTATACGGGGTAAATACATGAAAGAAATTTTATCTCGGCTTGGTAATAATAACTTATTTTTTAAGAAAACGCTGAACCAAACATGCCTTAGTTGTTTTTGAGCGTTCGTTTGGAATAACTTATTTTTAGGTAATAAATGCTTATAAATCGTGATTTATGATATATGAGGCAAGTATATATAAGGGGAGTTTTATCTCGACTTACATAATAAGTGCTTATTGACCCCAATAAAAAATACCAAACACATACTCAAAGTGGCTTAATTTCTACAAAGTTTTGGAGACTACTGTGGAATTACTTTTTTAAATGCCCTAATTGAGTTAAGTGAAATTAGTTTTCACTGTCTTAATTATTATGATTTGACTAATTAAAACTGTTACTTGTTAATTTGTCATTGTCATCATTATTTATCAAGAAAATTCTCTGAAACGAATTGTTAATACTTTAGTTGTTGTTGTCGTTTGATAAGTTTAAACTTATTACTTTTGTTTTTTTAGAATTAACTGTATTTAGGTAATTTTACAAATAAGTTAATATCATACCCCTCTCTAAAGACTTCAAAGTAGTTAGACTTATTTAGACCCCTAATTTAAAATTTACATATTTCAGATATATTTTTTTAGTCATTCACCCTTAAAAAAATGTAGAGAAAATTTTAAAAAATATTCAGAATTTGAAAATCTCAAATCTATTATTCCCAACTAAAATGAGTTGTCAAATACTAATTAAATGTAGGCAATACTTGAACTATCATGCGAAACAAAACTGATTTAGAATTTTGATATTTTTAAAGTATTTTTCTGATTTTTTTCCAAAACTTTTTTTTTCACTTATTTACAAATCACTTGTCAAAGAATCAATAATAATTGCACAACAATAATAAAACGTGAATTCACATGTGTAGGAGACATAAATTACATTTTTGCTTGTTGGCAATATAATTGATTTTTGACTTTTCAGCCAATTCTGAGTCGCAAGTGTTCCTTAAGAAGTGAAAGCCCGGGGAAGTGAAAGCCCGGGGTATTGTTAGTGGAGAGGAAGGTTGATGGATATGTGTATTCGTGTGTAAATTTACAATAGTTCTCTTAGTAATAACAGAAATCATTACAATTATTCAAGGTGGTCAGATATCTTAAAATAGAGATTATAAAAAAGTCATCGTATTATCATATTATATCGAGGTTGTGAATGTTTTGACTAAGGGTTGTGATATTACTCACCTCTTTAGAGATATTATAGAGAATGACAGATTATGAATATCTAAGGACTGATAAGTGTTAGTCAATCATATTCTTAAGAAACAAAATAGTTTAACTGATCATTTAACTATGTAAGCTAATAATAACAAAGGTAATTCTTGTGCCCTTAATCACCTATCATTTTTATATCAAGAGGTAGTGTTTGATAAAAAATACTAAGTTGAAATTTGTTTTCTACTTATTTTTATATTTACTCTTCCGGATTTCATTAATGTGATATCAATTTTCATTCCATAAAAAAGTGAAAGCTCCCAAGCCTTTCAAGTCACGTGAACTTTGTAACGATAGATATTCATTCAATCCATTGATGCCAGACATAAAGTGAAAAAAAAAAAAAAACTAAAATCCCTTCTGTGTTTTCTTTTTAAATTATTTAATTTAGCCCCCCACTCCCTGTTTTAACTTCAACTTTTAACTACACAGAGAGAGGGAGAGAGAAATAAGTACAAGAATGTGGTCAAATAATTGTTAAAAGTAAAAGGGTAACAGGTGAGACATGAATGCTTTGGTCTTTTTGCAGCCTGATTGGTCATTTAACTAAAATCCAAAATACACGTGGCAGACGGTGCATCTTTGCTTGTGAATAAAATAAAAATTGAGACAATGCTGGAAGATGACAAAAATGCACAAAATCGCAGTATTGCCCCATCCTTCCTTTTAACTATTTTTTTGACATCACCAGTTACCTTTTAAGATATAGCGTAAAATTTAATTGTTTATTTTTGACGCGCTGATAAGAAAATATAAAAATTTGAATTTTCAAATGGAAAAATTTTATCAAATTTTAAGGTAAATACTCACTCTTATCTTTTTTTATAAGAACCCAAAATTTAAATTGTCTTAATCTTTTTTATAAGAATAAGATAAGACTTATCGAAACATTTGATAAAAAAGTGTTTTATGAACATTTATATTGGATTAATTGTAAGGTTGACGATATTTATATTTACTTTTTCTTTCTCTAACTTGGCCCCCAAAAATAAAAAAGTACTTAAAAAAATTATTTTGCATATGTTTATTCTTATTTTTAATTTATTTTAACCGATAGTTTAAGTGTGTTTTTTTTTTTTGAATTACAAGGGCAAGAAAAAAACTCTTAAGGGCACGACGGGCCCTTACAGTAGCAGACCTACTGACAACAAAGGACTAGTGAGACCAAATTTTAGCTGAGATCAGCTAATATTTGGAGCGAAGAAAAACCTGGCAGGTGTTGCAAGAATGACAGATCATTGTTCGAATCTAGGGTCAATTTTGCCAAATAATCAACACATCTAAGGGCTTTCCTGTGACCGTGGTAAATCTCTAAATCACAATCCCTATAGATTAGATGCTTTACTTCCTCTAACTCATTTTGTAGGGGATGGTATTGACTGCCTAACTGGAATAACAGTTGAATTGCTTCCATTGAGTCAGTATATAACTTGACCTTCCTAAGATTTATGGATTTATAAGTTTGAAGACCAATTCTAATATCTTGAATCTCAGAAGCTGTTGAGCCAAAAGTGAATCCTGTGTTCTGTTGAAAACCGCAAATCCAAGCTCCTGAGCTATCACGAACCACTCCTCCAACTGCAGAATTCCTATGCTCATCTACCGCAGCATCCACATCAACCCAAACAAAGCCCACTGGTGGAGCACTCCATCTTTCGGTATCTCTTTCTGGGACTCTAAATATCTTGTGTCTGAGCTGACCATCTTCTATGC
Organism: Inga laurina; assembly: GCA_963855925.1. Taxonomy (NCBI): domain Eukaryota; kingdom Viridiplantae; phylum Streptophyta; class Magnoliopsida; order Fabales; family Fabaceae; genus Inga; species Inga laurina. Next base: position 53,858,163 of record OY979710.1, read on the forward strand.
CTTCATGAAGAAAGTGTAAAACTCTGTGAAGTAGTTGTTGCGGGAGGTCACTAGTCCCTTCAAAAGCTCTTCTATTACGTTCTTCTAAATTAGCCAGCATAGTGAACCAAAGACCCTCAGCCAGGGCCACTGAGACATCTTACGATCACCCGGTGAGTGTTGCATGTTCCATTTGATCCAAACCTGTAAATTTACAGAGAAAAATGCAGAGTAATAAATTGGGTTAATACAAGAAAGTCACACAGAACTTGCAAATTCACAGTCTCTCAAAGTATGAATTGCTGTCTCCTCAGTTGAAGTGTGTGTTTGGATTAGCTCTTGAGAATAGCTTTTACAATTTACGAGATAAGTATGTGAGATGAGTTTTATCTCGATTTACGCAAAATTAGATTTAAAACCTAGATTTAGGATGTTTCCGAACACTAACTAAACCGAACTTTTATAAATAAGATAAAACAAGTACGCTATATGTTACTAATGTATGATATTAGGCTGAAAAAATTACTACTAGTCTCCCTCCTATAAAGACCAGAGGGAGAATGAGGTAAAAAAAGACAAGAGAGGGGTGGTTACAGAGAGCCTTTAAGGGGGTTGTTGATGGCAATAACAAAAGCAGAACCAAACAACTGGCCGTTGCAGTGGCCTGAGAGAAATGATTTGCCCTTGGAAATAAAGGTAACGCTAGCTAGCCAGCAGCACAAGGCTAGGCAAGCCAGTGGGAAAAACCCCAAAAGAAAAAAAAGTTGGGTCGATGGGTAATTATAGGCATTCAAAGAATCCGAGATCTCAGCCAAAGTAAAAAAAAAAAAAAAAAAAAAAGCTTGCAAGAAGAAGCAGCAATAACAAACCAAATTCACAAAAAAGGTCACTCCTTTACTTCTTCCACAATCTGGGTTTGTCATTGAGTGAACCAGACTAGAAGCCTCCTCTCCCCCCCCCCCCCCCCACAAGTTTTCTCCCACCATTCTCTGTTCTATCTCTATCGGTGGTTTTTGAGGGAGATGATGGGAAAAAATACAGCTCGAAGAAGTTCTTTATAGTTCTCCCTACAGTTGTGTTTTTCCTGTTGCCTTGTTCTACTCTTTTGAACTTCTATGAATCATGAGGAAGCATGGATGGCAGCTTCCTTACCATCCTCTACAGGTTTGGTGTCAATATGTTTATTATTCTAGTGTTTTCTGGTTTTTTTTTCCTCCGTAGGATTTTAATCATTTTCGGAAATTTTTGCGAAGGTGGTGGCGATTGCTGTGTTTTTGGCCTTGGGATTTGCATTTTATGTGTTCTTCGCTCCTTTTGTTGGAAAAAAGATGTATCAGTACATTGTTATGGGCCTCTACACACCATTGGTAAAACCAATCTCTGACTTTCCTCTACTTTTCCTACACACATTCTGTTGCCTGTGTTGGAAATGAGATCTGCAATTGGTACTGTCGGATTCGTGCGTTTGATTATGAACATTCGTATCTGTTTTCTTGATGCAATCTGGGTTCCTTTCCCTTCTATCCTCCTTCTAGAATTTGATTTAGCTAGATTTTTAATAGGGTGTCTTAAAGCTATGTCCGTACTTGATGAGTTGCCATTTGGTTGCTTGTGATCACCTCTTGGATATTTCTTTACTTCATCTACCCACTTTTAATGCGTTAGCCTGATAATTAAATAGGTACTACCGCGTGCTTTCGTTTTCTCAACTATATCGGCCTTCCCAATAGTTGACACCTTGGCATAGATGTAGATGTTAATTCAAACTTATTTGAATTTGAAATGCGAGGTTTGCACTGAAATATCCTTAGGACATTCTTTACTTCAATGTCTCGGTAATCCCAGCAATTCCACTCTTGACCGAGGGAGCTCAATATATATATATATATATATATCAAACAGCCAAATATTTGAACCTCTTCTATACCCCAGAGGGCGTTAACTTGAATTTCTTGGCAACTTGAATAGATGTAGCGCTTAAATTTGCAGAAGTTATCCTGGTTCTGAACTTAGTTTCCCATCTAATGACACACCTATGGGTGGCAGAAAAACTCCTTCTCTCGGTTAGTACTCTAATTGAGAAACAGATGGAGTTCAGAAAGAGGGTGAAAACAAGATAACTTTGAGTTATGCAACATTTGGTGGGGAGCTTTAGGCCTTACCCTTTTTTCTCATCTTCTAAATGAGCTGTCCATTGTTTTAGATTACAGTTGACTTGCATATGTGATCATGGACAAATTTGAGGAGTAGATCACTTTCACAGTTTCACATTGTCAGAGTGGTTGTAAAATTTACTGGAACAAGAGTACTGTGGTGACAATAATGGTTGCGCACACTGCACAGCCTAGCAATATAAAACTGCGGATTCATCATTCCATTCCCCTCTAATTCCCTCACAAATCCCACCTATGCCTTTTTTTTTGGTACTGGCTAGCAATAGCTTTTGTAACCACACCACTCTGAATATATATATATATATATATAAACTATAATCTAGAGATGGTTTTCTATGCCTGATTATATTTGGCATCCATCCTAACTTAGCTTGTTGATATATTTCTTCTTGCTGTTTGCAAATTTGGTCCCACCTATAATGCCTTTTAGTAGTTTGTAGGTGTGGATTTTTATAATTTCCGTTGCCCTCTTTCACTGTCTAGATGACAAATTTTATGATCCGGTTTTAAGCCTAACAAGGAAAATTACTAATTGGCATTCATTTGATGATATGTATTCCCATTTTCTGAAAGATTTATGATGATCAAAAGTAAACATGTGTTCCCTCATAGTCTTAAAGTATTAACCTATAAAAAGGACATCACTGTGTTTTAGTAATATCTAACCTTTTGCCAGATTACTTGCGTCTTTGGACTGTACATTTGGTGTGCAGCTGCTGATCCAGCAGATCCAGGAGTTTTTAAGTCCAAAAAGTATCTAAATATTCCAGAAAGTGGAAAGCTTGCTGGACTAAATGGTTCTAAAATAGGTGGGGGATCAACTCCATCAATGCATGATGCAAATGCTTCAACTGTTGGAGCCAAATCTCTGCAAAAGGAAGAACTGGGATCAGAAGCAAGTTTTAAAGATGCTGTTATTTCTGCAGAGAAGAGTGCGCCAGTGTCACTTTCATCCTATCTCCTGTCTCCTTGTGCTTTAATCTGCTGCTGCTCTAATCCAAATGATGAATCTGCTGATCGACAAAATAGTGAAGATGGCATGTTTTATTGCAGTTTGTGTGAAGTTGAGGTGAGTAACAACAAAGTCCAATTCCTGACATAATTGTTGAAATGCCTTCTGTATTAAGTGATGATGAAGTAAACAGATAATTTTACCTCAGCATTACCTCAACAGTCCTTCATGCAGAAGTGAGATATGCAATTTGTGCATTCCTTGATATCATACTTTACAATGTTACCTGTTATGCTTAGCCTCAATGTAATATTTGAATCTCGTAACTGTTAGATGAATGCATGAATGCAATGTTCATCCTGGAGATTCCCAAATTTAAGTTTTACATCATTGAAGAATGCTACCATTGCAGGTCTTCAGATACAGCAAGCACTGTAGAGTCTGTGACAAGTGTGTTGACCGCTTTGATCATCATTGCAGAGTATGAGGATCTGATTTCTGGTTTATTTCTTGTCATTTGATGTGTTCTGAAGGCCTGTCACATATTTGTTTTTGCAGTGGCTTAACAATTGCGTAGGGAAAAGGAACTACCGGCAGTTTTTTACCCTCATGATTGCTGCGCTCCTCTTGGTAAGCAAGATTATCCACCCTGTGCTGTACCTTTGCTTAACAAGTGTCAGATTAATTTGTCTTTCTCATAAAATAGTCATGCCATATTCTATACCTGTTTGCAATAATTGTTGCAAGCAACATGCCAGAACCAGACGACCACCACAGAGTAAGCATTTTCATTTCCTGGTCATTTTCATTTTGATTAACTATTGACAGGTATATACATGGTTTGTGCACCTTGGGCTTGAGATTGCAGCTTATTCTTCAATGGTCTACTGGGATATTTGTCCTCATCTGCTGTTTTATAGAGAGAAAGAAATTTTCAGTGGATATCTCTGCCAAGTTGGGAAGCAGTTTCTCTCTGGCGCCTTTTGTTATTGTGTTGGTGAGCACTATTTCTTTCTTTATTTCTTACTTTTTTTTTTTGGTGCATGATGTACATTTGGGACTGTACTGCTTTAATTGATATGTTCTGGTGCACAATGAATGTTTTCCCCTTGGGTTTTCTTTGCTTGATCTTTAAGTTTCTCCCTTCTATTTTAATAAATTAAAGAGCAATTCATATTTTGCGAAAATTGCAGCTGCTATTTCCAGCAACTATTCTCATTCCTACTGAACTTCTTTCCCCCTTGTCACAGGCTGTTTGCTCAATTTTGGCTGTCATTGCTACATTGCCCCTTGCTCAACTTTTCTTCTTTCATATCCTCCTCATTAGAAAGGTAAGCTTATAATTTGCATTTTGCTTTAATAATCTAGTTGTTGATTTGTGAAAAGTCCCACATTGCTTGCCCCTGTCTTTTGAGCATGTTTTATGTAGTCGTTGGGCAATTCTGCTGATATCAGTTGGTTTTAGATTAGAATTTAACGTGGTATTTGAGCCCAATCCCACCACATCAATTTACATGCATAAACATAAATGTGTTTGTTTCGTTGATTTTGTTTTTTGGTCTTACACAAAGTTTGTTGTTATACATAACAGTGAACTTATTATTACCCATATGAATATTATCATATGATTGATAACTCAGGGAATCAGCACTTATGATTACATCATAGCTCTAAGGGAGCACGAGCAAGACCTGCAAGGAGTTGGAGGTCAGCAGAGCCCCCAAATGTCTACCGTCAGCTCACTTACAGGATTAAGCAGTGCAAGTTCATTTACTACTTTCCACCGTGGTGCGTGGTGCACGCCCCCACGCATGTTCCTTGAAGATCAGGTGACTTTCTGAATATGTTTCCTTCAGGGGATTTATATTTGGCGCACGCCCCCACGCGTTCCTTTGCTTTTGTATTTTATGATAGGACTTTTGCTGCACAAACTAAACTGCCCTGTTATTGTTCTTATAAAACCACAGTATCCCATGATTAATAGTTTCTCAATTGTTGAATAACAGCCTTGTTCTGTCACTAGGGGAATAATCATTACATAAATGAAGTTGAAGTATGATTTTATGTCTTATTTACCATTATCTGCTTTATTCTATACTTACCAGCACTTGTTTCTGTTTTACTCTTGTGGGGGGGGGGGGGGGTGGTAGTTTGATGTGGTGCCACCAGAAACAGGTTCTGTAAGTTCACTAGGAAGGAAGACAGTGAGAGATGAACCAGTTAAAAAAAAGAATAATCCCAGAGCAGTGAAAATCAGTCCATGGACATTGGCAAGGTTGAATGCAGAAGATGTCTCAAAGGCTGCCGCGGAGGCAAGAAAAAAGTCCAAAATCCTGCAGCCTGTAATGCGACAGGACAAATCTTTTGGGCTAGAACATACCACCAGCTTTGGAAGCAGTGGCCGACGTATGGTCCCCAGAATTGACAGCAACAGAAGGAGGGCGAGCAAGCGAGTCCGCCTTCCTGCTGACCTACCTATGGAGCCTCTAACAAACGAATCCACCATTGATATTGACAAGAGCTTTGGTGGAACATCCAATTTAGCCCCTCTTCAGCTGGAAGCACGCAGTGCATTCCAAACTAGTAGAGTAATGTCAGGCTCAGCCGGGATCATTGCTGCTTCATCTCCTGAAAGCAGTTTAGATTCCCCTGATATCCACCCTTTTCGGGTATCTTCATCGGGGGCTGAAGAAGCGAGGCAGCTAGCATCAGGTTTTTCAGCTGCTGGCGTTGCTGCTCTGAAGGAAACCCCTCTGTCAAGGTCAACTAGTGATGGGTATGAAGCTTCTGGTGGGGAAGATAGTGACAGGGTTCCTACTAGGATTGTTCAAAGATCTACAAATTGGAGTAATCTTCTTTTCAACCCTGGTCAGGATGAGAGGTACTTAAATCCGAAATCTTCTTCTGGCCTGGTTCATGGTAGAAAGTTGTGACCAAGTTGGGAGCTTCGCTTCTGACTATATTATTGTTGGGAATTTTTAATTCTTTGATTTGTGAGCCAGAGGTAATTTCAGCTTTTGGAAGCTAAAAGCTGACCCCCCCAAAAAGAAATGTGTAGGAAGGTTTTGTGTGTAAGTTATGTGGGAAGTGGTGTACAAAGTTTTTAGGTCACAGGGAAGAACTGATGAGGCTGAGCTTCTTGATACATTTGCCTCCTTGCGCTAGCTGTTGTATTTCAAGATGTTCATCAAGCAAATATCCTGAGTTCGTTTTTACTGATTGTCCTTTTTTAAACTTCGTGATTCATAAAATTAATCTCTTTTTTTTTTTTGGTCAAAAAAATTAATCTCTTTAAGGATATGGTCGCTTGAAAACATTACACAAAATAGGAATGCTTTGTGGCCTTGCTTGTTTCATGGAGAAAAATGTGACCTAAATAGCAAGTTCGTTCTTGTGAGAGGAGAAATTTACCAAAGGATGTGGTTTTAGGAAAATTATTCCCAAGAAACAAATTTAAAAGGTATTTACTCCTAAACATCCAAAATTAAATGTTGCACATCATCAGTCCAGAATTTGCTCAATTCGCAATAAATCTAGGGGAGGAACATGACTTCGATTAGCTTCGTAAGCTGGAACAAAAGTTTTGTACACAGTAAAATCATTTCCATAAAGCATTACAGCTAAGCCAAAGACACACTATAAGTAATATGGTTCAATCATGTTCAATTATTATTACCTTTACATTATCGCCATGAATATGAATATCATTTATGCCTGCAGGCTCACAACAGATACTAAAACCAATTTTCATTGGTTTCAGTTCAGTCTCTTAAAACTTTGTCACTATATATAAGCCAAACTAGCATATGGTGGAAAGAACCCAAAAATTCAAAACCGGAGGCGATCACCTATCTTCGAACAATGCTCAATTCCTCATTTCTATAATCTATATAAAATATAAGAACTCATTTCTCAACCTCCATATAATGCACGAAATTCACCCTAATCATATATATATAAAAGGTCAGTTGAAAATGGGAATCTCAAGATAGCTAAAAATTATAGGAAAAACTATATTCCAGGGGGACAAAGGGCCTTTTTTTTTTTTTGGCCAAAAGGACAAAGGGCCTTGCAGAAACGAAAACTTAATAGTCAATATACAACTCGGGCCAAGGCATGCTCAGAATATTCACAAATTAGAAGAATGAAATTACAACTAGGCCTTGGTAAAAATCTTGCATCTGGTAACAGGTTAATAAATCATCCTGCTTTCATTTCCCATAAAAAGAAACAAAATTTAGCTTTAGCCCATAACAAGTTTGGACAAGGGAGGCTGCATAAGTTGCTAAGCACAATTTACAATTCAGAAACATCATTCATTTCAACTTCATATACTATAAATGTCAATAAGCAATTGATAGCTTATCAACCTATTTAGTGCTCAATACCTTTAAAGGCCAAAGTTTTAATGCTTCAGAGTCTATATTGTCAACCTATTGCTGAGAATGGAGGGATCCTTCTTCTGATAGCCTTCATTCCGTCTATGATTAGATCTTTTACTTCAGACCCTAATTGAAGCCTACTACTATACTAGTTGAAATTTAGTCCAACGAGATAGAGAAAAAGAACCACAACCTTATGCTCAGATAGTGTAAAGTAAGTATTCACAAGTCACACATTTTCATCTTTCCTTCTTTCAATGATATAATATGATACATCTAAACCACATTCTTTGCCTGGACTAATTGTCTTTAATTTTATACAGAGTCCTTATAAACTGTATGAGACTTGCATAAGTTTACAAAGAGACATTATTCATGGAACAGACATCTGTATCTATCTTTATACATGAACAACAGAAACAACATGAGGAACCTTCATCAAAAGGCAAACTAACATACTCTCTGGCAAATTCCTCAGCAATCTCAAGAGCAAGCTCACCATGAATAGCCTTGCAATACAGGTACAGAACAGTGTTCGCTGCTGTGTTGTAAAGCAGAAGTAACATAAGAAAGGTGGAAGTTACCACAATTTGCGCCACAAAAGCCCAATTGCTCCACATATCATTTGTGGTAGTATCAGACCCCATCGTCAAATTCCAACTGCTCCAAATCAGAATTCCAGCAAAGAACCCGAAGAACAACAGCGAAGATAAAGCCACCACTTTCATCCCCTTGATCAAACCAGTGCTTCGTCTCAGAGGCTCGAAGCCCCAACTCGATTCTACAACCACGACCACAGATACCAAGGTCCAGTTAACTTGCAAATACACTAACACAAGCAACAGAACAAGTAGGAGAACCCCAGAGAAACCAATAAAATAGGGTGAAGAGTATTCAATTTGAATCCCTAGGAGCTCAATTCCTCGAACCACCAAAAACAAAAGGAGCCCGAAAATAAGGGTGATCAAAGATACGATGATTTGAGAAACAATAACGGTGACCAGAAGGGGTAAGAAGGAGGAGAAGATAGATTTGATTGCTGCAACGAGCTTGACGGGTCGGCCGTAGAAGCCATGGAATATGCTGTAGGTGATGGTGCCGACCGCAGAGAGCGACAAAACGAAGACGAAAAGGGAATAAAGGAGAGTGAGCCAAAGGGTATTGCGGTCAATGCGCGGTGGTGGACTTGTTGTTGGGCTTGGAAATGAACAGTATGACGGATGAAAACATGAGGGCTGACGGAGAAAGAATCGGTGAGGAGGCGATGGAGGGTGGGTAAGACGATGAGGGAGAAGGAAAGTGGGAGGAGGATGGAGATGACGGAGAGAGCAAGGAAGTGGCGCGAGTGAGCGTTGATGATGCGTTTCGATTCGGAGAGGACGGCCCAGAGACTGAGAGACGGCACATGCTGCGGCATCGCCATGGTGGACTCCGATAACGGAAGTGAACTCTTAGCGACAGCGACAGCGACAGCGACAGCGACAGCGACAGCGACGGCGAAAGGCGAACGATAAAAAGACTCCAGAAGCGTCGTGCGGATGCTGGATCAGGATTCTGGATGCGAAGTTTGAGGCTTTTCGTCCCTATCTTCTTTTGTTGGAGGCTGTCCCAGCGCTAGGTTTTCAGTTTTCACCCGTATGAAGAGAGCTGGTAATATGGGTTGAGTCAGTGGGTTATACCCATATGGTTTCATTTCGTGATGGATTGTGTTTTGAAAATTTGGGATAATTTGAGAGTGATTTTTTTAGGCCGAACTTATATGGTCTCAACCTATGACGGGTTGGACCACCGGATTGACGGGCTAGCCCATATTTTTTTTTTAAATATAAACTAAAAGCAAGAGCAAAAAGTCAAGAGGTAAGATATATGACATGGAAATTTTGGATTATTGGAAGACTAACTCTGCTAATTTTCCTTGTCTTTCAAAGATGATATCTGATGTTTTAAGCATTCCAATAACTATAGTGGCTAGTGAATTAGCTTTCAGTATTGGTTCACGAGTTCTCACAGAGCATAGAAGTTCTCTTCTTCCTGATAATGTTCAAGCCCTTATCTGTACGCATAATTGGATGTTTGGTTTCCTAATGAAAGATGTTATTGATGATGGTAATATAATTATATTTACTCATTTATTTAAAATTAACATAATATTATCTTTCATCTTATTTTATTATTTGTAGCAATGGCGGATTTATTTGTGCAAAAGTAAAGTGATCGAGCTTAAGATACGGCTTCGCATCATGCTTCAAATTGAAACACTTTTAATATTGACTAATTATGGATTATTGTTGAGTTATACTAATGGCTTGTGGATTTATATTTATTTTATTATGTATGAATTTGTGATGAATGTTTAATTTGTAATGTATTTTTAATTTTGTTATGGTTTAGATGTGTAGAAAAAAAATCTTAATGTATTGTTAAAAAAATAGAAAAAAAAACTATGGGTTGGCCCACCCAACCAATCAACCCAGCAATTATAGATTTATCAGTCCACATTGATGCGATCCTTTTAAATCTAAACCCATATAATCCCAACCCATAACAGATTAACTCAAACCCAATGGATTAGACTATATTACCACCTCTAGTCATGAAGAGGTCTTCAGAAGAAACACCATACTTTATTATGTTCTTATTTTTACCGACGCTAAAATGAGGAAAAAGTTTCCTTTTAAGTTCTAGAAGTTTTAAGGGTTTTGGGCTTGTATCGGAGCTGTCCAAAACGAAAAGGCCCAAGCCCTTGTTAACATTTTTAGCTATCTCTACTTTATAAATGATTTTCACATACTTTTTTTTAATAGAAATTAAATATGGGTAAGATTGAGAAAATTATGTTAATTACAAATGACATATATTTTAAACAAAATTTTTTTCATATAAGTGACTTACATTTAGACACAGAGTGATAACTTGTAAGTGCTCAAATGTTACAAAAATGGGAAACAAGAAATAGTGAGAAAGAATAATTGAAAATGGTAGAAAAAAAGTAAAAACCATCGAGCCTATATTGTTTTAGCTTAACCAATGATTTCATAGGGATCAGATATCCTCATAATTCTTTTTCTCCTTTTATTTTTAGAATCCTATCTTCACCATTATATGGAAAAATGAATAGTTTTGATTCAATATTTTCTAAAATTATGATTATAGTGTTTTATAAATTATTTTTTAAAATAATTTTGCTTGTATTGCAGTTATAAATTGTGTAGATCATATTTTAAAAGTTTAAGTTTATTTATTTATATTTTAAATAATAATTTTATAAAATATTAAATCCGACTCATCTATTTTTTTAAATCTGATGGTGGAAATGAGATTCTGAAAAGAAAATGAGAAAAAGAATTTTGAGAGGATCCAAACCCTGATCTCATAATCTCATCTAGTGAGTTGTCAAAGAACTATGGGCTATATTATGAATAATAAATACATTTTTACCTATTTCATCCACAATTAATTTCATATATCATATTGATTAAAATGTTTACAAATTCCTTTTATTTTTTTTTATCATTCTCTTTATTTCCTCACATTATTTTTTGCCCATACATTCTCTTTCATTACTTTCTCATTGTTACTTTCTTTTTTATTTATTCATAAATAAGAGTATTTTTTTAAAAAATTATATTGTATACATATTTATTACCCAAATTAATTTTAAATGTCTTTTAAAAATTGCAATTCAGTTAAAGAGATCTTTTATATATTAGGAATAGAGGGCGAATAAATTAATTAATAAACTCTTAACATGTTCATTTGAATTTACTTATCAAAAATAAAAATTCGATTTAAACTAATTCAATCAGTACATATAAATTGTTAAAAAATCCCACCATGTCCTTGCTTCAAAACAGTGCGGGTCACATGATTATTTTTTTTTGGTCGACGGGTCATATAATTATTAGATGAAGCGTCCCCATATCTTTCTATGGTCAAAGATAGAAAGAATTCTGCAAGAAATAAAGAATTGAGATTGAGCCTCTCATGTAAGGAAAAGGAAGCACCTAGACATCTCTCTCTCACACAGTTTTTTTTTTTTTTTTTTTTGGTGAACTCTCTCACACAGGTTTCAATCTTCAATGATATACTGTGTTGCATTGAGGAGGAAACACCGCTAAGCAAAGGATTATACGGACGAAAATGGAGCTCCGCTTTGAGCAATGACGAATCCACAACACAAATCCCTTTCTCCTACAATTCCGAAATCCTTACACTCACTCACTCCCCACCGTAGTTTCCGCCATTCGAGCATTCTTTCTTCCTCCTCATCTTCCAGCAGCTCGGTCTCCTGATCCCGTTTCCATCTTCTAGGTATTGCATCGCTTCAATCTTTGTTCAATTCTTGCGTGTGTGATCTCCATTTCCGGTAAAAGCCCTGTGTGTAGATACCGAGTTATTGATTTTCGATTTTGCAGCAGAATCTAGTTCCCGTGGATCGTGGGTTTTGACTTTAGACTTGATTTCAATCTTGAATATCAATGAAATAATCGCGTTTTGCGTCGGAATTTTAATAAAAATGGAGATTTCCAGTGAAGGTTGTTCTCCCATAAATAGGTCTGATCATTTGAGGAAAGAGGGATCCGGAGAAGTCCCTTGTCAATTTTCGGCTATGGAACTCTCTGATCATAGTCATACCAATCAAATCCAATCAATGAATGCATGGAGGATTTTGAAAGAGAGCGTCTGGATACTTAGGTATAATTGCTGGGCCTTCATGGCAATCTTGGCTTTTCTCATTTGTCCTGTTTCTACTGTGCTTTTATCTAATATACTAGTAGATATGTCGATTGTGAAGAGTCTCACTGTTCGGTTCATGTTGGTTGCCAAGACTAGTGGCCTCCCTCTAATACCTCTCATCAAGCAATCTTGCCAGCGTTTTGCAGAGACGGTAGTTTCTTCCGCTATGTGCCTACCTTTGTACTTCACCTTCTTGTTATTGTCAAAAGCAGCCGTTGTGTATTCAGTAGATTGTACGTATTCGAGAAAGAAATTCGATGCTTTGAAGTTTTTTGTGATCATCACTAAGTTCTGGAGGAGGATAGTTTCAACATATATTTGGGTGTGTACAGTTGTGGCCGGTTGCATCACTATGTTTTGTGTTTTTCTTGTCTGCTTCTGCAGTGCATTGTCTGTTCTTGGCTTTTCTCCAGATATAATTGTTGGTGCTGCAGTGTTGGTGGGTCTGGTTTTCTCTGTGATATTTGCCAATGCTATTATCATTTGTGACATTGCAATGGTAATCTCTGTGTTGGACGATGTTTCGGGAGCACAGGCAATGCTGAGGTCGAACATTTTAATCAAGGGACAAACTCAATTGGGTCTAGTGATATATCTTGGATCAACCATAGGAATGACCCTTGTGAAGGCTTTGTTCGAGCATCGAGTGAAGATGCTAAGCTATGGTGATGGATCCTCTAGAATGTGGGAAGGGCCACTCTTGGTGACAATGTATTCATTCGTGGTGCTTATAGATTCCATGATGAGTGCAGTTTTCTATTTCAGTTGTAGATCATTCAGAAGCGCCGTTGACGCCTCAACTGGTGAAGGCAATTCCATTTTAGAAACTATGGCTATTTCTGCTGAAACAGAGAGCGTTCAATGACACAGTCAATGTGACTTTTATGTACTAGTCGACGATAAAGTCGGGAGTGGCAAGAAATTGTTCCAATCAGATCCTGTCATCGTGGAAGAACCCTGCCTGATATCAGGAATGACTGACTTCGGATAACTTACAAGTTTCTACTGAGATCTGATAACTCATTTGAGTGCCTGAAATTTCTTCTTTTAGTAGGTTTTAGATCCACACAGGTAAATAAAAGCTTGGTAATCCATGGTTTAACTTCTTGCAATGCCACTACTGTTTTTTTTTTTTTTTTGGTTAAGAGACTAGTGCAGAATCATTCAAAAATTTAAGCACAAATCCCTTTGTTCTTGTGTCATACAGAGTTTTGTCATATCATTCCAAAGCTTTTGTCTGGATTTTGTGTGATAGGCATTGAAAAAATTTCTGGTGACTCCATCTTGATATTAACGACATTGGTGAATGTCAAGTAGGCGGCATAACGACTAACGAGTCTATCTCAAGTTCTGCTCTTCTTATGTGGCCTCCATAGTTACAGGTTTTTAATGATGTTTGTTTGTTCTTAATCTTTTAATCACCTCACTGCCAAAAAAAAAAAAAAAAAGAGCTATTGTTCTTAATTACAGGAGTCTGATGTTGGCCAAAAGAAAAAACGAGTGTTTCCCCTTGATTTTCAATGAACTTGACGCCTTTTTGAATTTTTCATGCTTGGGCAAATTTTCCAATGGAGAAAATCACGTTGTCTATAAATGCTCTGTGCATCCAGATAAACTTAATTTGAATAAAATCAAAATAGAGCTCATTTGCACCAAAAGACCTCTGTATGTTTGATTACTGTCAGTTGGTGTTTAGCTTGTGGACTTGGTTACTGTTAATTGGTTCTATTTTATGTGTTCGGTGCTTGTAAAAGCAGTGGTTATGGTTACTCGATGCCAAATTAGATGTTGTTAAATGGGTTTCAGTAGTTTTGGGACCCACTTTGAAGGAGAATAAAGGTGAGAGTGTTGATTCTTTTCTTCCTTAATTCAATACTAATAGTTGTAATAAATCAATATTTGAATATAATACATAACAGTGGAACTGATTGGTGCATGAGACTTCTCTTCTTTCCCCGCTCATATATTAGCAGTAATGACAAGGTTGATACACTGGCATGTATCGTATTATTAAAGCAATTCCATGTGATGGAAATTATACCAAATGCTGAGTTGTGCAATCTCTGAAGAAGCTAGTCCTGTTAATCTGGCAGAATATGTTGAAAGCCTTTCGTTAATCGCAATTGATCATTCACTTGTGGAAATTTATTATTTGATTTGGCCTCTGAGCTTTTAATTATGGCTTATTTTTCACTCTAATCCCATGTGGTTTTAGCAAGTGGCTTGAATTTTGGTTCATTAAGGAGTAACAGAACAACCTTACATGTTCAGCTGAAAGTTTGGGTAAGGTTTTTTCTCAAACCTATAGCTGAGATGCAACAGCCACACATGTTGATCACAAACAGAACAATCTCTTGAGGGATGAAAATTACTTGGGCTTTGTGAAATGAACCAAAAATGATCAGTCTTATAATTTTGTTAGTGTTAGGTTGCGTGTTTGATTTTGCTAGTGCTACTACAATTACACCTGTTAGCGTGTTTGGAAAACACAAGAACCACAATTTCAACATCTTATATTGCTGGATTTAGAGAGTTATTATCACGCTAGCTGGATTGTGGATTATCTGTTACACTCTCCAGTCCTAATTATAAGATAAAGTTGATTTTTTTGGAGAAATTAAGGAAGTCAATTAAATTACTTTAAAGTATTTATATTTTTATTTTTTTCTTCAAACTAATTAATTTGACTAATAAACTAATATATAATCTAAGGATACTAAAAATATAAACACTCTAAATAATTTAATTGGCTTCCTTAATTTCTCCAAAAAAGTCAACTTTATCTTATAATTAGGACCGGATCTATTATTCACAACAGCCAAGTGATTAGCTCTATAATTCATCGAAATCTTTAGTTCAACTTTCCCTATCACAATGGAAAATATCTTAGCATCATCCTGATGCAACACACAATTTTGTTTGGATCCTAGCAAGCAGAAATTTGACAGTTTGATTCTTCTCGCATCTTTGTTGTTTAGTACAGGATGAAATTCCTTTTCTTAGAGCAAATCTATTTTCAACAATTCAACCCCTTATTCTCTTCCTGAATGTGTGGACATTGATAAAAGAAAGTGGCAATCTTAAATTAATTAAAAAAAAAACACACACGAACTCACCGCATATTTCCCAGCCAAACCAAGATAACTGCAGATTTGGCTGCTACATGAAACTCAGAATAAGCTTTTTGTTGCCTTTGTAATTTACAAATAGTGATAAAATTAGTGGGAGCAACATGGAAGTGAAGTGAAAGGAGCTGTAAATGAATGAATGAGCATGCAAAGTGGCAAAAAAAAAAAAAAAAAAAAAACAAAGGAAAGTCCCCGAGGGACATACACATCAATCATCGCATGTAAGGTAACTTTCATGGATTGGATAACTTGTTGGGGCTTTTTGTGGGATGTTGTGTTCTGATGTGATGTGGTATTAGTATTTGTAATAATTTTATGGAAGAAGCATCAGTCCAAAGTGTCATCACCGACAAAGTGAATCTCTTGTTATTTTTTACCCTCCTCCTTCTTCATGCTTTCCTTCTCATTCATTCATTACTTTCAACATACTGCACCATTTCTGCCTTTTTAATTCTTTGCTTTCTTCCCCACTTCAATACTTACTGAAAAATGTCTTATTGTAAACTTTGTTACCAAATGTACTTAAAAGAATCAAGTCTTTAACGTTTGGACATGGATGCAACTCTTCTTTAGTTATAGGCATGTCGTACGCTATGTGTAAATATCTTTTATTATGTATGTAGTTGAAGATAAGAGAAGGGTTGTGTCTGCTGAGGATAGATTGCACCTTGTCTTTTAAACAAATTTCAAGCATCTTTGATTAATAAAATTTGTAATGGGGCATTTTTCAGTAATTTTTCTTTAATATAGCAAATACAAGTGAAAAATTTTGAAATAATGCAGAAGTATTAGAATCTGAAATGATGGTTATTATCGTCGCCTAAACATCATTGGGCGAAAATGTTAAAATAACAATGTTTATTATAGAATAAGTTCTAAACATAGGAATTAAACTAGGGGTTTGCTTTGGTCTTGAATATAAGACTTAAATATATTTTGTTCATCAAATTTATAATTTTTCCTTAAATTATGCCTATTAATTACATATATAAGGAGATTTCTATTAAAAAGTAGTTTCAATGCACATGATTAAAGATGACATTTTAGGAAACCAACATCTATTTGTTCCAAATAATTAACTTAAAATAATTTTTAAATATCTATAGATTAGTTGTACAACTCTTATATTAAGGACATGAAATAGTATATTCTAACATTATGCTTACTATAAAATTTAAAAGGGGAAACTATTATGAGGTCCCAACATCTATTTATTATAAATAATTAACTTAAATGATTTTTTAAAACTTACAATTTAGTTAGTTAACTCTTATATTAAAAACGAGAAATAGTGTATTTTAACATTATGGTTATTAGAAAATTTAAAAGGGGGAATTACTAGAGAATTATTATGAGGTATGAAGGAAGAGACTTAATTATTAAAAAGTCTTGATATCAAATGAGGTGTTATCATTCCCTATATTAAAACTTATTATTGTGCGCTCTCCAATTATCTCCAATTATTTATCATTAGGATTTTGTAGTAGTTGCGTCCTTTCATTACGAGCTCACAGTAATTACTCCAATTTAAAATGAATGAAGTGGCACAAAGACATGCCGAATAAAATCAATCAAATCAAGTAATCTTCTTCCAACCTCCCCTATGCTTTGTTGGATGCTTGATTCTATGCTTGCTTGAGGTCATGTTTAGATCTTTAAAAATATTTATTTATCTAAATCGAGATATAATTTTTTTTATATACTTATCTTATTTATTATAAATCATGATTGAAAAATTATTTTTAAAAGCTCCAATCACTAATCCAAACCAACTTTTTGTTTACTGTCTATACTATAGGAAAATAAGAATCGTCTTCTACAATGTCATACTACTGTTTTGTTAGCTCCCTTGCAAAATTTATTTTATTCTCAACACGATTCATCATTTCTTTTTTTACAATAAATTTTATTTTTTTCCAACTTCTAATATGAAATGAATTTGGAATCGGTGGGCTCTTTTTTTGTTTTTATTAATAAATCCAACACATCCCTTTCACATCATTCTTTCAACAGCAATAATAATCACGATAATTACCATGCTTTGGGTCAGTGGTAAAGGATGAACCATGATTGGAGATCCTCTTTCGTTGTTTTTTATAAGAATCTAAAATTTAAATTATTTGATTTTTTTAAGAGTTTCATAAGAGTTATCTAAATATTTAATAATTTTTTTTTCATTTTTATCTTTATTAATTATATGTATTGCATTAATTAAAAATTGGTATACTTATATTTATTCTATTTCTTTCTTACTTACCCTCATAAATAAGGGCGTACTTGAAAAAAAATTATTTTAGATATATTTATTATTTTTAACTAATTTTAACCACTTTCTTAAATTAAATAATTTGATTATCAAGCTCTTATGAATAGGACCGAAAGAACTACTATATTCCAGGAAAGTTAGGGTACTAGGAACGTCTTATGATCAACTCGATGGAATATATTTTATTTTATGATTATTTACATTTTAATTTTATTCTCATTTAATATCTGTTTCGTTATTTTTTAAAATTCATGAAATTTTTTTAGTAATTAAAATAGTTGATAATAAATATTATGCTTTATTAGTGTGTGTGTATAATATATATTACAATTTATTTTTTATTAGGGCATTATTGTCCATTTAGACACATATGTCCATTCCCCCCCCACTACATTCTAAACATAGATAACTTGTTACATACCTCATTCCACTCTCACATTCTCATGATAAATATTTCAAGAAGCAAATGGCGTAAGAGTTTTATTATTATTATTTTTTTGAATTTGTACTATAATCAATCTATAATAGTGGTGTACATATGTACGTCAACAACTCCTAACATTCCTCATCGATCTCTGCCTCTTGCCTAAAAGGTGTTGCAGAGCGATCAAGGGTACAAAACATATCTTCCATACTATGATTTGATTTAGCTATATCAAAAATAAGAGAAGCTCAAAGGAAGGCATAGAATTAAGGTTGGCTTAAATGAACCTTTTTCAACAGGGAAAAAAGTTGGACTATTATTATGGTTTTCATTCATGCCTCCAGTTACATTACATTTCACTCTTGGTAAAAATATAAAGGAGGAAAACCTTTATGCCACACAGAAACTCAGTCCCTTCCTCATACGTCACTTTCAACTTTTTCAACTTTGGCCCCGTTATTCACATGCTTATGAACTCAGATATTTTAATTTTTCCTATAATTACCCCCCAAAAAAAAAAAAAGGAACACAAGTCCCGAATATTATGGGAACTTGTTGGATTTGGGGGGAAAATAGTGGAAAAAAGACATTAAAGGAATTTTGAAATTTTAAAATTTTAAATAAGGTATTTTCTAAAAATGAGTTGAAATTGCTTATCAAATTTCGGCAATCTCTTGTCAACTATTGGTAATAATTTTAATTTGAAATTTTACAATTTTAAAATTTTTTTCTGTCTTTTTCCCAAAAATAATTAAACCAATTTTTTAAGTTACACATATTAGGGATCAGAAGGGGTATATTTTTTGAAGTTACATATATTTTCTTTACTTATTGAAATATTATGTCACCATTGCAAAGGTCAAAGACACGAGGATGTTAACTGAGTGCTTAGTGCTTATAGTATTGTTACAGTGTCAGTCACGAGCAAATGATCCCCGACTTTGAAATCATCTCAATTTCAAAGGAGATATACGTATGAATACAGATATAAGATTTTAAATAATAACTCATTAATAGGATCATCAATCATCAACAAACCAATCATCAATCAATCAATCAATTTTATTCTTAAAAACTTGTAAAACTCAGTACATAAGTGTAAAATAAATAAAGATATTAGTGTACAGTACTAATTATTAGTTAGTTAGAAAATAAAAGTATGTAATTATAAGAATGTCCCAACTAGGGAATATCTGATCTCTCTTGTAATATCCCAAAAATTAGTAAAGGTTAAATTAATCAAAAAGAAAAATTTACATGGTGTTAAATTTAGTTTTTGGAAGTTAAAATCAAGGGCTAAGATTTTTCCTTGAAAAACAATTTTAAGAGACAAATTGGACAACATTTACCTAACACTTATACAACTACCTACTCACACTACACCAAACACAAGAAGCTTCTATATGTGGACACAACATCATACTCTCTCCACTCTCTTAAGTTTCGGACAAGCACAAGTAGGAGGATAATATTTAATCAACTAAATTCTTCATCCATACACACACATTCCGTCAAGAAAAGGAAAAGAGATAGAAGGAGTTGGTCCACATGCCAACACACACAAGCACCCACACACATGTACACTACATCACACACACTCAATAAATTAATCAACACACTTTCCTTCAAAGCACAAAACAAGGAAGAGAAAGGAACAAGACACCACTATCAATTGTTTCTTCTCATAATTGGCCATTTAATTGAGACACTTTCCTCCCTCTCATTTCATTTCTATTCGGCTAGATATGAGAGAGTAAGAGAAACAGAAAAGAAAATAGATAAAGAGAAAGAGAAGGTGGTGAACTTGAAGACGCAGAAACAAGGTAAGTGAGTATCACACAATCTCACTCTCTAAATCACTTTTCTTGCTGTTAGAGTGTTCATAAACATTGTTCCTCTTGATGAGAGCTTCAATTCTATGGTCTCAGATTTCTCATATGAGGTGTTTTGTGTCAGTTAGTTAGCCGGAGTGCCGTCCGAATACCGAACCACTTGTAGGAACGTGAAGAGGTAAGCGTAGGTTTCATTTTGAACCGATTACTTCGTGTTTTCGTTGAGTTATTCCTTGTTCTTGAATCAACCACGTAATTCAACCAAGGGGTGTTTTTGAAGACTAAAGATGTTTTAAATCATATATAAGGTGATATATGATTATTAATGAAGTATTAGACTTGTTGGAGTTCAAAAGCACAAACTTGATTTTTGTTGTTTTGGGAGGCAGATTTCGGTTGGGGGATGAATCTTGTAGAAATAATTTTATTTTGGTATTTTTGAGCTTTCCATAGGATTCTACACGAAAAATTGTGTGGGAATAGGTTCTAGTTATAATTTTTGACAAACTGGTTTAAAGATTTAAAAAAATTGGAAATTAAGTAAGCTTGTGCAACAAAGTTGCCAGTGTGCGTTTTTGTCTGGCAGTTTTATTGTGGCGACACTTTCACCATCCAAACTTCATCTGTTGATGATGAGATTTTCCAAAATTAAATTACACTTATAGACCTTTAATTTGATAGGTATTATAAAGGATTTCGATAAGTATACTAGGAGTTATGAATGTTTGAAGTAGACCATTAAAACTGGTCAGATTTTCTGGCAACAGGGAGAAAAAGAAAAACTGGGAAGTGTGTGCAATCTCACGGCTACTGAAAGTATTTTTCCCTTAAAATAGACTTAATAAGGGCTACAGAGAATTTTGGATCATCCCAATTGAATTTTTCTAGAATTAGTTATGATTTTTCAAAGTTCAGTGAAAAATCTGTCAGTTTTTGGTAAATGTGCGAAAATTCAAAGTTAAGAGTTTGGTAATAGAATTGGACCTTTAAGAATTGAGTTAAGCCTTTGGAGTAGCTTTAGCTCATTAGCATCATATTGGGCCTAATGTAGTGACCCTAATGGTAACCAACATAAGAGAATAATTTATGAAGAGTTGGACTAAGAAATAACTCATTGCCCATAAATTATAGGACTTGACACTTGCCCAGGACATTCAAAGCACGTCAACCAAGATCAAGATTTGGAAAAATTGTCAGGTAGTAACTTATCCCTCACATACTATGTGATATGTTATAT
Organism: Inga laurina; assembly: GCA_963855925.1. Taxonomy (NCBI): domain Eukaryota; kingdom Viridiplantae; phylum Streptophyta; class Magnoliopsida; order Fabales; family Fabaceae; genus Inga; species Inga laurina. Next base: position 53,879,274 of record OY979710.1, read on the forward strand.
GCATGTTTGTACCATTGTGAATTTAAGCATTCAGATGAGAAGGGCTCAGGCCCAGTAGAATTTCCCAGCGCTGTGGCAAGGGACGGTTGTCCTTGAATTGGTAACTTTATGCTTTCTGCATATTGTGAATTTATCTCTGAATGTTGAATATGTTGATTGTACTATAACTTTGGTTGACATGGCATGATATATGTGCATTTTATATGAGTGATATCTGTTACTACTGAGATTCATTGAATCTCACCCTATTTTTCCAAAACAAATTTTCAGCTCGGGCAAGTAGTTCCTCAGGCAAGAAGGTAAACGCGGGCGAATGAAGCAAAGGACTTAGAATTTAATTTTCCGTTGGTTATCTATTTGGAGTTGCATTTAATTTGTATTTAAGTGTGGTCAGTCTCATACTGACAAGATAGTAGACACGTAAATAAGCGCTTATGTATAATCAAACGCAAAGTGACATCCGAACCAGTAGTGGACAGCCGTCCATTTAGGGCCGTTAATTTATTATAGTAGTTTGGGTTCCAGCAGAGAATTTATTAGTAAAAACTCTGATATGAAGAAATGAACTTAAAACGGATGGCTTGAAATAAAATGAGACCAAATTTGAAAACAATTTTTGAAAAGATTTTTGAAAAACCCACTCAACACACTGTTTGATGGAACTTCCGCTGTTTACAAAAGATTATTGGTCTCCTTATTAAAGATAATACTGCACTTCAGCCATCCATACGCTTTGAAAACAAGGGTGTTACATTTATTGGTATCAGAGCATAAGTTCTTGGCCTAGAATAAAGTTCTCTGCTTATGTTAGTACAATTCATAAAATCTAACCCTTCATTAGTTGTTTTATGCTAGGGAAACATGTCTGATAGGAAAAGACAAAGAAGTAGTTCATCCCCGTCTGTTAACCAACCTCCTCTAGAGCATCGTATACCGGAGGGTAAACTTTATGTAGTCATTAATAAAGGGCAGCGTAGTGGAGGGAACGGACCAAGAGTGCGGCGTACGGCAAGGAAAAGAGTTCCCAACCATACGACAATAATGATAAAGGCTAGGCAGGATAGTCCTGGAATAGAACCATCTATAGGCGATACTAGTGATCCCAAGAATGACGAGAATTTTCAGGGTGCAGATTCTGATACTGAGTCTAGAGCCCCAGTGACTCAGTTATTCTTTGATCCACACCCAAACCATGAGCTATGGGAATGCTTTAAGGAATTATACTTGCTACGGTTCGATGAATCTATTTCCTCTATGATTCGATATATATCATTTTTCGGGCAAGTAAGGAACCTATATGGGCGAAGGGCTGATCTTGGGTTAGTGTTAACTGATGATATTTGGATCCAAACCACACTAGCCTACCTTCCTGATTTTACTGCTTGGATCAAAAGAAGAATGAGATCGTATTTTGGGGTCCTTTCGAGTTTGAGACTTTTATGGATCACATAGAATCATATGTGGTACAGAACATGGACTGGTAATGGTAGGGCCAGCTGGACTGGTTATGGAAGCACATAAAAGGCTACCTTTGTGTATATATTTAGCTGCTTTAGTTGCTTTTGTTGTAAATATGACCCCTTTAATATTATCATATGTATATCCTGTTGTACAATAGTATTTGAAGCTTAAGGAGTACATATATATATATACATGATAGGTGTCCTATTAATGGTGCAAATTTTCTTTGGTGATAGTGAAAAGAAATAATGGTGAGGGGTAGACCAAAGAAAAGACCTGTAGTGCCAGAAGTTGAGGAAGTCAGAAACCCACCAGACCCTATGCGGCAAGTTCTTGGAATATTGGCTCAATAGCAAACTATGATGCAAGAGTTACGTGAGGAAATGCGGGAATTAAAGGAAAAACATAAGGAAGATGAGGCACCACCTAAAGACACCGAGGTAAATGAAGACACTGAGGTGGATTCGGAGGAAGAGTCATCTGAGAATGGTGAACGATCTCATACCCTGGAGTCTAATCAGGGGATTCCTATTGTTCCAGCCTAAGAAGAAGAAGACCTCCAATACTGGATGCCTAAATTCATTAAGTACCAGCCTCCAGCATTCAGGGGAAAATTTGATCCACAAGCTGCTGAGGAATGGCTAACACGATTGGAGAAAATATTTGAGGTACTGGGGTGTCCTACAAAGATGAAAGCTAGAATGGCTATATATAAATTGGAGGGAGACGCTGACCGCTGGTGGAGAAATACAAAAATAATACTGAATGCACGAAACATTCCATTGAGATGGGAGTTATTCCAACATGAGTTCAATGAGAAATTCTTCCCAAGGTCCGTGAGGCTCACAAAGGAGAAAGAATTCCTGAATATACAACAAGGTGATATTGAGACTTTCGATGAGTACCTGTCCCGATTCACTCGGTTATCCCGTTACTCCTCTTATTTGCAATTTAGAGATGATGAGGAATGGAGCTCCGATATGTTAATTGGATGACTAAAGCCAGAAATGGAGGAGAAGCTAGTTGCCCAGCAATTTACCAAATTCAACAAAGCAGTAGAAGTATGCCGGCTGACAGAGGGTAACTTGAGGAGGGTGCATATGAGCAAAACTGTGAATAACAGAGGTGGATCTAGTCAGGGGAATACTTCTCAAAAACGAAAGGGGCAATGATTCTTTTTTAAGGGAAACAACAAAAAGCCCTTTCAATCTGAGAAGAAAGGCTATCAAGGTCCTCAAACACAGCAACCATGTCCTCGTTGCCATAAGACACACCCGGGTAGATCTTGTGAAGGGAAACTGATTTGTCATGCTTGTAAAAAGCCTGGACACTTTATCAAAGATTGTCCACAACGAGCAGCTGAGCCTAGGTCACAGAACTAGGGTAGAGTTTTTGCCATGACTCATGAGGAGGCCCAAAAATCACCAGAGATGATCCAAGGTACTATCCTCCTCCATGGTAATACTTTGCACGCATTGTTTGACTCGGGTGCTAGTCATTCTTTCATTTCATATGATTGTGCTAAACGATTGGGGCTAAGCATCTATAAATTGCCATATGACTTGATTGTATTGACGCCTATGGGTGTCAAAACTGTGACTGCTGATGTATGTCTAAGTTGTGTTACAAATATTGAGAGGTATGAATCTCTAATAGATCTAATTTGTTTGCCACTCCAACAACTGGAAGTCATATTGGGTCTAAACTGGTTGACGGTAAACAATGTGTTATTGGATTGCGGTAATAAGAGGGTAGTATTTCCAGAACCGCAAACAAAACTTGATGCTAGTCCAAACCTAAACCTTCTCTCTATGGCTGAAGCTAAAAAATGCCTAGGGAAAGGGTGTCAAGGGTATATAGTGTTTTTCTCTGTTCAGGTAGAGATAAATTTAACTCTTGAAAATGTACCTGTCGTGAATGAATTCCCGGAGGTTTTCCCAGAAGATATTATTGGGTTGCCTCCAGAAAGAGAAGTAGAGTTCACCATTGAAATCGCACCAGGAGCTGGATCTGTATCCAAAGCACCTTATAGAATGGCACCAAATGAAATGAAGGAACTAAAGAAGCAAATTGAAGAACTTCTGGAGAAGGGATTCATTCGACCCAGTGTTTCACCATGGGGAGCACCAGTATTATTTGTCAAAAAGAAGGACGGAAGCCTAAGGCTATGCATTGACTACAGAGAGTTGAACAAGGTGACAATAAAGAATAAATATCCGCTTCCTCGAATTGACGATCTCCTTGATCAATTGTCTGGATCTAGTGTGTTCTCGAAGATTGACCTGAGATCAGGTTATCATCAGCTGCGAGTAAAAGCTGAAGATATACCAAAAACAGCTTTCAGGACCAGATATGGTCACTATGAATTTTTAGTGATGCCCTTTGGCCTGACTAATGCACATGCCTTGTTTATGGACTACATGAACCGGATCTTTCGTCAGCATTTGGATCAGTTTGTGGTAGTCTTCATTGACGACATTCTGATTTATTCTAAAAATAGAGAAGAGCATGAGGAGCATCTGAGGATCGTACTAAGCATTTTGAAGGAAAAACAACTCTTTGCCAAACTCAGTAAATGTGAATTTTGGCTATCAGAAGTCAAATTTCTGGGTCATGTGATTTCAGAAGAAGGGGTCTCTGTTGATCCTAGTAAAGTAGAAGCAGTGTTAAACTGGAAGAGGCCAGAAACTGTTACAGAAATACACAGTTTTCTGGGTCTTGCCGGTTACTATCGCAGGTTCATACAGAATTTTTCTAGAATTGCCTTACCATTGACAAAGCTCACAAGAAAGAACCAATCATTTGTGTGGGATGAACGATGTGAAAAGAGCTTCACACAGCTGAAGGAGAGATTGACGACCACTCCAGTATTGATTATCCCAGATCCCCGTGAAACCTTCGTGGTGTATAGCGATGCTAGTAAACAGGGATTGGGATGTGTCCTTATGCAAAAAGGCAGAGTAGTGACGTATGCCTCTCGACAGCTGAAGACTCATGAATTGAATTACCCCACTCATGATTTGGAACTTGCAGCGATCGTGTTTGCTTTGAAGATATGGCGGCATTATCTGTATGGTACTACTGTAGAATTATACTGCGATCACAAAAGTCTCAAATATTTACATGACCAGAAAGAACTTAATATGCGGCAGAGGAGATGGATGGAGTTGCTGAAAGACTATGACCTGGAGATTAAATATCATCTAGGAAAAGCAAATGTTGTTGCCGATGCTCTTAGTAGGCAGGCGATGCAGGTGGCAGTCATGATGATACAAGAACATAAATTACTAGAGGAATTCAGGGATCTGAATCTGTCAAATCAAGTATTCCTAAACATGAATGTACCAAATAAAGTAGTTATTGCTAACTTCAATGTCAGTCAAGAGGAAAGTGGTCTGAGGGAAGAAATAGAAGAAGCTCAGAAGCAAGATGAGCAGGCCACGTCTATTCAAGAAATGATCATAATTGGTGAAAATCCAAACTATGATCTTTCACCAAGTGGGTTAGTCAGATACCAGAAGCGCGTATATGTTCCGCCAAAGGCTTATCTAAGGTGAAAAATTTTGGATGAGGCACATAAGAGTAAATATACTCTTCATCCAGGAGCAACCAAGATGTACCACAACTTGAAATCAGAATACTGGTGGCCAGGACTGAAAAGTGATGTAATCAAGTATGTTGCACGATGTCTCACCTGTCAAAAGGTAAAAATTGAACATCAACGACCATCAGGACTTCTGCAAAGCCCCGAAATTCCAGAGTAGAAGTGGGAGAGTGTTACCATGGATTTGGTGGTAGGATTACCCAAGATCAGAAACTGCGATGCAAAATGGGTAATTGTTGACTGATTTACAAAGTCAGCTCATTTCCTACCTATCAATGCTGGTTATTCTCCTAAGAAGTTAGCAGAAATTTATATAAAGGAGATAATCCGATTGCATGGTACGCCAAAGAGTATTATCTCTGATAGAGATCCTCGTTTCACATCTCGATTCTGGAAAGCTCTACATGAAGCATTAGGTACGAAGTTGAAATTTAGTACGGCTTATCATCCACAAACGGATGGGCAGTCAGAGAGGACTATACAGACACTAGAAGATATGCTGCGAGCATGTGTTATGGATTTCAAGGGGAATTGGGATCGTTTTCTTCCACTTGCCGAATTCGCTTACAACAATAGCTATCATGCGAGCATTCAAATGGCTCCATATGAAGCACTCTATGGAAGGAAATGCCAGTCACCTCTCTGCTGGATAGAATTATCTGAGAGAAAGTTGTATGGGCCAGATCTGATTGATCAGACTTCAGAACAAATAAAAACTATCAGAAAGAGACTCCTTACAGCACAGAGCAGACAGAAATGCTACGCTGACAAAAGAAGAAGACCTCTAGAATTTGAAGTTGGAGATCATGTATTCCTGAAAGTATCTCCAGTTACTGGAATCGGTAGAGCGATAAAGAGAAATAAGTTAAGCCCACGATATATTGGTCCTTTTGAAATTCTGATGAGAATTGGACCAGTGGCATACAAAATAGCTTTACCCCCAAACCTGAGTAGACTACATGATGTATTTCACGTCTCTCAGTTAAAGAAGTACCAACCAGACCCCGAGCACGTGATCGAGTATGAAGAAATTGAGGTACGAGAGAATAATACCTATGAAGTAGAGCCGGAGCAAATCATTGACCGACAAGAGAAACGACTTAGAAATCGAAGTATACAATTCGTGAAAGTGGTCTGGAAAGGTTTTTCTCCAAGAGAGGCAACATGGGAAATAGAAGAGGATATGAAGAAACGTTACCCGGAATTTATGTCTTTAGACGTGTAACAAATTTCGGGGACGAAATTTATTGTACGAGGGGAGAATTGTAATATCCCAAAAATTAGTAAAGGTTAAATTAATCAAAAAGAAAAATTTACATGGTGTTAAATTTAGTTTTTGGAAGTTAAAATCAAGGGCTAAGATTTTTGCTTGAAAAACAATTTTAAGAGGCAAATTGGACAACATTTACCTAACACTTATACAACTACCTACTCACACTACACCAAACACAAGAAGCTTCTATATGTGGACACAACATCATACTCTCTCCACTCTCTTAAGTTTCGGACAAGCACAAGTAGGAGGATAATATTTAATCAACTAAATTCTTCATCCATACACACACATTCCGTCAAGAAAAGAAAAAGAGATAGAAGGAGTTGGTCCACATGCCAACACACACAAGCACCCACACACATGTACACTACATCACACACACTCAATAAATTAATCAACACACTTTCCTTCAAAGCACAGAACAAGGAAGAGAAAGGAACAAGACATCACTATCAATTGTTTCTTCTCATAATTGGCCATTTAATTGAGACACTTTCCTCCCTCTCATTTCATTTCTATTCGGCTATATATGAGAGAGTAAGAGAAACAGAAAAGAAAATAGATAAAGAGAAAGAGAAGGTGGTGAACTTGAAGACGCGGAAACAAGGTAAGTGAGTATCACACAATCTCACTCTCTAAATCACTTTTCTTGCTGTTAGAGTGTTCATAAACATTGTTCCTCTTGATGAGAGCTTCAATTCTATGATCTCAGATTTCTCATATGAGGTGTTTTGTGTCAGTTAGTTAGCCGGAGTGCCGTCCGAATACCGAACCACTTGTAGGAACGTGAAGAGGTAAGCGTAGGTTTCATTTTGAACCGATTACTTCGTGTTTTCGTTGAGTTATTCCTTGTTCTTGAATCAACCACGTAATTCAACCAAGGGGTGTTTTTGAAGACTAAAGATGTTTTAAATCATATATAAGGTGATATATGATTATTAATGAAGTATTAGACTTGTTGGAGTTCAAAAGCACAAACTTGATTTTTGTTGTTTTGGGAGGCAGATTTCGGTTGGGGGATGAATCTTGTAGAAATAATTTTATTTTGGTATTTTTGAGCTTTCCATAGGATTCTACACGAAAAATTGTGTGGGAATAGGTTCTAGTTATAATTTTTGACAAACTGGTTTAAAGATTTAAAAAACTTGGAAATTAAGTAAGCTTGTGCAACAAAGTTGCCAGTGTGCGTTTTTGTCTGGCAGTTTTATTGTGGCGACACTTTCACCATCCAAACTTCATCTGTTGATGATGAGATTTTCCAAAATTAAAGTACACTTATAGACTTTAATTTGATAGGTATTATGAAGGATTTCGATAAGTATACTAGGAGTTATGAATGTTTGAAGTAGACCATTAAAACTGGTCAGATTTTCTGGCAACAGGGAGAAAAAGAAAAACTGGGAAGTGTGTGCAATCTCACGGCTACTGAAAGTATTTTTCCCTTAAAATAGACTTAATAAGGGCTACAGAGAATTTTGGATCATCCCAATTGAATTTTTCTAGAATTAGTTATGATTTTTCAAAGTTCAGTGAAAAATCTGTCAGTTTTTGGTAAATGTGCGAAAATTCAAAGTTAAGAGTTTGGTAATAGAATTGGACCTTTAAGAATTGAGTTAAGCCTTTGGAGTAGCTTTAGCTCATTAGCATCATATTGGGCCTAATGTAGTGACCCTAATGGTAACCAACATAAGAGAATAATTTATGAAGAGTTGGACTAAGAAATAACTCATTGCCCATAAATTATAGGACTTGACACTTGCCCAGGACATTCAAAGCACGTCAACCAAGATCAAGATTTGGAAAAATTGTCAGGTAGTAACTTATCCCTCACATACTATGTGATATGTTATATGCATGTTTGTACCATTGTGAATTTAAGCATTCAGATGAGAAGGGCTCAGGCCCAGTAGAATTTCCCAGCGCTGTGGCAAGGGACGGTTGTCCTTGAATTGGTAACTTTATGCTTTCTGCATATTATGAATTTATCTCTGAATGTTGAATATGTTGATTGTACTATAACTTTGGTTGACATGGCATGATATATGTGCATTTTATATGAGTGATATCTGTTACTACTGAGATTCATTGAATCTCACCCTATTTTTCCAAAACAAATTTTCAGCTCGGGCAAGTAGTTCCTCAGGCAAGAAGGTAAACGCGGGCGAATGAAGCAAAGGACTTAGAATTTAATTTTCCGTTGGTTATCTATTTGGAGTTGTATTTAATTTGTATTTAAGTGTGGCCAGTCTCATACTAACAAGATAGTAGACACGTAAATAAGCGCTTATGTATAAGCAAACGCAAAGTGACATCCGAACCAGTAGTGGACAGCCGTCCATTTAGGGCCGTTAATTTATTATAGTAGTTTGGGTTCCAGCAGAGAATTTATTAGTAAAAACTCTAATATGAAGAAATGAACCTAAAACGGATGGCTTGAAATAAAATGAGACCAAATTTGAAAACAATTTTTGAAAAGATTTTTGAAAAACCCACTCAACACACTGTTTGATGGAACTTCCGCTGTTTACAAAAGATTATTGGTCTCCTTATTAAAGATAATACTGCACTTCAGCCATCCATACGCTTTGAAAACAAGGGTGTTACATCTCTCTCTCTCTCTCTATATATATATATATATATATATGGGGGCTATTGTAAGTAAATGAAATCTCTGAATAAAACCATAGAATACTGTATTACTCCGCAATCAGTTAGTTTAAGTCTATGATACTCAGCCTTACACACACACACACACAAACAAATAATCCTTATCTACACTACAGATACATTTTTCACACTGGACTAACCGAGGCCTAATTAGCTAGCCCAATGGGCTTCTTATACAGATACTTTCAACACTCCCCCTCAAGTTTAGGGCGAAAGATATCTAAAGCTCCTAACTTGCTAAGCATTTTATTCCAAATCTCTTTTCCTATTGCCTTTGTGAAAATGTCAGCCTCTTGCTCACTAGTTTTTACATGCCTCAAACTAATCAGTCCATCCTGCAATTTATCCCTTACAAAATGCAAATAAACTTCAATATGCTTTGTTCTCTCATGGAACACTGGATTTGATGCTTTATATATTGTTGCACGGTTGTCACACTGAATCTCCACAGGTCTAGGTTAGTGTATTCCCAAATCTGTTAATAAACCAGTCACCCACACAATTTTTGATATAGTTGAGCCCAAGGAGCGGTATTCAGCTTCTGCTGAAGATCTTGAGACAATGTTTTGTTTCTTGGACTTCCACATGACAAGTGAACCTCCCAATTTGAGAAGATAACCTCACACGGACCTTCGTGTTGTTTTGCAGGCAGCCCAATCTGAGTCACAAAATGTAACATCCTAAATTTTATTCACCAAGAATATATTGTAATTATTATATATATTCAATGAAATGGTGAATATTTAAGGCCAAAAGAATTAAATATTGAAAATTAAAGGTTGAATAGTGTTTTCAGTGAAATCGCCTGTGAGGCAGTGAGATTGTCATATAGTTTTGGAAGACCAAATGATGACCAAAAATTATGAAATTTTATAGGGTGAAATTAGACATCCTAAGCTTTAATTTGATAGGTCATATGACTTAATTGAAACTATATACAAAAAGATATGAATTTTTGAAGTTTACCCAGCGAAATTGACTAATTTCTAGAGCAGCGATCAAAGATGTAAAATATGGGAATGAGATGATCCCAGACAGTAAAATTCCATATTTTTCCTTGAAACTAGACTCAATGAGGGTTCCATAGGCTTTGTAATCGCCTCAAAATGATGTCTACAAAATTAGTTATGATTTTTCAAAGTTAAGGCAGAAAATCTGCCAGAATTGGTATTATTCTGAAAATTTGAGAAATAAAGTAATCTTCCTTTTTCTTTTAATTATTTTAGAAATTTAGGGATGAAGGAGGAGAAGACAAGTGTCAAAATCCAATGAGGCCTAGTGTCAACACCACATGAAAGATGAGGGAGATAATTGTTGTGTCATAAGTCCTTACTTATGTCATAAGGTTAGGTGGCCAACTTTTGCACCAATTGACTTGAGTAAATGGAAGGAACGCTTGATTTAGTTGGAGCATAAGAGGGAGCACGTTTTTGGCCAACCAAGAGAGAAGGAAATGATAATTTAGGTTGAGTGTACACAAAAGGGAAGCATGGCAAGGTTGAGTGCACACAAAAGAGAAGTATGGTGCAAGCATGGAGGCAAGTATGGTGGTTGACATGTGTCACCATAACAACCTTAGATGTGATTTTTGGTTAAGTTGTAAAATTGGAAAAGCCATAACCCTAAGGGGTTATGCTGCCCAAAATCCTTTAAATCATGGTTATGAAGTGTTTAAATGAGTTAATCAAGGATTAGAAGTGAAAAAATACAAGTTTTGGAAGCTAAAACACAAAGCTCCATTTTTCTATTTTTCCCTTCAATATTTCGGCCAGACCAGATCTGCTAGTAGGAGTTGGATCTTCATGAAATAAATGGTTCCATTGGACTCAGTGGGCAAAAATAGGTGGGGTTACATTTGGGCACTTTTTCTGTAGAGGCCGAAAAAGCATATTTACGAAAACGCCACTGAAATCACTAAATAGGGGCTGTCAAGGTTATTTTCGTAATTTGACCGTGAATTTGGTGATTTTGATCCCGAAAATGGATTCCTTGGGCGAAAGTAAGTCAGAATAGCCTTAGTCAAAATTTTGGGAAAACGTGCCATCGGGCTGAGTTCCAGGGGCATTTTTGTAAATTTTTACCATAGACTAATATAACCACAATAAACACTATGGAAGAGTATAAAATGATACTTGGTTAGGTTATGACCTATTTCTGGTACATTTAATATTTTAGGACCGAGTCGGACGCCGGGACAGCACGCTTTTCGAGACACTATTAAATAGGGGATATCAAAGCTTTGAGGTAGGGACATTATCCTTCGTACACTATGCCATAAGTTATGTGATTATGTGGATGCCATTGTTTAGTAAATGTACTTTATTAATCAACATGATTTGCCGAGAGAAGGGCTGTTAGTGCCAGAGGTGCACTTACACTGGGAGTTGGCAGAAGTCCAACCGGTGTAGATTGTGGGGTCGGGCCCTACTCATGTATATATGACGATGATGTGTTTATGTTGTTCATTAATTTGTGCATACCTTGGCGCATGACATATTTACTTTTCGCATTTTCTATGAATGATATTATGTCTCTACGGAGATTCTTCGGAATCTCATCCTATTTTTAAATAAACCATTAATATTGATGATATATTAATATTTTCAAAAGATGAAAAAGAACATGAAATTCATTTAGAACAATTTGTAAAGATTATAGAAGAAAAAGGACTAAACATATCACCATCAAAAATGGAATTAAGAAAAGAAAAAGTAAATTTTCTAGGACAAATATTAACTAAGGATGGAATAGAGTTACAAGATCATATAAGTCAGAAAATATTACAATTTAAGAAAATAAATAATAAGAAAGATTTACAATCTTTTTTAGGCTTAGTAAACCAGGCTAGAAATTATATTCCCAATTTATCAGCATTAACCTCAAAAATATCTAAATTAGCAGGAGAAAAGACTATATGGAAATGGGATAGTAATATATAAAAAATAGTAGAAAATATAAAAGTTTTGTGTAAAGATTTACCAAAATTAACTATACCCTTAAAAGAAAATATAAGATGGATTATATATACAGATGCTTCTGACAATTATTGGGGAGCAGCTTTATATTATGAAGATGAAGAAGGAATTGAAAAAATAACTAGATATGCAAGTGGAAAATTTAATGATTCACAAAGTAGATATCATTCGAATTGGAAAGAATTATTAGCTGTTGTAAAAGCTATAGAAAAATTAGAATTATTCATAGTAAATAATAAATTTGTAATAAAGACAGATAATACACAGGTTAAACATTGGTTATCTAGAAGAATAAAACAAAATAAGTTAAGTAGTAAAATGTTGATTAAATGGCAAGCAGATTTATCTTATTATGATTATGAAGTTGAATATATTAAAGGGAAGAATAACCTAGTTGCTGATTATTTAAGCAGATGGAGCCAGTAAGCCGAATTGGCAGAAAAAGTCCTATAAATCAGACTAATAAGGAAGAAGAATCTTCCCCAGTGATGAATCAACTTATAATGAAGATGAATATTCTTGAAATGAATATGAGCCTATTAAGTAGTCAAGTTAGTACCAGTATACAAGGGTTAACAAGCTCTATATCTGGTATTAATGATTCTCTTAATGACATCTATATTCAGCTTGAGAATTTGAAGCTCTGTAAGGCTGATGCCAATCCACTTATAAGGACAGATGTCCAGACTTCGAATAAAGGCAAAGAGGTTGAACCTTATAAGCCTATTTTACCTATAATGGAGTCATCCACTCTAGGTGAGTCTTCTACTCACAACACTCAAAATATAATCGAGTCATTCGGACTTGAATCTCTGTTAACCTCTAATTCTTTATTAACCTCAACTCCAATAAGACAACCATCTCCAGAGACTTTAAATTTTTCTCAAATAATGAAGACCCAAGAAAAAGAAAAAGAGAAACCTTCCAATAATTCTCCTCCTCCGAAAGAACCAAATGCAGATATCTTTGAAATCTCAAAGCTCTATAATTTCTATAAAGTTATCATCAAAAAATTAAACCATCTTTCTTTATCCCATAAAACCATTAAATATGTATCTCATTATGCATTCAATAAAGCCATTATATACCCAGGAACTCCTCCAGGTATTGTTAGAACCTTGTATCAGTATGGATTAATTCAAAGTATATATCCTTCCTGGAATTTATCTGAAATAGCTGAATTACCTGAAAAATTTATAAAAGCTGTAAGAGATTACTATGATATAGTAACTCAACACCAAGTATTTATAAGGTGTTATTCAACTATAGCTGAAATCACTCCAGATCAATTTTACATGCCTATAAATCTTATTAGACTTGGAACTACCAAGAAGCCTTTGGTATATGAACCAGAAGTAAAAGAAGACATAACAGATGATGAAGACTTCCAGTTTCGTGTATCTAATATAAGGGCTTAAGACTACCATATAATATTCCAGGAGATGAATCGTATAAAGGTGGCGAATATGACTATAAATCCAGACAAAGAAGAGAAGATATATGTATGTTATTGTACAGATAAGACTTGTATGTATTCTCTTGGAAAGAAGCCAAAGAATGATAAGCAATTCGGGTTATGGTATGACCAAATAAAAAAGAATAAAATGGAAAATACTCCTGATACAGAAAGAAGAATTTGTCAAATAATTGGTGAATATCCAAATCATGAGTGTGAATACTGCCAAGAAGTCTGAGGGAAAGACAGGAACCCAAATATAACCATGGATCCAAGTTTACTGTAAAAGAAGTGTCGGCAGAAGAGTACAAATATAAGTGTCGGCAGAAGAGACCAAATGAAGAAAAGAAGAACGTGGCCGACAAGAGAAAAAGAATAGCACTCAGAATCTTATCTGTAATCTTTTACTTTAAGCAATGTAATCTTTTCTTGTATAATCCATTATCAGATTATCTGTAAAGTAGAATTGTCGGTTTGTAATCAGAGTTGATCACTCGACTCTATAAATACTCATGTAAGCCTCTCAGTAAGACACCACTCTTGTAATACATTGCAATCACTTTTGAATGCAAAGTACTCCTTCCAGAAATTCTCTCTCTTGTGTTTGTGAGTTGTGTGAAAGGTTCTCCGTAGTAGCTGCAACAAATATTATCTTTAATCAACTTTTATTGAAGAGTAACCAGGTATGAGGGGCTAAACTCCTTTAGGGATCTAAGGGGGAAATTTTATTCGATCATAAGGGAAGTATTATAGATTATGTTACTGGGCAAAATAAAAAAAAAATCTTTTTTAATTTTAGGATGAGATAAATGAAAGTAAGATGAATACGCCTCCAGTAGGAAACGAAGGAAGGCTGTGCTGTTATGGTCTGAAGGGAGAAGGTCGAGATTCCAAATTATGAATTCTCTGTGTGAGATTCGAAAGGAATTCTCTGTAAAAGGTCCATGTATGAAAGAGGACATGGTTCCTTCTGAAACCTGGATCATTTTCGGTCAAACCTCATCTTAGTTTTATTTATTAAATCTTCTTAGTAAATATCTGTACAGACTTTGATTTTGCAAATGTGGTCCTGTTTATATTTAAATTCCGCAAAAATGCATGCTGCCCAGGTCTGCATAAGCTATGGTATCAGAGCTTATGGTTCGATAAAATGGAACTTTTAGATCCCTATTAATTTTCATACTACTTTCGTTATCTTTTTTACTGATATAAGAGCTTTAAATTTTGCTATAAATTGTTAATAGAATAGTTAAATTTATAGTTTACAATCTTATAATTGATAATTGTAGAAATATAAGATGAATATTATAAGAAAATTAGAACCTAGAATGTATGAAGTAGAAATAAATAACTTACCTGTAAGTTCTCATTTACATCTAATAGGAAATCAAGAAGAAACTTGTATATTTACACCCTTTATGCCAGGAGGGAATGGAGATAATATATGGAATCTAATGAATTGGAATAATATGTATATGATGAAACAATTAGGTACATATATAAATCCAAATATTTATGATCTAATGGAGATATACAATTTAGAAGAAATATTAGAAATGGTCCCAGAAGATATAAAAGAAAAAGTAAAATTAGAAAAACCCAGTAATAGGAAAGAAAGATTAGAATTTTTAAGTCAATCTTTAGAAGAAAGAATATATAATATGAAAAAGAAAATAGATAGTAATTCCGAAGATTTAAAAATAATAAAATCAAATGTGAAAAACCATAATGAATTCTTTAGGAGTAACAGATATGGAAATAGAAGAACCCGAAATAAAACATACAAATGAACTATTAGAACCAATAATTAATAAACACCGAAAATTAAATATGATGAAAGCTTTGGAAGAAATGGAGAAATTAGAAAATACTAAAGAAAAGATATATAAACAAAACATGGATGAAAATGTAAGACAGACTAGATTAATAGCCGAACAAATAATGAAAGGACAACAAATAATGAATAATAATTTATGGACTATAAATGATAAATTAACCAATTTAGGAATTACAGAAGAAGAGAAAAAACAATTATTAGAAATAACAAAAGGTAAAGCTAAAAGAGAAAGTTATGAAAAGAATGAAGAAATTGAAGAAGGAAGTAAAATTGCAGAAATAATATATTCTAAGGATATAATAGATATTTTTAATATATATAATCCACAAATAAAAATGATGAATGTAATAGATGAGGAAGATGATGAAATCGAACAATTAATGGGATTAGAAGAGCAGGAACTAGAACAAATTCAAAAAGATTTTAGAAATGTAACAACTATTAGAGGAAATATAGAAGATTATAAAGAACTAAATGTTGGGATGGGTATACATGAACAAGGTGATGCAAGTGCAAGTAAAAAATCAGAAGAAGACTCATCTAAGATAAGAACAGAATATGATTATAATAAACATAAAGAAAAAAGAGAAAATGAAATAGATAAAGAAGAATTACCACATGATAAGAAAACAGAAAATCAAGAATTTGACATAAGATTTGAAACACCAAGAGGAAAAGGATTTACACCAACACCTATAGATCAATATGAAAGTAAAAGTATACCAGTATCTGGAATATGGTTAAATTTAGACTGTGTATTAGACCCTGAAAAAATAATAGAAGAATGGTCGAGAGCAACTATAATAGCATTAATAGGAAGAAATAATTTAGATGTTCAATCAACTAATTTACTTATAGAATCAACATTTTTAGGAAATGTATATTATTGGTGGAGAAGTCAAGAAGAAAGTTGGAGAAATCAAATAAGACAAATAGCAAAAGAAGAGTATAATAGTAGAAAAGAATATTATGTTAAATTAGTAAAAAGATATGAATATGTACTTAGAACAGAATTCGTAGGAAGAAGTAATACATTAGAGGAACAAATAACTAGTAACGAAGCTATAAAAAGATTATATCAAATAGAAATTTGCTCACTAGAACCAAAATACTTAAATCCTTATATATGCGAATTCCAGAAATATTATTATGAAATAAAAGAAAATCCAGAAATGAAAAGAATAAAATATTTAGAACTTTTTTTATAGAAAATTGCCAAAACTAATAAGAGATGAAATAATAGATGATTATGCTAAGATATTTAAAGAAACCCCAGAATTAATACCTTATATAGATTCCTTAGGAAAAAGAATAGATTATTTAAGAAATTACCTATCTGAAAAATGTAAACAAGCATGGAGAAATATGAAATATTATAAACAGAATAAATTAATATTAAGATGTGGAGAATATGAAAAACCTCATAGATGGGGATGTAAAGATGAAAATAAGAAGACGAGAAGAAAATATAAAAAAGGAAAATATGAAAACAAATACAAAAATAGAAAATGGAAACCAATGAAGAGATATAATAAATATAGATATAAATTTAAAAAATATCCAAAAGAAAAGTTTTATAAGAAGTACAAACCTAAGAAATATTTTAGAAAATATTTTAAGAAAGGAAATAAAATAAATTATAATAAACAACCTAGAAAATGTAGATGTTATAATTGTGGAAAATTAGGTCATATATCGACAGAATGTAAAGAACCAAGAGATAAGAAATTTATGAATATATTAGAACAAGCCCATGAATATGAATTAGAACCTTTAGAATTTGATGAAGAAATATATAGTGATATAGATAATCCTGGAATAGAAATATATAAAATAAAATTAGTAAGTGAAAATGAAGAAGATAATGAATCAGAATCAGAAGAATCAGAATCAGAAATAGAATATTTAAGCTCAGAAGAAGAAGAATTTAAACTCTATATGATGAAAGGAAAAGAAGTAGAAGGAGTAAAGGAAGAGGATGAATATGAAACTTATGAAGAACATAGAAATACATCAGAAGGAAGTGTAGAAAAAAGATTAACATTTAATGTGAAACAATATGAAAAAATAAAAGACATGAAATTAAATTTAAAACCAGACCAAATAGTTAATGAAACTTTTATAAATAGAGTAAATAGGATAATAAAATCAAAAAAGGATATCAAAAGTCAATGTGTAATATTACAAAAGAAACATCCTATAGAATCAACCTTGACAGAAGGAATATTAAGAATACCATTAATAAGTAAAGGATTAATAGAAAATGAAATATCTAAACTACCTTTTAAAGAAGAAGTTACTGAAATCTATATTGCAGGAGTACAATTATTAGTAAAAGCCTATTTTAAAGAAGGAATAGATTCACCTATAGAATTATTAATAACAGATGGAAGGATAATAAGTAGTGTACAAGACAGTGTATTAGGAATGTTAACAGGAAATTTAATATATCAAAAATTAAAATTTACTTTAAATACTAATTTTGCAATATCAATAAATGATGAACATATAGATCAATCAATAATGGTATATCATAAGTTAAAAGGAATAAAATTATTAGAAGGAGCTAAAACTATAAGTATAACAGCAATGGTAGGACTAGTATTCACAAATGAACATAAAATATATAATAAGTCGATAGGAAGAGTAAGTATAGAAAAACAATTTATGCCTATATTAAAAGAAGTAAAGACAGATCCTATAAATATAACTTTACCAGAATTATTGGAAATAGAATTAGATAAAACCGTAAGTATTCATGATAATAGAGGAAAAAGATCAATAGCAAATAATAATTTAGGTAATAGATCATTAAAAATAAATACATTATATGAACCTTTACAAATAAATCCAAGAAAAAGTACTGATATAGCTAGTAGCAGTAGATTAGCAGAAATGTCTTTAGTAAATCCTATAAAACCAGAATTAGTTGAAATAAATAAGAGAATAACAAGTTTAGATATAACAAAGGAAAATAGACAAAATAAAATAATAATAGAAATAAAAAAGAATGGAATTTGGCAAGAAATAATAGCATTAATAGATGAAAATACAGAGATAAGTAAGATAGAAGTAGGATATACAGAAAATAATTATGAAGAAACAGATGAAGGTATAAAAACAGATATATTATTAAGATTTAATAAGAGAGATGTAATACAATTAATCTTATGGGTAGAGCAAGATTCGAATAAGTCATACAAGATAACCTTAGGAAAAGATTTCTTAGAAAAAGTAAAACCTTATAGAATCCAACAAGATAGAATAATCTTTAACATAAACTATCAAACAATTATAATCCAAAAATTAATATGATGATAAACACACATTACACAGCAAAAATAATAAGAGTAATATTAGCAGAGGATAATAGTAAAGATTATTATTACATAGATAATGAAAAAATAGTAATACCAAAATCTGATAAGTCAATGATGAATCATATAATTCACCAAATAAATAAATGCAATGAAAAAGAAAAAAGACAATTAAGGATAGTATATAAAAATCAACCACAAGATTTTGCAGAAGCTTATAATGCAGTAGTAAATAATATGATGAATAGAAATGATATTAAAAAAGAATTAAAGAAAAGATTAAAAGTATTATCTAGATCTTGAATGAATAAAAAGATAACACTATATGATGACAATAATTGGTATTATTTTGAAAATAATATAGGAATAAAAATACCTAAAATAGAAAAAAGGTTAATGAGAAAATTTATTAATAAATTAAGACAATGGGATGAGATACAAGAACAAGCATTAAGATTAGCATTACAAGACATAGATAATAGACAAGTAAGGGTGAGATTGATACAGTATCAAATAAATAGAATGCATTATAGATATGAAGTAGAAGATGAATTTAAAAAACAATTAAATTTGTTATCAAGAGTTTAAATGAATACAAGGATTACACTTTATGATGAGAATAATTGGTTTTATAATAATAAAAAAATACCTAAAATTAATAAAGGATTATTAAGGTATTTAATACATAAACTAGATAAAGGAAATAGATTAGAACATATAATTAATGGACCAATATTAGAACAATTACAATATCATGACAGAGAATATATACAAATGGTCAATATAATTATAAGTAGAAAAAGGAGAAGAAGAAATATCAAAAGGGAATTAAAAAGACAATTAGATTTATTATCTAGAGTTTAATATGGGAGATATTCATATGCTAAATGAAGAATTGAGAAATAAAAGTAGACTGATAATAGATGGAGAATATTGGGCATATAAGAAAAGAGAATATATAACTGTAATACCAAAAAATGATAAGAGTTTTTTAAGAATGATAATTAAAAGATTAAACAAAACCTATAAATGGGAAAATAGAAGATTAAACTTTATATATGACAATCATTATTTATTGTATGAAGAAGAATATACTAGAGTAATGAGAGAAAGACAAGATAGAAAAGAAATTAAGAAAACATTAAAAGAACGATTAGAAATGTTGTCTAGAATATGAGTAGACCCTTATACTACATACTTATAAAATTTATATATGCTAAATATAGAGCTAGAAAATATCATGCTTTAGTAGACACTGGAGCAAACTTAACTGTAGCAAAATACAATGTATTACCACCAGAATTGTGGAAAAGAAAAAAAAAATGTTAAGAATGGAAAGTGCAGGAAAAGAAATTCATATGTTAGAATTAGAAGCAAAAGATGTAAAAGTTCAAATAGGAAGCTATGAATTAGTAATAAAAGAATTAAACCAATATAATGAACCCTCTTGTGATGTAATTTTAGGATTAGATTTTTTAGAACAATATTTTCCTATACATATGATTAGTAAAGCCTTAATATTAACTACACCATGTAAACATGAAGCTTGGGGTATTAGAATAACTAGGCCATATAGAAGAAATGATGAAAAATTTCAGAAAAAGAATAATGAATACGAGGTACAGTTTTTACAAAATAATAACCCAGTAGAAATACAACATATGTTAGCAAATTTAAATATTATAGAGATAAAAACTATAGAGCAGAAAATTATAGATAATTATAGTGATAATCCTTTAATACATTGGGAAAAGTCTAAGCCTATGGCAAAAATAGAATTAAAAGATTATAGTAAAGAAATAAATTGTAAACCCTCTTATGCATGGACAAAAGAAGATAGGAAATAATTTATAATTTATTTCCTATCTTCTTTTGTCCATGCATAAGGTTTACAATTTATTTCTTTACTATAATCTTTTAATTCTATTTTTGCCATAGGCTTAGACTTTTCCCAATGTATTAAAGGATTATCACTATAATTATCTATAATTTTCTGCTCTATAGTTTTTATCTCTATAATATTTAAATTTGCTAACATATGTTGTATTTCTACTGGGTTATTATTTTGTAAAAACTGTACCTCGTATTCATTATTCTTTTTCTGAAATTTTTCATCATTTCTTCTATATGGCCTAGTTATTCTAATACCCCAAGCTTCATGTTTACATGGTGTAGTTAATATTAAGGCTTTACTAATCATATGTATAGGAAAATATTGTTCTAAAAAATCTAATCCTAAAATTACATCACAAGAGGGTTCATTATATTGGTTTAATTCTTTTATTACTAATTCATAGCTTCCTATTTGAACTTTTACATCTTTTGCTTCTAATTCTAACATATGAATTTCTTTTCCTGCACTTTCCATTCTTAACATTTTTTTTTTCTTTTCCACAATTCTGGTGGTAATACATTGTATTTTGCTACAGTTAAGTTTGCTCCAGTGTCTACTAAAGCATGATATTTTCTAGCTCTATATTTAGCATATATAAATTTTATAAGTATGTAGTATAAGGGTCTACTCATATTCTAGACAACATTTCTAATCGTTCTTTTAATGTTTTCTTAATTTCTTTTCTATCTTGTCTTTCTCTCATTACTCTAGTATATTCTTCTTCATACAATAAATAATGATTGTCATATATAAAGTTTAATCTTCTATTTTCCCATTTATAGGTTTTGTTTAATCTTTTAATTATCATTCTTAAAAAACTCTTATCATTTTTTGGTATTACAGTTATATATTCTCTTTTCTTATATGCCCAATATTCTCCATCTATTATCAGTCTACTTTTATTTCTCAATTCTTCATTTAGCATATGAATATCTCCCATATTAAACTCTAGATAATAAATCTAATTGTCTTTTTAATTCCCTTTTGATATTTCTTCTTCTCCTTTTTCTACTTATAATTATATTGACCATTTGTATATATTCTCTGTCATGATATTGTAATTGTTCTAATATTGGTCCATTAATTATATGTTCTAATCTATTTCCTTTATCTAGTTTATGTATTAAATACCTTAATAATCCTTTATTAATTTTAGGTATTTTTTTTATTATTATAAAACCAATTATTCTCATCATAAAGTGTAATTCTTGTATTCATTTAAACTCTTGATAACAAATTTAATTGTTTTTTAAATTCATCTTCTACTTCATATCTATAATGCATTCTATTTATTTGATACTGTATCAATCTCACCCTTACTTGTCTATTATCTATGTCTTGTAATGCTAATCTTAATGCTTGTTCTTGTATCTCATCCCATTGTCTTAATTTATTAATAAATTTTCTCATTAACCTTTTTTCTATTTTAGGTATTTTTATTCCTATATTATTTTCAAAATAATACCAATTATTGTCATCATATAGTGTTATCTTTTTATTCATTCAAGATCTAGATAATACTTTTAATCTTTTCTTTAATTCTTTTTTAATATCATTTCTATTCATCATATTATTTACTACTGCATTATAAGCTTCTGCAAAATCTTGTGGTTGATTTTTATATACTATCCTTAATTGTCTTTTTTCTTTTTCATTGCATTTATTTATTTGGTGAATTATATGATTCATCATTGACTTATCAGATTTTGGTATTACTATTTTTTCATTATCTATGTAATAATAATCTTTACTATTATCATCTGCTAATATTACTCTTATTATTTTTGCTGTGTAATGTGTGTTTATCATCATATTAATTTTTGGATTATAATTGTTTGATAGTTTATGTTAAAGATTATTCTATCTTGTTGGATTCTATAAGGTTTTACTTTTTCTAAGAAATCTTTTCCTAAGGTTATCTTGTATGACTTATTCGAATCTTGCTCTACCCATAAGATTAATTGTATTACATCTCTCTTATTAAATCTTAATAATATATCTGTTTTTATACCTTCATCTGTTTCTTCATAATTATTTTCTGTATATCCTACTTCTATCTTACTTATATCTGTATTTTCATCTATTAATGCTATTATTTCTTGCCAAATTCCATTCTTTTTTATTTCTATTATTATTTTATTTTGTCTATTTTCCTCTGTTATATCTAAACTTGTTATTCTCTTATTTATTTCAACTAATTCTGGTTTTATAGGATTTACTAAAGACATTTCTGCTAATCTACTGCTACTAGCTATATCAGTACTTTTTCTTGGATTTATTTGTAAAGGTTCATATAATGTATTTATTTTTAATGATCTATTACCTAAATTATTATTTGCTATTGATCTTTTTCCTCTATTATCATGAATACTTACGGTTTTATCTAATTCTATTTCCAATAATTCTGGTAAAGTTATATTTATAGGATCTGTCTTTACTTCTTTTAATATAGGCATAAATTGTTTTTCTATACTTACTCTTCCTATCGACTTATTATATATTTTATGTTCATTTGTGAATACTAGTCCTACCATTGCTGTTATACTTATAGTTTTAGCTCCTTCTAATAATTTTATTCCTTTTAACTTATGATATACCATTATTGATTGATCTATATGTTCATCATTTATTGATATTGCAAAATTAGTATTTAAAGTAAATTTTAATTTTTGATATATTAAATTTCCTGTTAACATTCCTAATACACTGTCTTGTACACTACTTATTATCCTTCCATCTGTTATTAATAATTCTATAGGTGAATCTATTCCTTCTTTAAAATAGGCTTTTACTAATAATTGTACTCCTGCAATATAGATTTCAGTAACTTCTTCTTTAAAAGGTAGCTTAGATATTTCATTTTCTATTAATCCTTTACTTATTAATGGTATTCTTAATATTCCTTCTGTCAAGATTGATTCTATAGGATGTTTCTTTTGTAATATTACACATTGACTTTTGATATCCTTTTTTGATTTTATTATCCTATTTACTCTATTTATAAAAGTTTCATTAACTATTTGGTCTGGTTTTAAATTTAATTTCATGTCTTTTATTTTTTCATATTGTTTCGCATTAAATGTTAATCTTTTTTCTACACTTCCTTCTGATGTATTTCTATGTTCTTCATAAGTTTCATATTCATCCTCTTCCTTTACTCCTTCTACTTCTTTTCCTTTCATCATATAGAGTTTAAATTCTTCTTCTTCTGAGCTTAAATATTCTATTTCTGATTCTGATTCTTCTGATTCTGATTCATTATCTTCTTCATTTTCACTTACTAATTTTATTTTATATATTTCTATTCCAGGATTATCTATATCACTATATATTTCTTCATCAAATTCTAAAGGTTCTAATTCATATTCATGGGCTTGTTCTAATATATTCATAAATTTCTTATCTCTTGGTTCTTTACATTCTGTCGATATATGACCTAATTTTCCACAATTATAACATCTACATTTTCTAGGTTGTTTATTATAATTTATTTTATTTCCTTTCTTAAAATATTTTCTAAAATATTTCTTAGGTTTGTACTTCTTATAAAACTTTTCTTTTGGATATTTTTTAAATTTATATCTATATTTATTATATCTCTTCATTGGTTTCCATTTTCTATTTTTGTATTTGTTTTCATATTTTCCTTTTTTATATTTTCTTCTCGTCTTCTTATTTTCATCTTTACATCCCCATCTATGAGGTTTTTCATATTCTCCACATCTTAATATTAATTTATTCTGTTTATAATATTTCATATTTCTCCATGCTTGTTTACATTTTTCAGATAGGTAATTTCTTAAATAATCTATTCTTTTTCCTAAGGAATCTATATAAGGTATTAATTCTGGGGTTTCTTTAAATATCTTAGCATAATCATCTATTATTTCATCTCTTATTAGTTTTGGCAATTTTCTATAAAAAAAGTTCTAAATATTTTATTCTTTTCATTTCTGGATTTTCTTTTATTTCATAATAATATTTCTGGAATTCGCATATATAAGGATTTAAGTATTTTGGTTCTAGTGAGCAAATTTCTATTTGATATAATCTTTTTATAGCTTCGTTACTAGTTATTTGTTCCTCTAATGTATTACTTCTTCCTACGAATTCTGTTCTAAGTACATATTCATATCTTTTTACTAATTTAACATAATATTCTTTTCTACTATTATACTCTTCTTTTGCTATTTGTCTTATTTGATTTCTCCAACTTTCTTCTTGACTTCTCCACCAATAATATACATTTCCTAAAAATGTTGATTCTATAAGTAAATTAGTTGATTGAAAATCTAAATTATTTTTTCCTATTAATGCTATTATAGTTGCTCTCGACCATTCTTCTATTATTTTTTCAGGGTCTAATACACAGTCTAAATTTAACCATATTCCAGATACTGGTATACTTTTACTTTCATATTGATCTATAGGTGTTGGTGTAAATCCTTTTCCTCTTGGTGTTTCAAATCTTATGTCAAATTCTTGATTTTCTGTTTTCTTATCATGTGGTAATTCTTCTTTATCTATTTCATTTTCTCTTTTTTCTTTATGTTTATTATAATCATATTCTGTTCTTATCTTAGATGAGTCTTCTTCTGATTTTTTACTTGCACTTGCATCACCTTGTTCATGTATACCCATCCCAACATTTAGTTCTTTATAATCTTCTATATTTCCTCTAATAGTTGTTACATTTCTAAAATCTTTTTGAATTTGTTCTAGTTCCTGCTCTTCTAATCCCATTAATTGTTCGATTTCATCATCTTCCTCATCTATTACATTCATCATTTTTATTTGTGGATTATATATATTAAAAATATCTATTATATCCTTAGAATATATTATTTCTGCAATTTTACTTCCTTCTTCAATTTCTTCATTCTTTTCATAACTTTCTCTTTTAGCTTTACCTTTTGTTATTTCTAATAATTGTTTTTTCTCTTCTTCTGTAATTCCTAAATTGGTTAATTTATCATTTATAGTCCATAAATTATTATTCATTATTTGTTGTCCTTTCATTATTTGTTCGGCTATTAATCTAGTCTGTCTTACATTTTCATCCATGTTTTGTTTATATATCTTTTCTTTAGTATTTTCTAATTTCTCCATTTCTTCCAAAGCTTTCATCATATTTAATTTTCGGTGTTTATTAATTATTGGTTCTAATAGTTCATTTGTATGTTTTATTTCGGGTTCTTCTATTTCCATATCTGTTACTCCTAAAGAATTCATTATGGTTTTTCACATTTGATTTTATTATTTTTAAATCTTCGGAATTACTATCTATTTTCTTTTTCATATTATATATTCTTTCTTCTAAAGATTGACTTAAAAATTCTAATCTTTCTTTCCTATTACTGGGTTTTTCTAATTTTACTTTTTCTTTTATATCTTCTGGGACCATTTCTAATATTTCTTCTAAATTGTATATCTCCATTAGATCATAAATATTTGGATTTATATATGTACCTAATTGTTTCATCATATACATATTATTCCAATTCATTAGATTCCATATATTATCTCCATTCCCTCCTGGCATAAAGGGTGTAAATATACAAGTTTCTTCTTGATTTCCTATTAGATGTAAATGAGAACTTACAGGTAAGTTATTTATTTCTACTTCATACATTCTAGGTTCTAATTTTCTTATAATATTCATCTTATATTTCTACAATTATCAATTATAAGATTGTAAACTATAAATTTAACTATTCTATTAACAATTTATAGCAAAATTTAAAGCTCTTATATCAGTAAAAAAGATAACGAAAGTAGTATGAAAATTAATAGGGATCTAAAAGTTCCATTTTATCGAACCATAAGCTCTGATACCATATATATCTATATATATATACATATATATGTATATATATATATATGTATGTATATATATATTGTGAAACTAAACGATAAAGAGCAAGTAATGCTCATGCTGTTCACTTTCTAGGACTCTCTAACAACAAAACCATTGAGTTTGAGAAGTAGCTATGCCTCCAGTTTCTGTTGTGCCACATAGAGGGTTTCTTTTTCCCATTTAAAAAAAAAAAAAAAAGTTAAAAGCTTCGGTTTTGGAGGAAAAAATAATGGATCCTGTATACAGGTGGACAAACTGATTAATCTTTTGTTATTTTCACGGTTTTATAGTGAGGGGCGAATCTAAACATTGCTCAAATATATTTCAGACGATATAGGATATATAACGCTGGCAAAAAAAAGATATAGGATATATGACACTCGCCTTTTCCCCTCAAATTTTCAAATTGAACTATCCCCTTCTCCAATAAAAAATGCATTATCTTCTTATAAATTGCACTAACATTTATATCAATGATTAAATTATTCATATTGCTTATTTATATATATATATATATATATAATAAAACGATGGAGTCTTTTTTTCCCCCAACAAAACGAGTCTTCTTTATTTAAATAATAATAATAATAATAATAATAAGAAACTAATTTTTTTTGCTATAATATAAGCACTACAAAAAAACATGGAATTTGCGACGGAATTTAATTCCGTCGGAAATTCTGTCGGAAAATTTTCCGATGGAATTTTTTCCGTCGCAAAATTTGCCACGGACAATATTCTGTCGGAAATTCTGACCTTTGCCACGGAAAATTCCGTCGGAAATTTCCGACGGAATTTCAGACGTAATTGAATTCCGTCTCCCGTCGGAAATTCCCTCTCAATTACCGAAAAATTTATTATTTTTAATTAATATTTTAAAAATTTAAAAATATTAATTAAAATTCCGTGGAAAAATTTAAATTTTTTTTTTTAATTATTTAATATTTTAAAATTTATTTAATTTAATTAAAAAAAATTATTTTTATAAAATTTATTATTTTTAATTTAATTTTTATTATTATTTTCTAATTTCTAAAATATTTTTAATTTTCAATCGAAGGTTTTGGTCCTTATAGGGGCAAAATAGTCATATAAAAAATAAAATTGATTAGTTATTAATTTATATTAGTAAATAAAATAGTAGGTAATAATTACTTATTAGTTATTAATTAATGTTAATAAAAATTTAATTTTAGAAATTAAAAAAATATGCACATAAGATTATATATATAATTGTGTGTAATAATAGAACACCAAAGCAGTCGAGCTCATCCGATAGGCATTGCGCGCGTACGGACGAGGTCGTGGGTTCGAACCAAAGGATGGGCAAGTTGAGTTGCATTTCCAGGAAATATGAGGTTGCGACACGTGACGAAGGGAGGTTGCGACACGTGGTGGAGGGAGGTTGCGACACGTGGCAGACAGAGGTTGCGACACGTGGCGGATCTGGGGTCGACGACAAGGTGGATGCCGCCGGAGATGCCACGCGCTGTCGCCGACGATGAGGGGGCGATTGCCGGAGTTGCCAAGTGGATTTTTAAAATTTAAAAAAAAAAATTTTGCGACGGAATTTGCGACGGAAATGAATTCCGTCGGAAGTTGAGAGGGAATTTGCGACGGAATATTCCGTCGGAAATTGAGAGGGAATTTGCGATGGAATAGATTCCGTCTCAAATTGAGACGGAACTAATTTCCGTCGCAAATGTCCGTCGCAAATTCCGTCGGCAATTACGACGGAAATAAATTCCGTCGGAAATTTCCTACAGAATCTGAATTCCGTCGGAAAATTTTTTGTGACGCTGTTATTACCTACGGAATCAATTCCGTCTCAAATTCCGTCGGAAACTCTAATTCCGTCGCAAATTCCGTCTCAAATTCCGTCGCAAATTCAGTATTTTTTTGTAGTGAAGAAACTAATTTTTTTGTTATATAATATAAGAAACTGATTAATGAAAGGGTCTATATAAAATAATTTATTATATGATATAAATATATATATATATATATATATATATATAAAATTAAAGTGGACCACAGAACTGAAGCATGCATATTACTCCATATTTGTCCTCAGACTACTAATCATCAAACATCTCAAGCATGCACATTAAAGCTGACCCCTAAAGTTACCTCCTTTGCCACCAGTTATATATAGTTATACATACATATATATATAAAGACACAGACAGACAGACATTATTTATATCCGTTGAATTAATTCGTTAATTCATCAACCAGAATTCTGAAATGCAACAATATAAATATGAACCATATATATGTTTTGCAGACAGCACATAGATTCCGCGGATCCAATGAAAAGATTCTAACGAGACAATCTATATTACGCATACGCTTCCGCATATACAGATTTATGTTACCCATCATAAATACATATATGCATGATAATTGGAGAAAAGAGGGAGGAAAATTTATCAAGCTTCAATTCTTGTCTGTTTTATTATCCACCTTCATTTCGATTTTATTTTCCCCTTTTCTCCTCTCTCTCTCTCTCTCTCTCTCTCTCTCTCTCTCTCTCTCTATATATATATATATATATATATAGTATATATAGAGCTAGCGGCAAAAATACTAAAATTATCCAAATTTTACATCCTATGGGAGACTCCATCAACGCTATCCATCTTGGTCAACTTATTTCTACCTTCTGCTCTTCAACGATCAACTTGACAATAACAGTCATTGGTCATATTTTAATTGGTAGCCTAGCAAATTGTTAATATATATATATATAATATATATATATATATATATATATATAGATTAATTAAGAAGTGATGAATAGAAATTTTTCTTTTTATAATCTAGATTGGCGAGAGAGGGGGAGGGAGGTTGAGAAATAGCGCGCGCGCGCGCGCGCGTGTGTGATAGAGAAGAATCTAAACAAATGGAGAGAAGAATGTATAAATGAAGGTTGAGAAGAATAATGAGAATGCATGAGTCAAAAGCATTCAAAAGGAGCAAGACTCACTCTCTCTCTCTCTCGATATATAGAGTTCCCAAACTAAATTCAGTTGGTGGGAATCTTTAGTAGCAGAAGGAAAAGAAGCAAGAAAGATGCAAAGACAAGTAAAAGGGAGTGCATGGAAACGCATGTAAAACGGAAAAAATGCAACTCTCATTCATAACATAAAACAGCCATGTGTGACCCACAAAAGTTTCGGCTTCTTCCCCCAGTTCCTGAAACTGATAGTATCCACAAGTTAACTAAACTAATTCCACATCCTCCATTTTTAGCATCATTAATTAATTACCTTCTCATAAAAACCAAACCTTCATCTCCATCTCCTACCTCATAATATCATCACATTTTAATTTCAACCACCTTACCCTTAAACCTTTCATTTTTAGTGAATTAAACAACTGTTTTGGCGGATAATGGAAATGGAATTAATTAATTAATTCACTTCACCAACACTGATATAATCTAATCTGATGATGAGACGAACGTAAATACTTGATATTTAATTCAAACACTAGCACACAAACCAGAAGATTAAAGTCGAATACTTGGTTTTTTCCCCAATAAGAAATGAGTTGTTGAAGAAGAAGAATGAAACCCTAAGTACGTGGTAGTAGACCTGCCTAAATTCTCACACAGTTTGAAACTTCTAACAACTTGTGGTCAAGACTCAAGACAAACTGATGGAGGAAAAAAATATATATCTATATATATAAGAATTGACAACATTAATTCTAGGGCTTCTTACCCACCGTGTGCTTGTTGTTGTGCATCCAAACCTTAAGAACCTGACGCTTCACTCCCACTTCGTTACAGAATTGCTTCACCAACTCTTCATCTTGCTTCTGAATCCTCCATCCCAATCTCTCTGCAAGTTCCAGCATTTTATCTTTCTGTTCCTGCGTGAACTTCGTCCTGAACCTCTTCTTCGCCGACGACGACCCTCCGCCGCCGCCGCCGCTTGGGTTCGAAACGTCGTCGTCCTGCTCGTCTCTCGTGCTCTGTGTCCCGCCGCCTCCTCCAGACGTACACGGCAGCGCCAGGGTCCCCTGCCCTCCCCTGTGCTGCCCTGCCACGTGTAAGTACCCCGCCGGAGCTCGATAATATGCCGCCGCAAACTGCGGCGGCGGCGGCGGCTGCTGCTGGTGGTGGTAATGGGGGGTCAACAAAAATGGTTCGGTCTCTTTGCGGTGGAAATTGCGGTGGCAGTTACAGGCGGCGCATTTGAGAGCGTCGAGTGTGCCTTCAGCTCCGGCTGGCATGAACTCACCACAACCGTCAAGCGCGTGTCCGCCGAGACCTACCGCGTGGTTCTTCAAGCACTCTCTATACCTTCCCTTGCTGTTATTGTTACTGTTATAATAACTCCTTGTGGGTTGAGGCAACACCATAGCTTCTCCGGCACCACCGGCGGAGGTCATCGGCATTTTCACTCTCGGAGATATCCCCAGTGACTCCATGCCGATCTCTTCTTCTTGCTCCTCTTGATCCTCAAAATCCATTTCTCCCACCAAAAACAAACTCAACTTTCCCCTCAGGAGTTTGGGATAATTAAGGATAAGAAGCGATCTGAGAAGAAAGATTGGATTTTGAGTATCTGTAGAGAGATAACTGAGCAGGGACTTTGTATTCATATACTTTTTGCCCTTCTCTGATGTCTGAAGCTCACCAACCTTTTCTAACCTTACCGTCCACCGGGTATATCCGGTTATAGGTTAATGACACTGTTAATGACACAGTAATTTTATAGGAAAATTTCGCTATATACGTTCAATAGCTATTTAATATCAAACAGTCTTCAAAATTTTCTAAAATTTTACTGTACCTTAAGACTGAATTAAAATAAAAATGTGTAGATGAAAAAATCATTATCCCCTCACTTTAGAAGTTAATTATGATTATTTATAAAATGTATGTGAAAATTTATAAATCAAATATGTTTATTTATCATAACATTTCAGTTATATACAAGACGAGAAACATATTTACTAATACATATTATCTATAAGACACTTTTAAAAATTTACCAATCCAATATACGTAATATATGTGGAAATTTAAAAGATCATATTAATTTTGCACAAGACATATAGGAGCATAAATGTCTTTTCAATAAAAAAAAACTTAATTTTCTTTTAGCTCCAAAGGCACCGTGAATTTTGATATTAAATGTCTGTAAAGAGGTGCAGTGAAATTTTCCCTAATTTTAATTTTCACTCATTGCTGAGTGATCCGTAGAGGTGTAACTCCGTATTTATTTATTTATTTTTAACTGAAGAGGTGGAAACTTTCACATAGGTGTGTACAGTAGTAATACAGTGGCACAGAGATGGTGCGGCTGTAGCAGGAGGGTTGAGCTGGAGACGAATAAGAAAAAGGAGGAGAGAGAAGCGAAGAGGAATCAGGAGAAAAAAGAGGAAATAAGATTGCCCACGCGCTGAACCAAACGCCAATGATGGACACTGAAACCCTGCGCCCTCATTGTGTGTTGGTAAGAATCACGCATTCCCGTACCTGAGATGAAGTGACGTCAGATGGGACTACGGGTCAAGTGGTGGCGCGTTCGGTGGAGCGTTGCTTCAGTCAAGTTCCCTCATGGGAGGTAACAGGTGGGGAAGGATGAGAATGCGTGGATGCTGAACCCTGCTTGTAGCTGTACTCAAAGTTAATGCTACCAAAATCGTGCTTTTATGTATTTTGAGTATGATTTTAGACAAATATTTAGTCTCCGAGGTGCATATGATGGAGGGGCTGGATCTTTGAAAGATATATGAAGAAAAGTACTGTATGATATATTTAAGTGTGTGTTAGGATTAGTTTTTGGAAAAAAGCTTTTACAGTTTATGAGGTAAGTATGTGAGAGGAGTTTTAACTCGATTTGCGGAAAAATGCTTCTAAAACTATAGTTTTGAGGGTATAAAAACACACACTTAGACGTGAGTAATATTTTCTTTTACACTTAATTTGTCTCAAATTATATCTATCTTATACGATACAATTTGAATTGATGGGTGAATTTTCTACAGGATATAATTAAGACCCTTAAATATGGATTGCACTCCCAACACTTAAACCAAGACAATAATGGTTTTTACAAAGTGATAATTTGACTTAATCTTTGTATGCACTTAAGAATAAAGACAATGAGTTTGATCTCTTGTTGTGTGATTTCTAATCTAATTTGTATTGTCTCTTAAATAAAGTGATAGTGCAAGGTATTTATAGAGTATGAAGTGATGCCTTCAAGTAGTGCCTCTTGAAGTTACACCTATTCAATTAAAAGTCATAATTATATGTTAGATTCATGAGCCACATAATTTAAATAATTAATGGTTATTTAAAATAACTCTTCCATGAAGAGTTACACTTTTAGTAGGATTTTCATAAAAACTAACATAATCTTTCACCAAAAACCTTTGGTCATAACCTTTCACAAGTGTCTCTAGGAACCAAATAGACATAACATTGATGACCTTTAGTGTTATAACTCCTTACACAACCCTTCACATAAATTCTTTAATTTATAAGGATATCACTTTCAACAAACACATCTCTTTATTTTAAAATATTCCAACAACCCCCCACCATTTTAAAATCATCATAAACTCTTACACTTCAGAAATCTCATGTTGTCAGTAAAAGGTATGTCAAGGATTTAAACATTTACTTAAGTAAGACATGGTGTCACCTATCTGAAATAATATGGTAGACTAAGCTTTGAATCAATTATCTCATGTGAACAGATGTACATAAATTACGCAAGGGATCTTGGGCCATTATATGCCACTTTGAATGACACGTTTATTCATGGCCTTGTGTCTGTATCCTTTTTATGAGAACTTTTTAGAGTCAAGCCCTTTGACTTTTAAAAGCAGCCTCACTTTACTCTCATATAGGTAGACTTCGTCAAGAGCATCACCATGATAAATACTCTGACAAATATATGCTTATAGGTCCATTAAGAGCCAAATTAAGTTCAACCTTCCCCCTTTTAGTCTCATGGTTACCAAATACTTTGAAAACTGGGATATATTAAAAGTCAAGTACTTGCAGTCACTCTGATAGCCTACTTTCACTATTGAACTCAAGACTTGATATAAAGGTCAAGTACGTGAGTTGGGTTTTCACTATTGGTGATCAAGGTTTATAGAGTTTCAATCCAATCCTTTTTGATGTTTTTAACACCAAATCCCTCGTTAGACCTTTCATCAAAGGATCTATAAGATTTAATTTAGATCTTATATAACTAATAGAAATTACTCCATTCAAAATCAAATCTTTCACATAGTCATGCTTAGGCCAATATGTCACTATTTTTCATTAGTGATAACTTCATATTAGAGTAGACTGACAATCACAATAGATAGATATTAGTGATAACTTTATATTAGAGTCAAAAAATGAAGAACCATAACAATAGTCAATATTATAAGCATGTCAACAACAACCTTTGACTCATTTTCTATTATTAAAATTACCATAGCCAGACATGTAAATAAAATTCATGATTCTATCCTTCCCTTGTTTTTTTTTTGAGGCCTATGAAACTATCTTTCTCCCACCACATGTAATTTCCCATGATACTTTCTCATGATGAGCATTGGTGCCTTTTGCATAAGAGATCTTTTGCCATACTCCTCTTCTAAGAGAAGACAATCCCCCAATTGCTAAACAGAGACTTACTTTTAATTTTTAAGTAAGACTCTTTTCAAGCCTTTCCATGAAGGGTAAGGTTTATCTATGATTAATGAAACAATAATAAATTCATTCACATGCATTTTATTTGTTTGAAATTATTCAAACCATATTCAATTCATGCATCATTCCATAATAAATTTTCATCAACTAATAAAATTAGAACATAACACGATAATTATCAACTCATTTAATTGACAATAGAATTTATCATGATAATTATCAATTTATTAAATTCAAAATCTATTATGCTCTTTATCACTTTCTAATCATGATTTAAATATTCCATTATTCTACAAGTAATGAACCACACAATTTAAGGTAAAATAATTGCATCGTACCAGACTATGGATAAACCTAATGAATTAGTAAACCACACTTAATAAAGAGATGCAAATAGATACTTACCTGTCTCCTTTGCCACTGACTAATTGAATTCAATATGACTCCTTTCCAAAGTTCCTGAATCAGATCGTCCATTTCTTCTAGTGAGTAAAATCATTGTCATCTTAGGAAGTCTCCTTCTTCAAATCTTTATGACTTCACAAAGTTTAAGGTCAACTCCTTCAAAGATATCATTTGTATTCATGAACTTAAGTCTAAAGGAAAGTGTTGTTTACGCCTTGAAGACATTGTGCACTTTTTTTTTATTCTTATACTCCTCAGAGATCTAGCCACTCCAACAATCTTTAGGCTTAATTTCGTAAATTCAAATTGCATCTTTGATTCGAGGGAGTTGACTACAAATTTGTCAAGTTAGAAAGATTTGATGGCGGCAGCTTTTTGAGACAACTTTGGCTTTGATTGCCAGAAGAAATTGATGGTTTGTGAATATGGACTTCGATGTTAAGGAGAGAGATAAGTATCTATTTGCCTTTCTCTATTGAATATGGATTGTATAGATTCATGAGGATTATTCATGATTTGGTATGATTCAATTATTTTGCTTCAAATTACGTGGTTTATTTGCTTGTGGAATAATGGGATATTTTTAATCATGATTAGAAAGTGATAAGAAGCGTGATTATTTTGAATTTCCAAAATTGATAATTATCATGAGCAATTATATGGTCAATTAGATGAATTGCTTGTCGTGTCGTGTTCTAATTTTAATTAGAATGATTGATGAAATTTTACAATGGAATAGATGCATGAATTGAACATGCTTTGAATAATTTCAAAAAAATGATATGCATGTGGATGAATTTATTATTGTCTCATCAATTAAAAATAAAATTCCTCCTTCATGGAAAAACTTATAAAGGAGTCTTAATTAAACATAAAAAGTAAATCTCTCTTGAGCAATTAAAGAAATTTATGATAATCACAAGCCTAAATGGAGAGCCTATTCCAAAAGACTAGCTTATTAGAAGAGAGAGCCCCTGAACTTGTAAACCCCTCTTTACTTGTAATATTTCTTAATGTTAGACTCATAACATAGTCACCCCCTCAAGAGCCGACATCTCCGGCGACTCTACACCACGGAACTTTACTCAGCCTCTTGTCGATCAAAACCCTCCGTAGGTAGTCATTTCTGTAAATATCGAACTCTTAACAAAAGCATAAATGTGATTATCACAAGCCCAAAGGTAGAGCACATCTCAAAAGACTAGCCTATTAGGAGGGAGAGCCATTTGAACTTACTTGTAAACCCCACTCTACTTGTGAGATTTTCCGTTATGGGACTTATAACAGAATTATCTTCTCTTTGAAGAGGAGTATGGCAGAAGGTCCATTATACAAAAGGCACCAATGTTTATGAGAAAGTATATCATGAGAAGCTACATATAGTGGAGGAAGGATATTCTTATAAGACCTTAGAGAAAAGAGGGAATAATAGGATTATAAATTCTATTGACATGTTTGACTATGGTAAATTTAATAATAGAAAACAATCCATAAGTTGTTGTTGATATGTTTATAATTTTGATTGTTGTTATGGTTATTCATTGTTTGACCCTAGTATGAAGTTGGTACCAATATCCATTTATTGTGATTGTGAATATATTCTTGCAAGGGCTTACAACCAAGTTTATAATGGAAAGTCAAGACATATTGGCATAAGACATAGCTATGTGAAAGATTTGATTTCAAACGGAGTAATTTCCATTAGTTAGATATAAGATTTGAATTGAATCTTGCAGATCCATTGACGATAAGTCTGATAAGGAATTTGGTGTTAAAAACATCAAAAGGGATGGGATTGAAATCCTACAACTTGATCACCAATAGTGGAAACCTTACTCATACTTGATCATCACATTAAGTCTTGAGTTCAATGGTAAAAGTACGTTATCAAAGTGATTGCAAGTACTTGACTTTTAATACATCTCAAGTTGGAAAGTGCTTGGTAACCATTAGAGCCGTCAAAACGGGCCAACCCGCGGGTTGCGGGTTGGCCCGCACCAACCCGCGGGCCACACGGGTCGGGCCCGTGTGGCTCGCACTTTTACGGGTTGGCATTTTGCCAACCCTAACCTGCAGTGTGCGAGTTGCAGGCCAGCCCGCGGGCCCGCATATTTTTTTCAAAAACAAAAGATCCTATTTTTTGAAGGTAGTCGAAAATATGAGACACACATATATGAATTATTAAATTTATTTTTCTAGCATCAATAATTCCTCTTATAAAAATTTAAAAACATAATTCACAATTTAAGAGATAAAATTATTAAATTTGTCAAAGTTTATAAGTAAAATATAAACTCATCCTCAAACAACCAAAATATAATAATTTTGTTTAAAAAAGAAGGGAAGAGGCTAAGATTTTTTCTCTTTGAATTGGGAAGTATCAAGATAGGAGTGGACAACTTATAAATATTGTGAAATTATTATATGTAAAAAAAAAAAAAAAATTTGCGGGCCAACCCGCCAACCCGCGAGCTGGCCCGCATCAACCCTCGGGCTACGCGGGTCGGGCCCGTACGGCCAGCACTTTTGCGGGTTGGCATTTTGCCAACCCTAACCCTGTCCCAACCCGCGGGCCCGCGGGTTGAGCTCTCGGGTTGAACCCGTTTTGCCGGCTCTAGTAACCATGAGACTATAAGGGAGTAGGCTGAGCCTAACTTGGCTCTTAATGAACTTGAAAGCATATATTTGATGGAGCATTTATTTGGTGATGCTCTTGAAGGAGTCTACCTCTATGAGAATGAAGTGAGGCCGCTTTTAAGAGTCAAAGAGCTTGACTCTGAAAAGTTCTCATGAATAGGGTGCGGAAGCAAGGCCACAAATAAATGTATCATTTAAAGTGGCATACAATGGTCAGAGATCCCATGCGTAATTTATGCACACATGCTCATATGGGATAATTAGTTCAAAGCTTATTCTACTATATTATTTCGGATCAGTGAAACTATGTCTTACTTAAGTAAAGGTTCAAATCCTTGATATAACTTTACTGACAACATGAGATTTCCGAAGTGATAAGAGTTTGTGATCATTTTAAAATGGTAGGGGATTATTGAAATATTTTAAAATGAAGAGATGTGCTTGTTAAAAAGTCATGTCCTTATAAGTTAAGGAATTTATATGAATGGTTGTGTAGAGAGTTATAACACTAAAGGTCACCAAAGTCATATCTCTTTAGACACCTATAGAAGGGTGTGGTAACTACTATTTAATGAAAGGTTGTGTTGGTTTTTCAAAATGGCCTTACATACTATAAAGGCGTGACTCTTCATGGAAGAGTTATTTTAAATAATCATTGGTTATTTAAGTTATGTTGATTCACGAGGATTCATTAATCTAATATATGGTTATGACTTTTAATTAAAGAGGTGTCGTTCTAAGAAACATCACGTCAAGACATCACTTCATGATCTATAAATACCTACATAATCACTTCATTTGTTAAACACAATACGAAACATCAGAAATCACACAATAATAAGATATCAAACTCATTGCCTTTATCTTTAAGTACACACAAAAATAAAGTCAAATTATCACTCTGTAAAAGTTATTGTTGCCTTGATTTAAGTGCTAGGAGTGCAATCTATATTCAAGTGTCTTCATTATATCCTGCAGGAAATTCGCTTGTCAATCTAACTTGCACCTTATATGATAAATATAGGTGGGGGCGAATGAAATATAAAGAAAAGTGCCGGCCGTATCTTAAAGACATTGTGTACTACTTTCTTCCTCATTTCTTATTTTTGTACTCCTCAAAGATTCATCCCATCCAACAGCATATATATATATATATATATATATATATATATATATATATATATATATATATATATATTTATTGAGTGGTGAGTGATATAATATAATAATCAAAGAATTACCGTGTAGTGGCTGGGATTTGTCCCATCCA
This sequence comes from Inga laurina, assembly GCA_963855925.1. NCBI lineage: Eukaryota > Viridiplantae > Streptophyta > Magnoliopsida > Fabales > Fabaceae > Inga > Inga laurina. The sequence goes on from OY979710.1 coordinate 53,917,608, forward strand.
ACAGCATATATATATATATATATATATATATATATATATATTGAGTGGTGAGTGATATAATATAATAATCAAAGAATTACCGTGTATTGGCTGGGATTTGTTGTATGAAATATGGTAATTAGGCATTTTATGAGAATCATGATTCAAACCTAAAGACTAACAGCATAAAGTACTGGTGAAAACAAAATTTGGTTAGTCATGTCTTGTGATTTAGTGGCATGAAGCTTTTTTTTTTTTTTTTTTTGCCAACGGCATGAAGCTTTTTTGTTCATATTAATTCAATCTCATTTGTAACCTGATCATACTATTTGTGCAACTCAGCAACTAGCTAGGATGAGATCTTCAACTATAAAAATGTGTCATTGTTATCTCACTTTCAATACCAAGCTTCGGTTCCTACTTAATTATTTCCGGGAAAGCTAAGGATCCAGCATATTTTTTTATTATATATATATATATATATATATGTAAATGAATAAAATGATTGATTGATATCACAAACAAAATTAATTTGGTCTCACATGTAGATGTGTATAATGGGAAAGGAGGTCAAAAGGACAGGGTAACATGGAGTGTTGCAGATGTGAGTGTGTGTCACGTAAGGCAGCAACAGTGGAGGTTGTCGTTAGTTATGGTTGCCCATCACAACAAGCCGCAGCTAAGCCAGCCATGTCTCGAAGCATATCTCCTAGGTATCGACGTCTTTCTATTAAAGACAACTCTATTTAAAATGTTATTGGGTATATTAATTGTAGATAGGGGTGAACATCGGTTTTTCGGTTTGGTTTTCAGTAAAAACCGAAAAAACCGAACTACCGAATTAAAGAAAATTATGAAACCGAATCGAAACCGAACAATCGAAATAACCGAACCGAAATAACCGAAATTATTCGGTCCGGTTTCGGTTTTGTGAGAAAAAGCCGAAATTTTTTTTGCATTCATTTTTTACTTCAAATATCTGAATTTTCAACCTGCAAAAATTAATACAAATTATAAAATTGAATAACCTCATCAAGATCTAAAGAAAAATGATATAAAACAAAGTATAAATAACATATTATATATATGATCAATGTAGTTTGGAGTACCCAATATTCCAATAATGGAACCAAAAATAGGAAGGTTTTTTAGAGATGCAGAATAATTGTATTCAATATTACTTAATCCAAAGAAAGCATAACAAAAATTCAAAAAGATGAATATCCAATGATATATCATTCTTTGTCTTGCATCCGGATTTTCATTTGTGGTATACTATTTTAATATTTTCAGTTTTTCGGTTTAAACAGAATTTTTTTTTAAAAACCGAACCGAAAAACCGAAGAAAACCGAACATGCACCGAAAACCAAAAAAACCGAACCGAAAAAACCAAAATTGATTCGATTCGATTCGGTCTTTGGTTTCGGTTCAGTTTTGCTCACCCCTAATTATAGACACATCTTCCGACAGTGATTTGAACACACCCGTTACTTTTAATTTGTCCAATTACATATAAATTAGTATGTCTTTACAATCAAATTAAGGACCCATCTAAATATCTTTCATTTCTAATGAATTGCCACATGAATCCATGTGCTTTCAAAGCTCAATGCCTTGACAAATCTTCAAATCAAACATTGATTAATCAGTTCCTAGAATGGCATCAAAATTGATCACATTATTTAAGCAATCAACCATCTCTTTAGTTGATATTTAGTTGGAAAAATGTTCATGCTAGATGAGTCTAAGAGCCTTAGTGAAATCGCAAGAAACCTAATTATAAACATTAATTGACCTTTATGCATTTATCGTTTCAGCAAAAATGTTAAGTTTCAAGAATATCCAAAAGTTCCGCTGCCGTGTTATTAGGAGGGATAATATTCAATCCACAGAACTTCTACAATTAGTCATCTTTTTTTTTTTTCCTTTCAATTTTTTATCAATAAAAACCACTTCGGATCATCTACCTTAACTTTCTAAATCAGAAAATAAGTCACCATGCCTTGAGGATCTTGCTCCTTTTGTGCAGTTTTAGCTAATTAATTAATCAGACACTATCGTTTAATTGGTCAATGCATCGCAAGTTTAATCCAATTTCATCACATGCATTTAAATCATTCAACAACCTTTTAGGGGGGGGGGGGGGGATAACAATTATTGGAAAGTTAGAAGTAGCTTTCGATCAACATGTACGTGAGTCTTTAATTAGGCGCAGATAGTGGAATCATGATCCATATACGTACCAACAATTTACCTGATATTCTCATGTTTAACGAAGGCTACCGGCACTACAAATAAATAGGAAATTAGAGACGAAAATTAGCGACGGAATTAATTCCGTCGCTATTCTGTCTCTAAACCGTCAATAAATCCGTCACTAATTTTAGAGACGGAATCAGAGACGGATTAGAGACGGAATTTAGGGACGGAATAATTCCGTCGCTAATTTCCGTCTCTAAAAATTTAGAGACGGAATCAGATACGGATTAGAGACGGAAATTAGCGACGGAATAATTCCGTCGCTAAATTCCGTCTCTAAAAATTTAGAGACGGAATCAGAGACGGCTTAGTGACGGAAATTAGCGACGGAATAATTCTGTCACTAAATTCCGTCTTTAAAAATTTAGAGACGGAATCAGAGACGGATTAGAGATGGAAATTAGCGACAGAATTATTCCGTCGCTAAATTCCGTATCTAAAATTTTAGAGACAAAAATCCGAGACAGATTAGAGACGGAATAATTCCGTCGCTAATTTCCGTCTCTAAAAATTTAGAGACGGAATCAGAGACGGAAATTAGCGACAGAATTATTCCGTCGCTAAATTCCGTCTCTAAAATTTTAGAGACAAAAATCCGAGACAGATTAGAGACGGAATTTAAAGACGGAATAATTCCGACGTTAATTTCCCTCGCTAAAAATTTAGAGACGGAATCAAAGACGGATTAGAGACGAAAATTAGCGACGGAATTATTCTGTCTCTAAATTCTGTCTCTAAAAAAATGAAATAATATATGTACTACTCTCTTTTAGAAATTAACATAATAAATGAAGAAAGAATAATTGTAGTGCTAATTTCTTGAAATTAATTAAACTGCTAATCAATTTATTCGTACACTTATTTATCAGTGTTACTAATATGATTTCTTTAACAAAATTAAAATACAATTTGTTTTGGAAGCTATATATAATTATGAAATATGTAGATAAAAATTAAAAAAAAATACAAACAAAGAACACTAATATATAAAAGTTAAAATTCATAACAACTCATGATATAATTTAAAAAGTATAGACGTCACGACTTGTTTCTTTGAGTTTTATGCAAAGCATAGGATTTTATTTATAAGATATTGAATTTGTGATAAATTGCAATAATGTATTCTATCATTTCAAATAATACATAAAAACATGTAAATAATTACTACTACATATATTATATGAATGTGTAATTAAATACTCATTTGATTGACATTATAAGTTCAATCTTGCAATTGTATCAAAAAAAAGTTCAATCTTGCAACTTGGTCAATCTATTTCAAAATATAAGTCTAGTCTAAAATTTAGAAATTGTAATTTTTTTTCTTATGTTGTTCTTCTAGAAAGTTTTTTAATATACCAACTAATATTTAAGAGGCGCCAAATCAGCTCATAAATTGTTGTATTTTAATTGGTTATGCTACAAATAACATAACGGACCAAATTGATACAATAACTTCTAGGGTGGATATAAAAAATTGTACATTCCCTTCATTTATAAGACTAAAAAAATTTCCCCTCCAAATTGTTGCAAATTCCTTCCATATTTGAATGTTTTTTTGGCCAAATCCCATTTCTCCTTAATTTCTAGGGCACTCTCATTCTATCACAGATCTGGCATCTCTGGTTCTTCCTCCTAGTCACTTGTTCAGCTTCACAAAGTCACCGCCTTCTCCTCTCTTCATCGGCAGTCACAGCTCTCCTCTCTCTCAGAATCATTGAGTCAGCGTCTTCTCCCTTTTCCGTCAGCCATTGCAGCTCTCCTCTCTCAAAGTCTCTCTTCCTCATCGGGTTTGTTTGGTTCGATATTAAATACTCATTTGATTTGTTAATTGAGACTAATAAGTAGGATTAGAGTGGTAGTCAATAGGCCAAAGTAAATAATTAGTCAGAGTACAATTTGAAGATTCACTATAATGAGTTGTTGTATTTTAGACTAAGACTCTCAACATTTAAGTTATACAATTTAAAAATTCACTATAATTTAGAAAAATAAAGTAAAATATATTTAATTAGTCAAAAATTAAAATTAGAACCATAGTTCTAACCACTTTGATTTTGAATTGATAGCTTCATTATTATGTGCTTCACATTATTTTTCTTAAATTTATTGGAGTTATATTATTAAAGTTGTGGCTTTGTATTTGACCATGGCACAAAAACATTTGCATATTCCCTCCATTTACAAAAATATTTTCGTTTGTCTACATATTTTTCCTTCAAATATTCTGCAAAACCCTCCATTTTCCCTGCTGATAACCTCTTCCTCTTCATTCGGTCATTCCTGAGGCACTGGCGGCACCACATGTCTCCTCTTTCTGGCATTGCATCTCGCACAGGCGCACAGTATAGCTCTCTGCTCCCTGTCTCCGTCCGTCGTCGATAGTCGTCACTCGACCTCGATCCTTCCCACAGCCGTCCTCTCCGTCGTCTCTTCGTCAAGCAGTGCTGTCTCCGCTGTCACACCGTCGTCTCTCCGTCAGTCCCTCCTCTCTCCGTCGTCTCTTCGTCAAGTAAGTATATGGTTTCTAACTTCGATTTGCTTCTGGTTTTTCTCAGATTTCTGGATGTGTCAGTCCTTTTCTCTGCTATTTTCTTATTCTGCAATTTGCTTCTCATTTTCTGCGATTTGTTTCTGTGGGTCTTTTGTGTACTTACTTGTTTGATTAGGATGGTTTTTCTGTGATTTCAATTAGGCTCCAATGCTTCTCAAGTGATTAGGCTGGTTTTTCTGCGATTTGCTTCTGTGGGTTTTTTGCGTATCTCTGCTCACATTGGATCCTACATACCGAGGCACTGCATCTAAAGCCCTTCAAAATCAGGTGAGTCCTTTCAAGCAAGAAATATTTATTAGTAGTTTTGATCTTTGCAAACAAATAATGATAACTTATTTTAACTAGATCATTGATAGTTTCTGGTTAATATTGAGAATTTGATAGCACCATTACTAGATCATCATTTGAGTTAGGCTATGTGACATCTGGAACTTGCTGTTGTTCTTGGTAGTGAAGCTGAATCTGAGTTGCTTAAGTGAGATTGTGAGAGCATTGGTGTCATTATTGAGGATTCACTGCTATAATTCTGCCTGTGATTGATTAAAAAAAATTGAGAAGTATAGTTGCTGAAACTTCAAAATTCTGCTGAGATTTGTGTGAAACAGATCACTCTTGCCATATAATTGCTTGGTGTCACATACTTGTGTAATTAACATTTATGTGCAATTAGTTGTTGTTACACCATGGGTAATAATTACTGTCATAACTCATAACTGTAATTGATGTTGTTGGGGGTATGACCCTTGTTCATTGGTGTTACATTTTCAAACCTTTGGCTGCTGCTATGAGTTGAAATTTGAGTGTGTCAGAGTGCTAATTAAACTTAAGCTTCTTGAGTTGCACTCAGTGAATTGTTTCCTTGGGATTTCCTTAAAAAAAAATTTGGCACTTCTTATGTGAATTCTAACCACACATTACTGTTCTTCATTGTTTCTTTAAGTGTGTTAGAGTGCTAATTAAACTCTTGACTTGTCAGGAGCTTACTTGTGCATAGCATACTTCTCCAACTTGGTTTTCAACTTGCAAAAGAATTTCTTGAATGATTAGTACTGTCATTGAAGCCTCAATTCACTGTCAACAATTGCTTACACTGCTGATTTATGTTGAAATTTGTGGTCATTCACACAGCACTCAAGTGACGTTGTTAATTAAATAATCAGGGCATCCCAAATGCCTTTTTATTTTTTAAGTCTCAAAGTGGCTTAGAGCAATTTTCACGAATCACGAGTCCCTTTGAAATTTTCATTAGTTTCTGCTCTTATATATTATTATTAAAAACAAGAAAAATTAAATTGTGTTTGGAACAAGTTCTACTCTTTATATTATATTGATTTTGGTAGTTCACTTTAAGTGCTAAAAACTAAAAAGGACGTTACTTGTGTTCGTTGAAAGCATTTCTAGGCATGTCAATTATTAGTGGTATATTTATATTGTTACATTCCAAAATTGCAAACAAGAAAAAACTATTACAGATTATTCGAAAAAATGTAGATTTTCTCTAAAATGAGAGTAGGAGTTAATGGCCCAAAAGAGTGTGGTTGAATAACAGAAAAAATAATTAAGTGATAATTGTTAATAATATGGAATAAGGAATAACAGAAAACGAATAGAATTAGGGCTCTGCTTCATCTAGATATAGATATACTTTCGTGATAATTTCAACACTTTATTTCTAACCACGTGTTCAAATTTCCATTTACAGATGTCAAATTTCCATTTAATGTGTTCAATATTTTTGTAATAAATGATTTAATACTTCTTTATAAATTACTATAGGCGGAGCAATTGGGAAGAAACCCTACTCCATTTGAATTGTGCACAAAGACACATTATGATGAGAAAACTGGCAAATTTGTGGATCAGAGGTCGGCTGAAGTATCTGTGAGTATATGTTTGTTAATTACTATGGTTTGATTGTAACATTGAATATGGTAGATTTGATTTTGCATTTGAACTGATTAAAATATAGTAACTATCGTTAGATGTTAGCTCAAGAATTTTCATTCATCTATTGGTAATCTATACATATTACTCTCTCTAGATTACCTCTGATTCCATATCCTTATAAGGCAGGGAAGGCAATGCCATAACTCTTAGGAATCCTATCTGTTATCAATTCTCAATCTTCTTTCATTTCATCACTGATTGCATTTCTCAATTTCTTAACCAGAAAGACAAAATAAATATTAGGATAAATAGATAGACATTCTCATTCCTCATTCTAAATTTTTAAATTGTTAATTTGTGGTCCATTAGATTTGATAGGAATGTTAACAACTATTAGGCTCCTTAAGGACTTGACCTAGGCTAGATGTGATTGAAACTGAACTAGTGAAAATTCTTAATCGATTCTGTGGTTTTGTGAGTTGGCTTAAAATTTGCTTGAGTAGTTCATTAGTGTCTTCTGGAACTGGTTTGATTTGTGAGGAAGAGCATGACTGTTGATTCTGTTTGCTGGATTGGGAGTTGTAAATGTACCAGAACCCAACCTTGATTCTTTTAAGGTATTTGAGAACTAATTTCATTATATTATAATTTCAGGAATTCATATTTGATTTGATGCTATAATTCTTTGTGTTAAATAAATGTCATTGCTCTTAGACTTTTTGAAATCTGAGTCGAATGTAAGTTGCTTTTGTCAAATAGCATATCCATGGTAAATGATTCTTTGTTCTACTCTTTCAATTTTTTTTCCGATTCCTGTCATAATCTTTCTTCTAGAGTTTTCTGAATCTTTTCGACTTTTTCTTCTAAGGTCTTTATATTTTTATTTTCTTTTTCTTGCTCTATTAGCTTATTCATAATTCTTTGTTGATTTTCAAAAAGTGTTTTATATTGTATGCCCGTTGGGATTTTACCTTTGGATTCGGCTCATTGTGGTCATTAAGGAGAAGAATCAAAGCTTACTGCTCTTACTCTTATAGTCATAGATAATACAAGGCCTTTGAATTTACTCATGTTCTTGGCCTACGTTTCAGTCAAAATGGAGTTATTAGCATATGTACCCAATTAGCGTGTTTGAAGGGCTTTTCAGTATCATCAATATCTTTGCATATTTAAATCCTGTCTTATAATAAATGCACAAAATGAGCAATAGAAAGGTGCCCTAAATACCTATGTCTTTAGTGTCCAATACTCTTGTTGTCTGTACACAGTGAACAAGCAAAGGGTCAGAGGAATTAAGGGTAAAACATAATGTGCATTTTAATTTTTGACAAGTAAAGTTCAGAAGAAGTCATCAAAAGAACATAGTGAATTGAATGCTGCGTACAGCTTGTTTGCTTTTGTTTAGGGGAATGTATTGGACTATTGAAGATTCACTTTTGATAGTCCTTTTCTATTAGTAAATATTAAAGGGAAAAACTTAACGTGTTTTCTTTTTGTTTTTCGGTTGTCTGGAATTCAATGAATTATATTTCCAACATGATGCTATGATGGAATGTTATTTATCCTGCACTTGTATGTCGGAGATTTGATATTGTTAGAATATTAGGAAATAAATCAGGATCTGTTGATTGTTGCTCCTTGATTTTAGGATCTTGATTATAATAGGGACATTATTATCTTCATATTAGTGGTTGCATACCATCCTTTATTTTTATATATTTATTCATATCTACTTACTTTTTTTACTCATTATTTTTTTTAATAGGATCATTACATGAGGATCAAGGCATCTAGAAGTTCCAATACAAATTCTCCAAGTGATGTGCAATCAAATCAGCTAGATGAAGAAGAAATGAATCTATATTTAGAGGCTGCAGGTGGTAAGAACAAGAAGGGTCGCATATTTGGCTTAGGATCTGAGGCAAAAAATGTTGATTCCTCAGGTTATTCTTATGGGTCTTCTCCTCCTTCCATCAACATAGTGCACCAACCTGATATTGAAAATGTTGTCACAGAGCTTAGACAGCAGAATGACAATCTTAAGCAACAGAATGAAATTATCTTAATTAGGTTGGAAGCACTTTGAGCAAAAATTTTCTGGAGCTGTCAACAATTCAAACCTTGAAGCTCATAACGCTGATAGTGGTCATTAGGTTGTTTGACTACATTAAATATTTGTGTGGTTTGTTTGATACATTATATACATTTTCACAATTTTGTTGCTTTGTAGTTTGCTAACTTGCTATCATTTTAGAATTTGGTTTGAACTTGACATTATTTGCAATCAATTTAATTCCATTTTCAGTTCTTTAATCATTATAAGTCAACGGTTAAATTCAAAATAACAAAAAAAAATATTTCACAAAAATTTAAAAATAATTCTGGAAATTTATTCACAAAATTAAATTTATTTTTTTAAAAAAAAATTTAGCGGTTAAATTGAAAATAACAAAAAACAAATATTGCACAAAAATTTAAAAATAATTTTGAAAATTTATTCACAAAATTAAATTTATTTTTTTTAAAAAAATTTCAATTTGTGACGGATTAGGGACGGAATTTCCGTCGCTAATCTTGGCAATTTCCGTTGCATATTAGTGACGGAACATAAGAATCCGTCTCAGCCTTAGCGACGGAAATTTCGTCTCTAATCCGTGTCAAAAATTAGAGACGGAAATTCCGTCTCTAATCCGTGTCAAAAATTAGCGACGGAATTTCCGTCTCAAAATATTAGTGACGGAATTTCAATTTAGAGACGGAATTTCCGTCTCAGATTAGAGACATAATTTCCGTCGCTAATCCGTCTCTAAATTAGCGACGGAATTCAGAATTCCGTCGCTAACAGAATTAGTAACGCCCTTTTTAGGGACGAAACTTTTTCTGTCGCAAATCCATCGCAAACATATTAGAGACGGAATTAGCGACGGAAATTCCGTCGCTAAATTTCGTCTCTAATATCCTATTTTTTTGTAGTGTGGAACCTAAAGTGAAGTTTTTTCTTCCCCCACTTTCAAATAAATCTCAATGTTGGAAACAATCCAAAAAGGAAATCCCTGTAGGGGACATTATTACTCTTTTGTCATTAAGTACGACAGGCATGGGACTCTTATTAGGGTGTTACATTTAATCCTTGTGACATGTATAATTTTCCTAAACATCTTTATTTGGTTCATCGCCAGCTTTATTTTTTGTTTCCAAAAATCAACAGCATCGATCATTCATTGACAACTACTCGTCATCTAACTAGCTTGTGCGGTTCGTTTGACTATGGTTGCTATTAGGGGTGTTCAAAATCTGAGGTGGAATCGAAATACCTCAATTCTGATTTTCGGTCCCATTTTTTTGGTCGGGATGCAATTCTGAAACCGGAATGAGGAAATCCCGGCTTTTTAAAAAAATTTTTAAAAAATATCATTATATTGATTAAATCTTGATATTCTGTTGTTTAAAGTGATCCTTTAACAATTAACAAGGCCATAATAATTATACAAATTGATCTAGAATTGAAGAATATTATTTTATCATCATCATCTTCATTATTATCTTTATAAAGTATCTAATTTAGATTGGTATCATGATATATCTGGTTTAACTTCAATTAAAGATTTAATATACATTTTATCAAATGATAACTTAATTTATGGATTAAAAAATACAATAATAAGAAGATAATTTAATTTATAAGGTAAAAATTTAAAAAAAAAACTAGGACCATCCCAGTCCCCGTCCGGGTCCCAATCTGTCACGGTTCTAGTTGTCCCGGTCCCGATGCCGGCCAAAACGGGTAATTCCAGATATCAAAATGCTTGGGATTGGGTTGGGACGACTAGGGTTGGAATACTTTGAATACCCCTAATTGCAATAGGGAAGGGAAAAGATCCTAAAGAAATCATCATTTGTTTGTTGCCACAAATAATAATTAATATTCTTAAATAGGGACTCTAATTTTCACCGATACTACGTAGAATTTCATACACAAAAAACATGGATTTAGTTTTTCCTTATCAATAAAATTTTTAAACATAGACTTTTCACTGATTTTTTTCTATATTTATTTAATCTCAACCTCCTTCAAATTTAATCCTAGCTCCACACTACAAAAAAAAACGTGATTTAGTAGCGGTTAAAAATGGGTATTAGTAACGGTTTTAACCGCTACAAAGAAGGTTAGTAGCGGTTACGAGAACCGCTACTAAATCGTACGTTGCAAGCAGTTTTGTAGCGGTTATAAAAAACCGCTACTCAATCAAAAATAACCGCTACATCCTTTGTAGCGGTTTAAATTAACCGCTACAAAACCCTCATGGATGAAATTTGTTTCAGAGATATTTGTAGCGGTTATATAACTGCTACAAATAAAAAAAATTAAAATTTTGTTGGCGAAAAAAATGACATTTTTTTTATTTTGTAGCGGTTAACAAAACCGCTACTAATTTTGAATTTCATCAAAATTTGTATCAGTTATTAAAACCGCTACTAATTTCATGAAATTCAAAATCCGCGCCAAAAAATTTAGTTTGAGTTGTAAAAAGGCGCGTTATTTAGTAGCCGTTTAATAACCGCTACAAATATTAAAAAAATTTTAAAAAAATATACGATTATTTATTTCTGTTTTATCAATATTAAATTAAAAAGTTTATTTTGTTATTATTTTATCTATTTCAATTAGCTTATTATTCAATAGTTTAACTTATTAATAAATAAAAATGAAAAATGTAATTGAATTGGATTAGTATAAAATTTATATTAATAATATTATTAAGGATAGGTAGGTAATAAGGAATTATTATGTTATCTAATATAATGTAATTGTGTATGAAAAATAGATGAAAATGAGATACAGTTACGATATATCTAGAAAAAAATGGTTAGAATAAATTTTATAGAAAGGAAAGAAGTATTCTAAAAAAAAAATTAAAAATCTTGTTACCATATTTGATCGTATTATTCAGCTCTTCTATTCATACGAAAGAAGTTGTAAATGAGAGAAAATGAAAGAAAGGTAAGGTGAAAAGAAATTGGGGAGTGTTTGAAATGAGTTGTGGTAAGGGTATTTATAGGTATCCACGTACTATTTGTAGCGGTTAATGTAGTGGTTATTAGTTAGTAGCGGTTATTTGTATTTTTGTAGCGGTTTAATATTTATAGTGATCCACGTACTATTTGTAGCAGTTAATGTATCCATTTTGTAGCGGTTTTTCATTTAGTAGCGGTTAATTTTATAGAACCGCTACAAATATTATTTTTTTTAAAAAAATTTACATTTTATTTTAAATTTTTTTTTTGCATTTTTTGTAAAGACAAAAGCATAATTTGAATTTGATCACTCATCGTCACCATCCCTACAGAAATTTTGTAGAAAAATTATTGTTATGGATGTATTATTAAATTTAAAAAATTTAATTCAAATGACGTGGACTTAAAAAAACTCACCGCAGTAGAGGTAAATTGTCATCGCCTTCAGGGAAGTAGTTTTCAAAATCAGCTGGCTGAAATGACTCACTCTCGTAGGCGATGTTATCGCCTTCACCCATGTTGTAAAGGTCTCTTGGCTTTAAATGAACGACCAAGTGCCAATCCCTATGCCTCTCGTCCTCGACATAATAAACCTGATATGCCTCTGAAGCTAGAATATACGGCTCATCATCTTGAGAAATACCAGTATGAATCGGTCGTGAGAAATTGACTGATATGATCCCTAAGTCGTCAGTTGTCAGTCCCCGAGAAGTGGTGGTATTTGCCCACAAACACTTGAACAGCGTCACAGTGAAACGGCCTTGATAATTAAGTTTAACCGCATCAAGAAACTTGCCATAGTAAGGGACGCCTCCGAACTGCATGTTAGCGTCACTGCTGCTCGCATAACTCCTTGTCCCAAATGTGCCATAAACACCCGAATTCTGTGTTTGCAATCCTTGATCCCGTGAAACCGTGCAAAACTTAAAACCATTGATATTGTATGCTGTAAACCGTTTTGCATGATCAAGAGGGCCGATTGCGAGAGCTCTGAAATCTGGTGAGTGTGGGTTGTGGTCATTTAGTATTCTGCGCGCAAACCAGCTCAGAAATTCTCTGTGGACCCTCCTATCAACTTCCGAGGATGTCTGTGTACGGATCCTTAGTTGACGCTTAACATGACTTCTGAATTCCCTGCAATTAATAATGGAAAGGCGTTAGTGAAATGAAAGTGAGAAATGTTACGAAAGATATAGATCGAATAACATGTGAGTGTACAATTCTTACCGTATGAAAGGTTCAACTTGAGTGCAATTAATCAAGACATGTCTATGTGTTTAGAGCTTCTCAGTTGCCATTAGTTTGAAGTTCTCAATTACTCCAACTGGTTTAACAACACGAGGGATAAATTCTCCTGATGTCGGCGCAGGTTCAGGACAATCGTCAACACGAGGCGGGCGATTGAAAGCCGTCTCAAGATCATCAAAGTACCTTGAGCAAAAATATAGCACTCCATCCCCTATATAGCCTTCAGCTATAGAACCTTCTGGCCACGCCTTATTTCTCACGTAAGATTTTAATTTCCCAAGGAACCTACGAAGTACAGAAGAGAAAATTGATATAAAATGATGAAAAGGATGACTAGTAAACATTAAATACGGAGAATAAATTAAAGCACATATTTAAAATGAGTACCTCTCAATCGGATACATCCAACGATATTGTACTAGTCCAGTGAGCTTTGTTTCATAAACGAGGTGGACTGTGAGGTGAACCATCACAGTAAAAAAGGACGGAGGAAAGATCATCTCCAAATGACAAAGCGTAAGAATGATTTTCGACTGCAGCTGATCGAGCTCCTCAACGATCAAAACCTTAGAACACAACTTCCGAAAGAAAGAACAAAGTTCCACCAAAACGATGGAAACATCGGGAGGAAGTGTATTCTTTATAGCCAGAGGGAGTAACTGCTGCATAAGAACATGTGAGTCATGACTCTTCAGGCCAGCAACCTTTCGAGCCTGCAAGTTGACACATCGAGAAATGTTGCTTGAATACCAATCAGGAACTTTTAATTTCTTCAACGTCATGAGGAACACTTCCTTGTTCGGTTTTGTGAGGGTAAACTTTGCTGGTGGAAATCTGTCATGCTCATCTGGTCAAGCGTCTTCATGAACTCCCATGTCGCGTAAATCTTTCCTCGGTTGAAGGTGATCTTTTGTCTTGCCGGGTTCGTTAAGCAGCGTATACAGCACATTGTCGCAAACATTTTTTTCAATGTGCATTACATCAAGACTGTGGCGAAGTAAATTAGATCTCCAATATAGAAGCATAAAGAAAACATTTATCTTCTTCCATTGCTGAGGCACCAAAGTCCTGCGCGTCTTTTGGCGAGTTTGTGCTGAATCGTCACTTTTTCCAAACTCGAAGTCAACATGCTCAAGCTGCTGTAAGATATCTGTACCGGACAAATTCTGAGGTGGTCCTCGTTTTTCTGGTTTCCCATTGAAGCGATTCCGTTGCAATCTGAACTTATGCGTTCCATCGAGAAACCTCCGATGCCCCCATAAAGCACCACTTTCGGCTGTGGGGAAGGCGCAATGCCTCAGAGTCAAAATTGCAAGCTGGACATGCCGACCCAGTATGCACATTCCAACCAGATAATGTGCCAAGGCCAGGAAAGTCATTAATCGTCCACATCAAGGCTGCACACATGTTGAATAAAGTCTTGCTGTAAGCGTCGTGCGTCTCCAAGCCGACATTCCACAGGTCAAGCAATTCCACAATAAGCGATTGGAGATACACATCGATGTCATTGCCCGGTGCCTTTTTGCCTGGAATGATCATAGACATAATGAAAGAGCTTTATTTCATACACATCCAGGGGGTAAGTTGTAGGGAACTAAGACTACTAGCCAAATACTGTAACTTGTGCTAAGATTCCCGAAAGGATTGAAACCGTCGGTCGCCAATGCAAGCCGAACATTTCTGGGGTCAGTCGGAAAATCTGGAAAGTCGTTGTCAAATATTTTCCAAGCAACTGCATCCCGCGGATGTCTTAATTTACCTTCTTCGTTTTTATCAACGGCATGCCACCTCATGTGCTCAGCAGTTTTAGACGACATAAATAATCTTTGTAGACGAGGTTTCAAAGGGAAGTACTTGAGAATCTTTGCAGGTTTCTTCTTCTACTTTTTCCCCTTCCGAATTGTCTTGTACCTCGATGTGTGACATCTCTTACACGTCTCCCTGCTGGAATCGTCTCCCCAATGCAGCATACAATCATTTGGGCATGCATCAATCTTTTGATAATTCAACCCCAACCTGTTGATAATCTTCTTAGCCTCGTAGAACGTTGTGGGAATCTCGATGTTGGGGAATGTATCTTGTAATAAGTCAATCAACATTGACATTCCCTTATCTGTGATCCCACATAAGCACTTGATATGATACAATTTGATCAAGAAAGATAATTTAGAATATTTGTGACAACCTTGATATAAAGGACGATCTGCTTCATCCATCAAGCTGAAAAAATCCTGAGCTGCTTCATTCCCCATAAAAACCGGCTCAGAGCTGTGCACTTCTTCGTTGAAGTTATCGCCTTGAAATCCAAACGCATCACGCACAGCATCATTCACAGGATCATCTTCATCTACTTGAACGCCTACTTGAGAACTTCGAGGAAGAGCATCGTCATATCTAATGCCGGCCTTCTCACCATGAACTGCCCAGAACGTATAGTCCTCAGGGAAAGACTTCACAAGCAAATGTTCCTTTACAACATTTCGTGCATGCCACTTCTTGAACTTGCATTTCTGACACGGACAGACAATCTTGCCGTTACAGCTGGCGTGAGTGAATGCGAAATCCAAGAAACTGTTTAATCCGTACAAATATTCAAGAGAATTGCGCGGCAACCTGATCCATGATTTATCCATAGCTATAAGTGAGAGAGAAGAAAGTATAGAGAAGAAGATGAGTGAGAAGATAATGACGAATGCCAAGAACCTTATATTCTGAAATTCCAACGTTTATAATTTTGTAGCGGTTCTGAAACCGCTACACTAACCGCTACAGTTATAAAATATTAGTAGCGGTTATATATATAAAACCGCTACTAATTTTTAAGCCGTTACACATTGGTGGGAAATTCAAAATTTATATGTTGAGTATTTGTAGCGGTTATATATATAAAACCGGTACTAACATTAAAGTCGTTGGACAAATTTAAAAATTATTTTTTATTTGTAGCGGTTATAGACAACATAACCGCTACAAATGTGCACAAAGGCGGCAAATTTAAAAATTTAAATCTTGAGTATTTGTAGCGGTTTTTATAGTAAAACCGCTACAAAGATATACATGTTTGTAGCGGTTTCTATTGTAGAACCGCTACTAATATATATATAGTTGTAGCGGTTTTTATTTAATAACCACTACAAATATATATATTTGTAGCGGTTGTTAAGTCAAAACCGCTACAAATATATATGCTTTATTTTTTTTAAAATTTAGAAATATAGATAATATTATTGCAATTAATTCATAAATTCAACAACGCGATGTAATAATATAAATATAATTATATTAAACACAATAAGAAAGTTCTGAAATACAAACTCATATATATATATATATATTTACCAATGTTTCAACAAAATAAATGTCCTAAACTAACTAGCTGGGGGCTGATCATCTGGTCCTCTCTCAGGTGGGGCTCCCTCAGGTGCTGCTGGATCGGGCCGCTGCGTAGAGTGAACCGCACCATCATCATCAGCAGGAGCAGGAGCAGGAGGAGTAGTAGTAGTACTCGGGACGACATAGCGAGGGACAGGGGGAACCGCTGGATGCTGCTCGTTCGGGAACAGGCGACTCCATGCCCCCTCGAGCATGTTGTTCGCGATTTCAAGCCACTGCGTCTGCTGAGCGTACATCAAATCAGCGTGCAGCTGCATCTGCTGCATATGCTGCAGCTGCATCTGCTGCTGCTGCTACGCCATCTGCTGCGCCAAATCTGACCGCAGCTGGTCAATAGACTCATTCCTCTGACGTCTGACCCCTCTAGAGCTGCCAGCCTCAGAGGCGGCGCTCCTCCTGTAGACCATGCTAGGTCTGGCACCTATCCCCATACCCCGCACGCTTCCGGGATGCTCAGCCTGATCCAGACCCACCTTCAAAGGAGCTGTCGGGTCCACTGACCCCTGTGACTCCTCAGGCTGGGTCTGTCGCAGCTCAGCTTGCGACTGCTGCATCCGCTCCTGCCATGTTATGAAACAATCACTAATTAGCATTTTTCATTATTAACTTGATTTTATAAAAATTATAATAATAAAATTACTTACAATGGCCACCTTTGCCTGCTGAGAGGTCGCAGCCCCGTCACGGTGTCTGTGTGTGATGGCGTACAACTCCCCGTAGTCCGTCTGACGGTTCTCCTGTTGTGCCTTCGTCTCCTGAAACAATTACAAAATTCAATTAGTATTATGAAATAATCAGTTGAAAGTCAGTGATATTTTGAAAAGTTACCAGCTCGCTATAGGTCACAGCAAAGGTCTTCGATCCTGCTGTGTGATGGATCGTCTGCTGCGCACGGATCTCAGTGTTCCTCTGAGAAACCTCCTGAAAAAAAAATATTAAATGTATTATAATTTAAAATTAAATTGAAATTTTAATTTAATATTTAATAATTACAAAATTATATATAAAAAATCTAATAAATACATTACCTGCGCCTCAGGGCTCCTCCTGAACTGGATGAAACTCGCCCAATCGTTCGGCGGCACGCCGTCCGGGACACTCTCGATCAGCTGCTCCAGAGGCATCGTCCCGTCCTTGTTCACCTTGTAGAAGAGACGGTTCCTCCTGTTCCTCCAAGCGTCACCCATCTTCACGAGGGCGTACCTCTTTCGGTTGGCCCGGACGGCAAACCGCAGCTGAAAAAAATTATTTAAATATCAATAATTACAAAAAACATAATTTAAAAAATATTAATTAAATAGAATTAATTACAAAAAATATTAATTAAATAATTTTAATTACCTGAACCACCTCCTCCCAAGCCTGGTCCTTCGGCCCCCTCGGAACGTGCCTCCACGTCTTGAAGTGAATTGGGAACCGCATCCAATTCGCGCCCAGGTCGTTCAGGAAGCGGTTGAGCAGGTGACCCCCATTGTTGATGGGCTGGTCAGTGCCCTCATTTCACGGCACTATGACTCGCAGGCTCCGGTCCAAGCTGTTCACACCGGCTACGTCTAGCCTCCTCGTCGAAACGTTCCCCTGCTCGTCTGCACAGTTTACCGCATGTTAGATAAATTGTAATTCAAAGTTAACATTTCTAATTTAAATAAATAATTTACTAAATTAAAAAATTAATTTACTTCGACTTGCACCTCAAACCCAGTGGACCGCAACGACGACCCTCGCGGGTTGTTCTGCTTCCGAGCGTCCTCCTCATCGAGGAACTACTCCATCTCCTTGAACCCAATCGGGATCTCGAACTCCTCCTCGTTGAGGAAGTCCTCGACGCTAATATCTGGCCCCCCAACCTTAGGCACCTCTGGTGCGGTCGTCTCCTGTGGGATCGTCTGCGGTACCTGTGGTAGGGCCGACTCCTGAGGGGGGATGGGCTGAGATGCCGCGGTCGCCCTGCCTCCCCGCTGCCCCCTCCCTCTGCCCCCTGCCCGGCTGTTGCCACCCCGTAAAATCGGTCTCGGGACCTCAGGGGCCTTCCCCTTATCCTCTCTTGAAGCCATATCAACTGTACAAATAAAAAAAAAATTAGTCACATTATTATGCAAAAATCTAATAAAAATACAAATACAAATAAAATACGTACCTCAAGTGCAAATACTGAGAAATACTGTAGCAAAAATTCCTACACAAACGTCTGAAAGCTCAAATCTCAAAGAAATCACTCAGAAAAATCCCAGGAAACAAAATGAGCAAAAGGAGAAATGAGGGAGGCGGTGGCTTAAATAGGCCAGAAATTAGTAGTGGTTATTCCAATAACCGCTACATTAACCGCTACAAATAATTAAATTTGTAGCAGTTTTACAATAACCGCTATAAATAATAACAACGTTTGAAATTTTGTAGCGGTTATTGCCCAGAACCGCTACAAATGTCGAGACTCTTGAAATTCTGTAGTGGTTATTGCCCAGAACCGCTACAAATGTCGAGACTCTTCAAATTCTGTAACGGTTTGATTGATGTAACCGCTACAAATAACCGCTACATTATTGGCGCGGCTTGGTGGCGCCAAGTGGCGGGAATATTGTAGCGGTTTCTGTGTATAAACCGCTACAAAATCACCGCTACAAGTTTTGGCGGGAATTTCACACCAAATTTCTAGCGGTTTTGTCTACCCAATCGCTACAAAAAACGCGGCTAATCTGTCACGCCACTTGGCGCGTAGCTTGCCGCTACAAATTTATAGCGGTTTAGGTTAAAACCGCTACAAATACTATAATTTGTAGCGGTTTAATATAACCGCTATAATTGCACCGCTACAAAATACCTTTTTTTTTGTATTGCCATTACTTATATTTTGTTAAGGCCCATATTTTTGTTTGCATGTAAAGCCATGTACGTACGTAAAGGTTGTCTTACTGATAAGCTCAAAGCCTCAATCCTGAACATCGTATGCTTAGACAGATAAAAAGAATCAAAATCCTCTCTTATGACACTTCTATTGGGGGGTGGGGGGGGGGGGGGGGAATATAATATAATGCGAATATATCGATTGCCCTTTTCCTCTCTTTTATAAAAGAGAATCCAAATCCAAGGTTACATAAATAGACAGATATAATATTAATTGTCGCGCGTACTGGCAAAGTATCGATCGATGAACCCACTTATCTTGAAGCAAGCCACAAAAATAAGGAAAAGAGAATAAGGAAAGTAAAACGGGACGGAGAAGATAGAGGGAAAAAGCTAAGTCCGTTGAGATTTCAGTGTAGATCAGATATCAACTGAGAGAGAGGGAATTGCGGGGAAAAGGCAAGTGGATGGTGACAAGACGAGAATGGAGTGGGACGATTCTCAATTTCCATTCTCATAATAATATCTTTGCTCTTTCTTTTCTTCTCCATTTTTTTGCCGTGGTAGTGGACCCCACATTCACCAGCTTGCTTCTCGCATCGGATGATCACACACCAAAACCCACCTACTATATTCCACAAAAAACGACCGTCTCCTTTGTTTGCTTTCGCTTGTTTCTTCTTCATCTTCTGATATATGCCCTCATTTGTATATCTGTGTGTGTGTGTGTATAAACACATCACATCAGACTCTACTGCCTTCTGCTTATTTTACGTACTCAAGCACATGTCATGAGCATGCATACGTGTTCTTCTCCTTCTCTCTCTCTCTCTCTCTCTCTCTCTCTCTCTCTCTCTCTCTCTCTCTCTCTCTCTCTCACTCACTCAATCTTTTTCACTAATTTGGGTTTGGCTTCTGCACATGGATGCATAAAAGAAAGAACCCTGCATGAGTTACAACAATGGTGAGAGATCGATGATGGGTCTGATTTTTAATATCTATAAGGACCACTACTGCTTTTGGTTGACGTTAGGGCTCACATCAGGATCTATTCATCATTACTTTTGTGGATCGTTTTTTGGCTCTTTTCTCGTTAAATATGTGTGTGTGTGTGTGTATTAGTGTTAAAAGTTTATATATACATATATATCAAGGACTGGTGGATGTGACAATTTTTCTCAATTTCTCATGACTCTCTTACACAGGGACAGTACAAAAAAAAAGCCTTGGAAAATAACCTGTCGAGAATTAGGGCCAAGCATATATAGAGTGAAAGTAATGGTGGAAAAGACAATACCATACTGTGAAAATATGCAAGTCTTGTTGGCACGTGGGATGCAGGCAGAAAAGGAAGGAATGAAGGGGAAAAAACAAGAAATAGTTGTGGATATATATATATATATAATATGTAGTTACTACCTAGTATATTGTGCTTAGATCCTTTGTCTTCATTTACATTACCTTACAAGGAAACTCACTCAGGTTTCGTATAAAATCTATAATGACTCGGATATTTATGAACTTCAAATGGTGTAATTTTTTTTAACAAATTTCACATTATACATTGATGTTATGAACATGGCTGTGTTTGTGTGTTTGTTTTTTTTGGGGGGGGGGGGGGGGGGGGGGAGCTATACGTGGATGGTTGCAGCAAAACAATATGGTACTATATTTGGGGTGACAGTGTTAAATGATTTGCTCCACTACTATCCACAATTGCATGAAAATAGAAGAGATATTTATTTCAGGTTACTATTCACCAGTTCTTGCGTGTGATTCAAAAGCAAACCTTACCCGTCTCCCAACGCATCATCACCATCAACCACAGCGTCAACATCATCTTAGACTTATAAAAATTTATGTCAGTGGCATCATCGTGTCCCTATATATGACTAGATTAATATTATGTAATTAATTAAGTTTTGTTTAATATATATGTGCGTGCGTGATAATGCCACAAGGGTTGGACAATTCAAATACTTGATGCCTATTTGAGTCAGTTCATTTGAGTCAGCTTTCAAAAAGCACATTCACGTAAGTTAAAAAAAAATTCTTCTCAATTTAAAAAATAGTTTTTATTACTAATCTAAATATATATTTACATGACATTATGATAGTGATGAAACGCGACGTTTGCTGAGAGAACAATTATAGCTAGTGACTAGTTTGGGGATTATTGCCCAAGCAGTTATTTATATCGACCAACTTTGATGTTCTTTAATGAGTAGGCTTTGTTGAGAGGTTTGGAAGGGAAGAGTTACCCAAACGTGTGCTTTAGTAAAAACCAATTAAAGATGGCGTTTTTTCTTCATGATAAGGCTCTTGACCCCCCTAGTACAGGTGTGGCAATAAAAAATAATTGTGTTCATCGTTACTTATGAAAGGCCTAACTCCCCTAGCTAGCCTACTGTGTGTGGTCTTCACTCTTCACACATACACCAGCTAGCGTTGACTATATGTGTAAAATAAAAGATTATTCCTCCTGCTGTGAAGAGAATTTATAAGTATCATATTATATCAATACGGCAATAATAAAGAAGTTTTATATGATTAAGTGTGATTTGCTATATAAATCGCATGACGTCATTATACTCTAGTGAAAATCAAATCTTTGAATAGATTATATTAATCAAAAGATTCCCCTTTATAACATCATTGAGTGTTCGTTTTGGTTTTCCTTGACTTCTCTTTATAGGTCTCCATGCTGCTTGATCAAACCCTCTTCACCGACGCACTCAATGGCCTTTTTTGAACTTGTTCAAACCAGTTCAAACGATTTTCTACCATTTTCTCTTCTATAGATGCCATACCAACTCTTTCGCAAATATAATCATTATGATATTACCTTTTCTTGTATGAACACACACCCATATCAACATCTTCATTTTGGTTACCCCTATTTTATGTTCATATTGTCCTTTTAAAGTCCAATATTCACTACCATAAAGTATTGCTGGTCTTATAGAAGTGTGAACAAACTTCCCTTTTATTTTATTAAGTACTTTTCGATCACAAATAACTCAAGTAGCTTTTCTCGATTTATAGTATCATATTATCAATATATAATGATAAAATCCAAAGGAAGTTGGGTAAAGCATAAAAGACTAGTTCCTCACAATATAGTAAAACAATGTTTGCATCGTCACTGAGAGGTACCTATATTTTGTGTCTGACAGTGTACTTTAAACAAAATTGCTTCTCACTAATAACAGAATACATATGCTTATAAAAAAATTAGCAAGTCAAATTGACTCTCATCCTCTAAAACAAATTATTTGAGATTTCATTTTCAACTTTTTATATTAAGAAAACCTATTTATGAGGAATTTATTCTTTGTCTTCCCTACCATGAGAGTTGAGAAGAATCAGCAATTGCTATATGGTAGCTATAATCCCCAAAAAAATATTTATTAAATAAATTTATATGTGTGTGTGTGTGTGTGTGTGTATATATATATATATATTTCAATGTATGTAAAAGGTTTTGTTTTTAGGGAAAATCGCTAGTAAATACTAAATAAGCAAATTAATTGCTCTTTGCCACCAACACACATGGGGTACTGAACTTGTATTATTAAAATTGAACTTAAAAAGACAAAAAAACCCTTAGTTTGACAAGAAGATTTTAGGGGGGGAAGGAGAAAGTGCAGAGCTTCTGAATCCCTTCTTCCTCTTCCATTTCTGGCATTCTGCAGAAGTTCAACGTCGTCTCCCCTCACTCGGCCGTCTCCTTAGCTTGTGTCCGTCGGCAGCGTTGTCTCCATCTACTCCTCCAGCGGCCGCTGTCTCATTGGCTCTTGTCCTTCAAATCTGTCATCTCCGAGTACTCCTCCAGCGGCCAGTGTCTCCTTGGCTCGTGTCCTTCAGCAATGTTGTCTCAGACTGCTCCTCCAGCGGCCGGCTCCGGCGCCTAGTCATCCATAAATGAAGAGTAATTGTACAAAACGACATATCATTGGCATATAATAGATCTTCATCTTTTGCACATAGCGTGGATGATCATTGGACATGTATGGAAAAGATCAAGTGAATGAAGAAGGCATTTAGGTTGGAGGAGCAAGAGACGGTCACTTGAGGACTAGGCGCTGGCGGCGGCCACTGGAGGAGCAGCCCGAGACAACACTATTGAAGGACACGAGCCAAGGAGATGCCGGCCGTTGGAGGAGCACTCGGAGACGACAGATCCGAAGGACACAAGCCAACAAGATGGCGGCCGCTGGAGGAGTAGCCGGAGACGACACTACCGAAGGACACAAGCCAAGGAGACAGCCGAGTGAGGGAAGGCAACGCTGAACTTCTGCAGAATGCCGAAAATGGAAGAGGAAGAAGGGATTCAGAAGTTCTGCACTTTCTCCTTCCTCCCGCCTAAAATCTTCTTGTCAAACTAAGGGCTTTTTTGTCTTTTTAAGTTCAATTTTAATGTAAGTTCAGTACCCCATGTGTGTTAGTGGCAAAGAGCAATTAATTTGCTTATTTAGTATTTACTAACGATTTTCCCTAAAAACAAAACCTTTTACATACGTTGAAATATATATATATATATATACATATATAAATTTATTTAATAAATATTTTTTTGGGGATTATAGCTACCATATAGCAATTGCTGATTCTTCTCAACTCGCATGCACTACAAAAAAAAAAGACTTTCGGCGGCGACTTTTGTCGCCGCTGAAAGTCTTTCAGCGGCGACAAAAAGTCGTCGCCTATGCGATTGTAGCTGAAAATTTTAGCGGCGACAATTTTTGTCGCCACTGAAAGTATACTTTCAGCGGCTAAAAGTGTTAATTTTTTTAAAAACAATTCGAAAAATTAAATTTTTTGTTAAAAAAAATCGAATTTTTTTTAAATATTTAATTTACAATTGTCACGTGTCTCCTTCACCACGCGTTGTCTTCCCGTGCTGCCATGTGTTGCCTCGTCATGCTGCCACTTGTCGCCTCCTCATAATTCCTCCAAGTGACTCTCCTCTAGTTCGAACCCACGACCTCAGGGAGCCGACGCCTTCGCGCGAGAATATCTACCAGTTGTGCCGAAATGAACCTATGTCATATTATTACATATTATTATATATATACTATTATCATATATATAAACATACATACATATAATTAATTAATTATATACATATAATTAATTATTAATTAAATATAATATTATTAAAAATAATGAAAAATAAAATAAAAACGAAAAAAATATTTATATATTTAAATTAAAAATTTTTTTAATTAAAATTACTTAATAAATAATAATTTAATATCATAAATATTATTTTCGATATAAAATTATAAATATAATATTAATAAATAATAACATAATTTTAATAATTAAGGTTAAATAGAATTATTTAATAATTAATAATTAAATTTTATAAATATTATTTTTAAAAAATATTAATAAAAAAATTATGAAATTGACTTTCAGCGGCGACTTTAGTTGTCGCCGCTGAAAGTGTTTAAAATTTTTTTTTTTTTAAATTTCAAACAACACTTTCAGCGGCGACTTTTAATAGTCGCGGCTGAAATGTTTTAAATTTTTTTTTTTAAATATCAAACAACATTTTCAGCGGCGACACTAAAGTCGCCGCTGAAAGTGTTTTAAAATTTTTTTTTTTTTAAATTTCAAACAACACTTTCAGCGGCGACTTTTAATAGTCGCGGCTGAAATGTTTTAAATTTTTTTTTTTTAAATATCAAACAACACTTTCAGCGGCGACACTAAAGTCGCCGCTGAAAGTGTTTTAAATTTTTTTTTTTTAAATTTCAAACAACACTTTCAGCGGCGACACTAAAGTCGCCGCTGAAACTCACTTTCGGCGGCGACTTTTAATAGTCGCCGCTGAAAGTGACACCTTCATCGGTGACATTAAAAGTCGCCGCCAAATGTCGCCGCTGAAAGTGCTTTTTTTTGTAGTGATGGTAGGGAAGACAAAGAATGAATTCCTCATAAATAGGTTTTCTTAATTTGCTTATTTAGTATTTACTAACAATTTTTCTTATTTTTATTATTAATTTCTTTTCTCAAAATTTATCTATACGTTAAACCTTGTATTACTAGATCATGTAGGAATGATTGGTAGCGGTTATTAATACCCGGAGACGTCAAATTTAATATTCTTTTTTTTTTTATTATATTGGCATGGGTCGAACCCATGAAGGGAGGGGGGATGAGTGGCCTAAGGCCAACTCCATGACCATTGCACCACTGGGTGCTGGTCCAAATTTAATGTTCTTTAAGAAAAAGAAAAGGTTGCCCTAGAGCTAGAGGGTTTCTAAGGAAAGACAGGCCATAAATTAATATGCACATATATAAACACAAGCATTCTAAAGATTCAAAACTGCCGGCTCTAATTACCGAGTTAAAAAAATATGGTCAGGGCCCAGAAATGATTATATCCTTGGACGCGAATTTAGGGCTACAGAAGAACCTAGGGAGTTTATGATGCCCTAGCTACAAAGCTTAAGGACTTAAAGGTTAGTAAAGATCACCGACATGCCCATAATACGAAATTGGTTGGATTGAGGATAAAGTAAACTATATATTCATTCATTCGATATATATATGATGAACAGAAGAAGGAACAGTGGAATTGCATACTTCTGATGTCTGACTTAAAGAACCATAATAACAACAACAACAACAAACAAAAACAATCTGGTTTAAATGGTTTCTTACTGATGTATCGTGTACTATACGATTCTTTTTTGGATTTCTTCATGGGTATTTATCAATACTAACAATCAGTTAGTCTAATTCGTGGGAATTAGGCCCACAAATAGGAACCTCACCAAGTAATTATACTAGCAACATACCTAGGATTGAAATACAAGATAATTGGTTAAGCTAAAATAACTCAGCCAAGCAATCCAATTACTCGGTGGCTGTACTATACAATTTTAATCTCACTGTTCCACGTAGAGTCAGATCGTGGATGACGAAATGTTCACTGTTGGTTCATAAGATCTTATGACCCATCATTTCATCATCGTAGTCGGGAAAACAAAGTAACAGAGGAAGAAATTTTGCTGTCTGATAATACACATAAAGAGGAAATAAAGTAAATCACTGAATTGATGGCGGGGAACCTTTTTTTCGTTCTTTGGGCAAAAGAATTGATGCTAGGCCGGTAGCCAAATAAACTGTATACTTTTAACAGTTTTTCCATGGCGGACAAATCATGAGCTTCCCCAACCATCATCATTAATTCAGCTTTGGTTTCAGTTAAAGAAACTGTAAAGTGCAGATTATTAACAAGTCACATTCCTGCACGTCACAAAGAAAATGATAATCCTCTGGCCCTATATACAGGGCATAGGGAGAAGCTTGTTTTTTATCATATTTATAAGGCACCTCGTTAAAGTTTTAAAGTGAATGGACAATTTAACATTTCACTTATAATTTTATTTTCATTTGGTATTATGTATATTAAATAAGGGTAGAGTTAAAAAGTTATTGAATTTTATGGTAGAGTTAATGAGATTTAAGGTTTTAATTTCTTTAGTCCATGTAAAAAATGCTAGAAGTGCCCTATAAATAGGATTAGAGGAGTGGACATTAAGTATTAACTTCGGTCATTAATATAAGACGTAATTTGTAGTTCAAATATAAACTATAAATTAGATTTTATATTAAGGATCAGAAGTAGTATTAAACTTAAGAAATGTCTAACTTGATCTATGTTTGAATCTCAATTGAGGAATAAATGCTATCAGATTTTAGTCACTAATTAATTTCCCTAACAGCAATATAATTGCCCCACTGAGAATATCGAACAAGTCGGATTCAGAGATGACTTAATCAAAAATTTGTATTGTTTCTTGTTCAACAGAACAGAGCTTCCTTTTGGACAGATTATAAATCACGATGCGTGAACGAGAGAGAAGCTGTGAGAGAGTGCCCCCAGCATCGATGTCAGAGGAGCATGATGCTTGGTGTGGAGTCGAAAGAAAGTTACAGACGGGGGGGATGAGTTCTTTGGACACCAATCCCTTGTGCCGAGGGTGGAAGATTGAATGACTGATGAAGAGGTTGTGGAGGAGGCTCCCACACAACTGAAGAAATCATACAAAGAAGCCTGCATCTATATGCCGACAGTGGAAGATATGTCTAAAGAGGGGGACGAATGGTGGTGTGGGGATGGATGGAAATCTATAATTGAGGTCGAGATCACTCTGAGGGGTCCAAATATCATAGTCTCGTCAGAGTTCCTCAAAACCTAGCGAAGAAATGGAGTACTTCCCTGATTGTTAGGCTTCTAGGACACATTGTTCATGAAGAACAACTTGGTCGAAAGTTGCAGCAACTGTGGGGTCAGAAGGGCGAGGTAACTACTATAGAAATTGGTTCTGGATATTTCTTGGTTCGGCTAACTAGCTAGTAGGATTATGAGTTTTCTTTGACTGGTGGCCCATGGTTATACATGGAATATTACTTAGCTGTACAGCCATGGAAGCTCGAGTTCGATCCTGACGCCGGGGAGGTGCCGTAGATCACTGCATGGGCATGTATTCCCAAGTTTCTAGTAGATTTTTATGATAAGGGTATCTTATTCGTGGTGGGTAGTCAGATCGGAAGCGTACTTAAGGTGGATAATAATACATTGAAACAAACCAAAAGCCGCTTCACTCGACTATGTGTTAAGATAGATCTGAATTCCCCGTTGCTCCCATCATTGATGATTAATGGCAAGGAAAAATAAATAGTACAGTGTATGAGGGCCTACACCTGATATGTTTCTCATGTGAGAGGTATGGGCATGGGTCCAAACACTGTTCACACAAGAAAGAATCCAGAGCTTCGGGCGTATGAATTTTGGAGAATGAGTGTGAATAGTGAATAGAAAAACTGAAGCCAACTAACCACAACCTAGTAGCCACGACATATGATGAATGGATGGTGGCACCCAGGCTGTGCAAGGTGCAACGTGGTACCAAAGGAGAGTTGAATATTAGCCGGGAAGGGGTATATGAATTGAGTAGTCACAATAATGTTGGAGGCTCAAGATTTACGGCATTAACGGACGAGAATATGGAAGAAAAAGGGAATGAAATTCCTTTAATGGTGCCTAATAATTAAGAATCTTCAACGGTCAACATTATTAAATCACGTGGGCCCTTGCCTAGTAAGAAGAAGCATGTAAAGATTAAATCTGGGATTGCAGATATTGTGGTAAGCCGTAAGACTAATTTATTGAGCCTAATAGAACTTTATCAACAAGTGAAAAATAAAATGGTTGCCTAAGGTAATTCTAGTTTGAGCCCAAAACGTGGTCAAGTGCATAATACTAGGGGCTTGCCGTAAGGTATTAATGAAGGAGGGAAGTGTGTGGTGGGACCCTCGAAATTGCAGCCAATTCAGTTATGTCTTTAAAATCCACAAGTGTGAAAATTCAAACCCCTAAATCTACTTGAAATAGTGCTTCTGACCTTATTGATCCAGGTGCTAGTCGAAAGATTAAATATTCAAGATGTATAAATCCCTTAGGTAAGTAGGGTGATGTCACTGTGAAAGAGTCAGGTGAAGGTGCATACGAGCCTACTTCCTAGTAGCGTTTCCAAATTATTGGGAACCTTTAATATTTATTATTTGTCTTAATGATAGTTATGACATGGAATACTCGGGGTACTAGTGGTGCCTCATCTTATCGTCTAATATGTGACATTATTGAGAAATAAGGAGTAAATTTCTTTGCACTTTTGGAGCCTAGGCAGGAGAGCTTAAAGGCTAAGTTACTGGTTTTTCCAGGAGTGAATTGTTGATACTGGTTTAATTGATATTGGCTTCAGCTATCCTCAATTTACATGGGGGACTTCATCTAGTCAGAGCAGGATCGATAGAGCATTGGTGGATAGCATTTGGCATGCGTAGTTTCCCAATGTATCAGTGCTTCATTTACCCAAATATAAATCATATCATTGTCCCATTTTGGTAAATACTGATAAGTTGGCGCATAGTGAGAATAAACATAGGCCTTTCTACTTCTTCGCCCCCTGGGTTATGCATAATAAATTCTTAGGTTTTGTTAAGGATCAATAAAATATGAAGGAAGATTGGTGTGGGTCTTTAGAGGATTTTACTGAGTAACTGAGAAATTGGAACAAAGAGGCATTCGGCAATTTAAATTATATGAAGAACAAGCTCTATAGATGCCTTAATGGGATTAACACCAAGATTGCCCAAGTTGGGCCTTCGGTGAGATTAGAGAGTTTGCAATATGAATTGTGGAAGAAACTTGAGAAAATCTTGGCCCAAGAGGAAATTATGTGTCTCTAATACTCTCGTGCTACTTGGTATGTTTAGGGTGACCGCAATACTATATATTTTCACTCAAAGGCGAATAGTCCAAGAAGACGGAATTGGATCTTAGCTCTTAAACTTGATTCCGGGGATTGGTCATATGATGAGAAGGAAATACGAGATATTGACAGTAAATTTTTTGAAGAGCTATATACTGACACTAGCACCTACCAGGGTTCCTTGGTGTTTGGATGTACTTATCCTGAGATTGATACAATTGATAGATGTGCTTTGGGAAGATAGGTTGATAACATGGAAATTAAGCGGGCTTTGTTCGATATGGGATCACTCAAAACTCTGAGGCCGAACGGGTTCAATCCTCTTTTTTATTAAAGCTAATGGGATACAATTGGTCTTTTGGTGACATCATTGGTTAAACAGGTATTTTCTAATTCGAAATAGGTCCATCACACTAACGGTACTCAAATTGTGCTCATTCCAAAAATTGATCATCCACAATCTTTTTGTGATTTTCGCCCAATAAGCCTCTGTAATGTAGTGTATAAGATTGTTACAAAGATTATTTCTAATAGGCTTAAATCCATTATGCCATTGGTAATGGCCCCGAACCAATGTAGTTTTGTGAAGGGGCACCAAGGTACTAACAATATTATTCTAGTACAAGAAATCATCTACTCTATGCGGAGCATGAAGAAGAAGCAGGCCTTTTATGTCAATCAAGATTGACTTGGAGAAAGCATATGACCAGATCAAATAAAGGTTTCTTTTCGACTGCTTGAATGAACTAAGGATTCCTGAGTATCTCTGTGACGTGATTAAAGCTTATGTATCTACATCGTAAATGCTGCTACTTTGGAATGGGTGTGCTGTAAATGCCTTCCACCCTTCCAGAGGAATTCATCAAGGAGATCCTATCTCATCTTATCTCTTTGTCATTATGATTGAGAGGTTGGGGCACTTAATCCAGACTATAGTAAAAGATTGAGATTGGAAACCATTTAGATTGTCGTGGCAAGGTACGACTATTTCTGATGTCTTTTTTGCTGATGATCTTATTTTGTTTGCAGAAGCAAATATGGATCAAGCCAGGGTGGTGAAAGCTATACTAGATGATTTTTAAGAGATATCCGGCCAAAAAGTGAACGCTGAAAAGTCACATATTTACTTCTCAAAGAATGTGGGCTACACGAGGAGTAAAGAGATTAGTGAGTTCTTGAATTTTTCCCCGTCTACTTCCAACCTAGGGAAATATTTAGAAATGTTGATCTTACATGAGCGAAGCACTAAGTCCTCATACAGATTTATTTTTGACAAAATGGATGCTCGCCTAGCAAGCTGGAAGTGAAACATGTTATCGATGACGGCAAGACATATTCTAGTATCGTCTGTCGTGTAAGCGATGCCATCCTATGCAATGCCAACTGTTCCCCTCCCTTTAGGTACCTGTAATGAGATAGACAAGAAGTGCAGAAATTTTCTTTGGGGAAGTACATCCATGAATCATAAACCCCATATGGTAGCTTAGGGTTGAGTATGTTCCCAAAAGAAAGATGGTGGACTAGGCTTAAGACAGGCATAGGCTTCAGAACCAGGCTTACATGACAAAATTGGAGTGGAACTTGGTACAAAAATGAGATGCACTATGGTTTTATTTCCTTCAGGAGAAGTACAATACGGGTAGTGATTTGGTGCCAAAAGAGGAAAAACGACGGACAGAATCAAGCACATGGAAGGGGATTAGACAAAGTTGGGAAAATGTAAGTGAGAGTATTATCTAGAGGATTACAAATTGAGCTTCGGTTCTTTTTGGCATGATATATGGGTTCCCCAATTTGATAGATTGAAGAGCTTTGTAATTCAACCATTAACAAATGAAATCCAGGAATGGAAGATGACTGACTGTATTACTCTGTCGGGTCAATAGGATCTGGATAAGTTTGGGCATTTAATGCCGAAAAAAGTCATGTTAGCAATCCAAAGAGTGAATATTAATCGCAATGCTGGTGGTGATGTTTTGGTTTGGTGATAGGCAGCTGGTGATAAATTTGCTCTAAAAGCAACTTACAAGAAGTTAGCTGGCCACGGTAAAAACCCAAAATTGGTTTGGATGGAGGCTCATATGGAAGGTTAAGGTTCCTCAATGGTACAAACTATTCCTGTGGTTATGCGCCCATGGGCATTTATTGACAAACTTGGCACAAGCTCAATGGGAAATCCACACGACTGAGATGTGCCCTGCTGCCAAGATGAGACCGAATTAGTTATGCATGTACTTCGAGATTGCGTTATGGTAAAAGAACTTTGGAGTGAGACGCTACCTAGTCAATGGCATCGGTATTTCTTTGACTTAGCCGATAGAAACACTTGGTTAACATGGTGTTTACGACGTCAGGATCAGGTGTACGGCTACAAGTCTCCACACTGGTTTACGGTTTTATGTAGGCATATTTGGTTGGTGAGTCATGATCGTATTTTCAACAATAAATAATGGAGTAAACAGGAGTTACTAGCACAGTGGTGTAACATCCCAAATTTTATTCACCAAGAATATATTGTAATTATTATATATATTCAATGAAATGGTGAATATTTAAGGCCAAAAGAATTAAATATTGAAAATTGAAGGTGGAACAGTGTTTTCAGTGAAATCGCCTACGAGGCAGTGAGATTGTCATATAGTTTTGGAAGACCAAATGATGACCAAAAATTATGAAATTTTATAGGGTGAAATTAGACATCCTAAGCTTTAATTTGATAGGTTATATGACTCAATTGAAGCTATAGACAAAAAGATATGAATTTTCGAAGTTGATCCAGAAAATCTGGAAAGTTTCTGGAGCAGAGATCAAAGATTGAAAATCTGGGAATCATATGATCATTTCCAGTAAAATTCCATATTTTTCCTTGAAACTAGACTCAATGAGGGTTCCATAGGCTTTGGAATCGCCTCGAAATGATGTCTACAAAATTAGTTATGATTTTTCAAAGTTAAGGCAGAAAATCTGCCAGAATTGGCATTATTCCGAAAATTGAAAATGAAATGTGTTAGAAATTGATTAATGAAATTAAAATGCCAAGTGTCATGAACATATAAGGAGATAAGACCCAAGTACACACATGATCACAAGGGATGGCATAAGGTTGAGTGAGTTGGTAGGTTAATGTTGAGTGTAAGAATGGAAAGAAAAGCTTGAGTGTAGGAGTGAAGTACTTGGGTGGTTGGAAGAGAACACATGATTGCATGAAGAGTGTGAACATAGGAAAAGAAGCATGGACTAATGGAGAAAAGAGAGGGAGAGGGACGGATTTCTTGGAGCAAGAAAGGGAAGACATTGACTCAACTTAATGGGAATAAAGTGTAGAAATTATGAAGAAGAGAAGAGTGTGACAAGTGTCACATTAGAAGCCCTTGATCAAATCAATGACCAAGATGAAAGATGACAAGATTAGTACATATTTTCCCTTCCTCTTTCATGCACCTCACGCACAAGCCATAGAGAAAAGAGGAAAAAGTGAGTTGGTGGGGTTCTTGAAGCTAAAGAGAGAGAGGAAGAAAAATCAAGGTAAGAGCTTATGTTCCAAGGTGATTTAAGCTTCTTATTTTGTGTAGTTCATTCTCTAACCTCTTATTCTTCATGGAAATCATGAATTAGCAAGCTAATCTTCAAGGTTGGGAAGAGAGAGAGGACGTTCTAGAGAGAGGAACACCAAGGATCAAGAGGTAATCTCCAAAATCTCAACTTCTTTGTGTATTGAAGTTGTTGTTGGTGATTGTTGTTTGATTTATGTGATTTTTGGTCAAGTTGTAAAATGGGAAAAGCCATAACCCTAAGGGGTTATGCTGCCCAAAATCCTTTGAATCATGATTATGAAGTGTTTAAATGAGTTAATCAAGGATTAGAAGTGGAAAAGTACAAGTTTTGGAAGCTAAAACACAAAACTCCAATTTTCCAATTTTTGACCAATATTTCGGTCAGACCAGATCTGGTACAAGGAGTTGGATTTTCATGAAATAAATGGTTCCATTGGACTCAGTGGGCAAAAATAGGTGGGGTTACAGTTGGGCACTTTTTCGGTAGAGGCCGAAAAAGCATATTTACGAAAACGCCACTGAAATCACTAAATAGGGGCTGTCAGGGTATTTTCGTAATTTGACCATGAATTTGGCAATTTCGAGGCCGGAAATGGATTCCTTGGGCGAAAATAAGTCAGAATAGCCCTAGTCAAAATTTTGGGAAAACGTGCCATCGGGCCGGGTACGGCGGGGCCGGGCCGGGTTCCCGGGGACATTTTTGTAAATTTTCACCATAGGCTAATATAACCACAATAAACACTATGGAATAGTCTAAAATGATACTTGGATAGGTTATTACCTATTTCTGGTACATTTAATATTTTAGGACCGAGTCGGACGCCGGAACAGCACACTTTTCGAGACACCACTAAATAAGGAATATCACAGCTTTGAGGTAGGGACATTATCCTTCATACACTATGCCATAAGTTATGTGATTGTGTGGATGCCATTGTTTTGTAAATGCACTTTATTAATAACATGATTTGCCTAGAGAGAGGCTGTTAGTGCCAGAGGTGCACTTACACTGGGAGTTGGCGGAAGTCCAACCGCTGTAGATTGTGGGGCTGGGCCCTACTCATGTATACATGACGATGATGTGTTTATGTTGTTCATTAATTTGTGCATACCTTGGCGCATGACATATTTACTTTTCGCATTTTCTATGAACGATATTATGTCTCTACAGAGATTCTTCGGAATCTCACCCTATTTTTAAATAAACACCTCAGCGAGAACCAGTGGGAAAAAGGGCAAAGAAGTTGTCGCCGAGAAGTGAGTGGCACGTGTCCCGAGGCGAGGATATGAACGTGGTTATGCATTAGTCTATGCCTCAATATTTTGGTTAATTTGTAAATATTAAAACTTTCGCTGTATTTTGTTTCCGTCGATGAACAATATTGGAATTATAAACGAACGACGTTGGGTTTGTAAATGAATATTTTATCAGTATAATTGTACTTTTCTGTATGCCCATTGAATTTCGTCGTTATTACTCTTTGATTATCGAAATTGAAACGGGTGTTGACAAGTGGCACGTACTAGGTCGATATTGACCTGAGGTATGTCCAGTCTTATGCAATCGAAGTCCTACATCGCACCAAGTACGGCTTGACGCCCTCAACCCGCCGAGGTGGTTAAAGTTAATACAGATGGGTCTATAAATTAAGCTTCAAGGTGTTATACTTATGGTAAGGCAATACGGGATAACCACGGCGGATTTGTTCAGGGGTATATGTTTCTGATTGGATGCATATAGGTGATCACAACAGAAACCTGGGGAATTTTGTAAGGTATTAGTTTTCTTGAGAAGGAGGATTTAGTCATATTATTATTGAAAGTGACTGCAGCAAAGTATTGGAGCTTATTCAAGGAGTGGTCTCCGATGAATATTCTGATGCTACTGTAATATTGGAAATTCAGTCGATACTGGAACGTGAGTGGGAAGTGGAGCTGCTACATTATTGTCTGGAGGTGAATAGGGTGCCACATTTTTTGGCAAGAAGAGCATGGGATATCACTATAAAAAAAATGGTAATCTGTAGCGGTGTATCAAACCGCTACAGTATTTATAGCGGTTTTAACCTAAACCACTATAAAATTGTAGCGGCAAGCTACGCGCCAAGTGGCGCGACAGATTAGCAGCATTTTTTGTAGCGGTTGGGTAGCCAAAACCGCTAGAAAGTTGGTGGGAAATTCCCGCCAAAACTTGCAGCGGTTAAGTTGTAGTGGTTAGTACACATAAACCGCTATAATATTCCCACCACTTGACGCGACCAAGTCCCGCCAACAGTGTAGCAGTTATTTGTAGCGGTTACAGCTACCCAACCGCTACAAAATACCAAACGTCAGCTATTTGTAGCGGTTACAGGGATATAACCGCTATAGAATTTCAGGAGTCTCCACATTTGTAGCGGTTCTGGGCCATAACCGCTACAGAATTTCAAAGGTTCTTGTAATTTGTAGCGGTTATTATAAAACCGCTACAAATTTAAGGCGCCCTGGGTACTTTATAGAGGTTAAGGTAGCGGTTATTGTAGCGGTTATTGGAATAACCGCTACAAATGTCTGGCCTATTTAAGCCCCCACTTCCCTCATTTCTCTGTTTCCTCATTTTATTTCCTATGGTTTCTCTGAGTGGTTTCTTCAAGATTTGAGCGTTCAGACGTCTGTGTAGAAGTTTTTGCTACAGTATTTCTCAGTATTTGCACTTGAGGTACGTATATAACACGTATTTTATTTGCATTTGTATTTTTTTTAGATTTTTGCATAATAATATGACTATTGTTTTTATTTTTACAGTTGATATGGCTTCAACAGAGGATAAGGGGAAGGCCCCTGAGGTCCCCAGACTGATTTTACGGGGTGGCAGCAGCCGAGCAGGGGGTAGAGGGAGGGGCAACGTGAAGGCAGGGCGACCGCGGCATTTCAGCCCATCCCCCCACTGGAGTCGACCCTACCACAAGCACTGCAGACGATCCTACAGGAGACGACCGCACCAGAGGTACCTGAGGTTGAGGGGCCAGATATCAGTGTCGAGGACTATGACAAGAAGGAGTTCGAGATCCCGCTTTGGATCAGGGAGATGGAGTAGTTCCTCGATGTGGAGGAGGCTCGGGAGCAAAACAACCCACGAGGGTCATCTTCGCGGTCCACTGGGTTTGAGGTGTAGGTCCAAGGTAAATAAATTTTTTAATTTAGTAAATTATTTATTTAAATTCAAAATATTAACTTTGAATTACAATTTATCTAACGTGAAGTAAACTGTGCAGATGAGCAGGGGAACGTTTCGACGAGGAGGCTAGACGTGGTCGGTGTGAACAACATGGACCGGACCCTGCGAGTTATAGTGTCGTGGAATGAGGGCATTGACCATCCCATCAACAATGGGGGCCATCTGCTCAACCGCTTCCTGAACGACCTGGGCGCAAATTGGATGCGGTTCCCCCTTCACTTTAAGACGTGGAGGCACGTTCCGAGGGGGCCGAAGGACCAGGCTTGGGAGAAGGTGGTTCAGGTAATTAAAATTATTTAATTAATATTTTTTGTAATTAATTCTATTTAATTAATATTTTTTAAATTATGTTTTTTGTAATTATTGATATTGAAATAATTTTTTTTCAGCTGCGGTTTGCCGTCTGGGCCAACCGGAAGAGGTACTCCCTCGTGAAGATGGGTGACGCCTGGAGGAACAGGAGGAACCGTCTCTTCCACAAGGTGAACAAGGACGGGACGATGCCTCTGGAGTAGTTGATCGAGAGTGTCCCGGACGGCGTGACACCGAACGACTGGGCGAGTTTCGTCCAGTTCAGGAGGAGCCCTGAGGGGCAGGTAATGTATTTATTAGATTCTTTATATATAATTTTGTAATTGTTAATTATTAAATTATAATTTCAATTTAATTTTATTGAATTTGAAATTTATTAAATTTAAATGTTTTTTATTTTTTTAATACATTTCATATTGTTTTTTTCCAGGAGCTTTCTCAGAGGAACACCAGGATCCGTGGCAGCAGACGATCCACCACACAACAGGATCGAAGACCTTTGTTGTGACCTATAGCGAGCTGGTAACTTTTCAAAATATCACTGACTTTTAGTTGGTTATTTCATAATACTAATTGAATTTTGTAATTATTTCAGGAGACAAAGGCACAGCAGGAGAACCGTCAGACGGACTATGGGGAGTTGTATGCCATCACACACAGACACAGTGATGGGACTGCGACGTCTCAGCAGGCAGAGGCGGCCATTGTAAGTAATTTTATTATTATAATTTTTATAAAACTAACTTAATAATAAAAAAATTCTAATTAGTAATTGTTTCATAAAATGGCAGGAGCGGATGCAGCAGTCGCAGGCTGAGCTACGACAGACCCAGCCTGAAGAGTCACAGAGGTCAGTGGACCTAACGGCTCCTTTGAAGGCAGGTCTGGCTCAGGCTGAGCACCCCGGACGCGTTCGGGGGATGGGGATAGGCACCAGACCTAGCATGGTCTACGGCAGGAGCGCCGCCTCTGAGGCTGGCAGCTCTAGAGGGGTCAGACGTCCGAGGGACGAGTCTATTGACCAACTGCGGTCAGATTTGGAGCAACAGATGTCACAACAGCAGCAGCAGCAGCAGATGCACCAGCTGCATCTGCAGCATATGTAGCAGATGCAGCTGCAGGCTGATATGATCTACGCTCAGCAGACGCAGTGGCATGATATCGCAACAACATGCTCGAGCGGTCATGGAGTCGCCTGTTCCCGGGCGAGCAGCATCTATAGGTTCCCCCTGTCCCTCGGTACGTCATCTAAAGTACTTCTCCTCCTCCTCCTGCTCCTCCTCCTGCTGATGATGATGGTGCGGTTCACTCTACGTAGCGGCCTGATCCAGCAGCACCTCAGGGAGCCCCACCTGAGGGAGCACCAGATGATCAGCCCCCAGCTACTTAGTTTAGGACATCTTTTTTTTTATTTGTTGTTGAAACATTTGTAAATATATATATATATATATATATATATATGAGTTTGTATTTCAGAACTTCAATTCTTATTGTATTTAATATAATTATATTTATATTATTAGATTGCGTTGTTGAATTTATGAATTAATTGCAACAATATTATTTATATTTCTAAATTAAAAAAAAAAGCATATATATATTTGTAGCGGTTTTTATTTAAAATCGCTACAAATATATATAATTGTAGCGGTTCTACAAGAAACACCGCTACAAATATATATAGTTGTAGCGGTTCTACAAGAAAAACCGCTACAACAATATATATATTTGTAGTGGTTCTACAATAGAAACCGCTACAAATATATATATGGTTGTAGCGGTTATACAATAAAAACCGCTATAAATACTCATCATTTGAATTTTGAAATTTGTCGCCTTTGTGCACATTTGTAGCGGTTATGTTATGTATAACCGCTATAAATTAAAAATTATTTTTAAATTTGCTGTCCAACGGCTTTAATGTTAGTAGCGGTTTTATACATATAACCGCTACAAATACTCAACATGTATATTTTGAATTTCCCACCAATGTCTAACGGCATGAAAATTAGTAGCGGTTTTTTATATATAACCGCTACTAATATTTTATAACTGTAGCGGTTAGTGTAGCGGTTTTAGAACCGCTACAAAATTATAAACTTTGGCATTTCAGAATATAAGGTTCTTGGCATTCGTCATTCTCTTCTCACTCATCTTCTTCTCTCTCACTTATTGCTATAAATAAATCATGGATCAGGTTGCCGCACAATTCTCCTGAATATTTGTACAGATTAAACAGTTTCTTGGATTTCGCATTTACTCACGCCAACTGTAACGGCAAGATCATTTGTCCGTGTCAGAAATGCAAGTTCAAGAAGTAGCATGCATGAAATGTTGTGAAGGAACATTTCATTGTGAAGCTTTTCCCTGAGGACTATACCTTCTGGGCAGTTCATGGTGAGAAGGCTGGCATTAGATATGACGATGCTCTTCCTCAAAGTTCTCAAGTAGGCGTTCAAGTATATGAAGATGATCCTGTGAATGATACTGTGTGTGATGCTTTTGGATTTCAAGGCGACAACTTCAACGAAGAAGTGCACGGCTCTGAGCCGGTTTTTATGAGGAATGAAGCAGCTTAGGATTTTTTCAGCTTGATGGATGAAGCAGATCGTCCTTTATATCAAGGTTGTCGCAAATATTCTAAATTATCTTTCTTGATCAAATTGTATCATATCAAGTGCTTGTGTGGGATCACAGATAAGGGAATGTCGATGTTGCTCGACTTATTACAAGATGCATTCCCCGAAGCCGAGATTCCCACAACATTCTACGAGGCCAAGAAGATTATCAACAGGTTGGGGTTGAATTATCAAAAGATTGATGCATGCCCAAATGATTGTATGCTGTATTGGGGAGACGATTCCAGCAGGGAGACGTGTAAGAGATGTCACACATCGAGGTACAAGACAATTCGGAAGGGGAAAAAGCAGAAGAAGAAACCTGCAAAGATTCTCAGGTAGTTCCCTTTGAAACCTCGTCTACAAAGATTATTTATGTCGTCTAAAACTGTGGAGCACATGAGGTGGCATGCCGTTGATAACAATGAAGACAGTAAATTAAGACATCCCCGAGATGCAGCTGCTTGGAAAACGTTTGACAAAGAATTTCCAGATTTTGCAACTGACCCCAGAAATGTTCGGCTTACTTTGGTGACCAACGGTTTCAATCCTTTCGGGAATCTTAGCACAAGTTACAGTATTTAGTCGGTAGTCTTAGTTCCCTACAACTTACCCCCTGGATGTGTATGAAACAAAGCTATTTCATTATGTCTATGATCATTCCAGGCAAAAAGGCACCGGGCAATGACATCGATGGTATCTCTAACCGCTTATTGCGGAATTGCTTGACCTGTGGAATGTCGGCTTGGAGATGTACGACGCTTACAACAAGACTTTGTTCAACTTACGTGCAGCCTTGATGTGGACGATTAGTGACTTTCCTGGCCTTGGCACATTATCTGGTTGGAATGTGCATACTGGGTCGATATGTCTAACTTGCAATTTTGACTCTGACGCCGTGCGCCTTCCCCACAGCTGAAAGTGGTGCTTCATGGGGCGTCGGAGGTTTCTCGATGGAACGCATAAGTTCAGATTGCAACGGAATTACTTCAATGGGAAACCAGAAAAAAGAGGACCTCCTCAGACTTTATCCAGTACAGATATCTTACAGCAGCTTGAGCATGTTGACTTCGAGTTTGGAAAAAGAGACGATTCAGCACAAACTCACCAAAAGATGCGCTGGTCTTCGGCGCCTCAGCAGTGGAAGAAGATAAGTATTTTATTCACTCTTCCATATTGGAGATCTAATTTACTTCACCACAGTCTTGATGTAATGCACATTGAAAAGAATGTTTGTGACAATGTGCTGTATACGCTGCTTAACGAACCCAACACGACAAAAGATCACCTTCAAGCGAGGAAAGATTTACGTGATATAGGAGTTCGTGAAGACACTTGGCCAGATGAGCATGACAGATTTCAACCGGCAAAGTTTACCCTCACAAAACCGAACAAGGAAGTCTTCCTCGCGACGTTGAAGAAATTAAAAGTTCCTGATGGGTATTCAAGCAACATTTCTCGATGTGTTGACTTGCAGGCTCGAAAGGTTGCTGGCCTGAAGAGTCATGACTCACATGTTCTTATGCAGCAGTTACTCCCTTTGGCTATAAAGAATACACTTCCTCCCGATATTTCCATCGTTTTGGTGGAACTTTGTTCTTTCTTTCGGAAGTTGTGTTCTAAGGTTTTGATCGTTGAGGAGCTCGATTAGCTACAGTCCAAAATTATTCTTACGCTTTGTCATTTGGAAATGATCTTTCCTCTGTCCTTTTTTACTGTGATGGTTCACCTTACAGTCCACCTCGTTCATGAAACAAAGCTCGTTGGACCAGTACAATATCATTGGATGTATCCGATTGAGAGGTACTCATTTTAAATATGTGCTTTAATTTATTATCCGTATTTAATGTTTACTAGTCATCCTTTTCATCATTTTATATCAATTTTCTCTTCTGTACTTCGTAGGTTCCTTGGGAAATTAAAATCTTACATGAGGAATAAGGCGTGGCCAGAAGGTTCTATAGCTGAAGGCTATATAGGGGATGAGGTGCTATATTTTTGCTCAAGGTACTTTGATGATCTTGAGACGGCTTTCAACCGCCCGCCTCGTGTTGACGATTGTCCTGAACCTGCGCCGACATCAGGAGAATTTATCCCTCGTGTTGGTAAACCAATTGGAGCAACTGAGAACTTCAAACTAATGGTAACTGAGAAGCTCCAAGCACATAGACATGTCTTGATTAATTGCACTCAAGTTGAACCTTTCATACGGTAAGAATTGTACACTCACATGTTATTCAATCTATATCTTTTGTAACATTTCTCACTTTCATTTCACTAACGCCTTTCCATTATTAATTGTAGGGAATTCAGAAGTCATGTTAAGCGTCAACTCAAGATCCGTACGCAGACATCCTCGGAAGTTGATAGGAGGGTCCACAGAGAATTCCCGAGCTGGTTTGCGAGCAGAATACTAAATGACCACAACCCACACTCACCATATTTCAGAGCTCTCGCAATCGGCCCTCTTGATCATGCAAAACGGTTTACAGCATACAATGTCAATGGTTTTAAGTTTTGCACGGTTTCACGGGATCAAGGATTGCAAACTCAGAATTCGGGTGTTTATGGCACATTTGGAACAAGGAGTTATGCGAGTAGCAGTGACGCCAACATGCAGTTCGGAGCCGTCCCTTACTATGGCAAGCTTCTTGATGTGGTCGAACTTAATTATCAAGACCGTTTCACCGTTACGCTGTTCAAGTGTTTGTGGGCAAATACCACCACTTCTCGGGGACTAACAACTGACGACTTAGGGATCACATCAGTCAATTTCTCACGGCCGATTCATACTGGTATTTCTCAGGATGATGAGCCGTATATTCTAGCTTCAAAGGCACATCAGGTTTATTATGTCGAGGATGAGAGGCACAGGGATTGGCACATGGTCGTTCATCTAAAGCCACGAGACCTTTACGACATGGGTGAAGGCGATAACATCGCCTACGAGAGTGAGCCATTTCAGCCAGCCAATTTTGAAAACTACTTCCCTGAAGGCGATGACAATTTACCTCTACTGCGGTGAGTTTTTTAAGTCCACGTCATTTAAATTAAATTTTTTAAATTTAATAAAACATCCATAACAATAATTTTTCTACATAATTTCTGTAGGGATGGCGATGATGAGTGATCAAATTCAAATTATGCTTTTCTCTTAAAAAAATTAAAAAATAAAATTTTAAAAAAATTAAAAAATAAAATAAAATAATATTTGTAGCTGTTATTAAACCGCTACAAAAGTAACAATAACCGCTACATATAGTACGTGGATCCCTATAAATACCCTTACCATAACTCATTTCAAACACTCCAATTTCTTTTCACCTTACCTTTCTTTCATTTTCTCTCATTTACAACTTCTTTTGTATGAGTAGAGGAGCTAAATAATACGATCACATATGGTAACAAGTTTTTTTTGTTTTTTTTACAATACATCTTTCCTTTATATAAAATTTATTCCCACCATTTTTTTTCTGATATATTAGAAATGTATCTCATTTTCATCTATTTTTCATACACAATTATATTATATTAGACAACATAATAATTCCTTATTACCTACATATCCTTAATAATATTATTAATATAATTTTTATACTAATCCAATTAAAGTAAATTTATCCTTTTAATTTATTAATAACCTAATTAAATTAGATAAACTAATAAAAAAAGAAACTAATTAATTTAATATTAAAAGAACAGAAACAAATGATTGTATATTTTAAAAAAATTAAATATTTGTAGTGATTATTAAACCGCTACTAACAAACGCGCGCATTTTTAAACTTCAATTCAATTTTTTGGCGCTAAATTTGAATTTCATGAAATTAGTAGCGGTTTTATAACCGCTACAAATTTCATAAAAATTCAAAATTAGTAGCGGTTTCTTAACCGCTACGAACTTGAAATTTTCAATTTTTTCTATTTATAGCCGTTATATAACCGCTACAAATATCTCTTAAAAAAAATTCGTTTATAGGGATTTTGTAGCGGGTTTTTGTAACCGCTACAAAATATGTAGCGGTTATGTTCCTTGCGTAGCGGTTTTGTAGAATCGCTACAAAATCGCTTGCAACATACGATTTAGTAGCGGTTTAGCTAAACACTACTAATGTTGTTTGTAGCGGTTAAAACCGCTACTAATACCCATTTTTAACCGCTACTAAATCACATTTTTTTTGTAGTGTATGGAGATGGATTTTCTTATAGTTGATAAAGAGCCTGCTGAAGTTAAACGTCTTCTCATAGAAGATGTTGTGAACCAGCATATTTCCACTGAGTTTGTGGAGTAGAGCCCGTGGAGCTAGATGCCTTATCATTTACTATCAAAAAAACAAAAGAATATCGAACATGTCTAACATTTATTAACTATGACTTAATCTCACAGATTAACATTTGTCTTCCGTGTCTGGCCATTGATCTAGAAGATCATAAATTATGATTATGTTAGTGTATTGATTCTGTGCGAAGGCATTAACTCTTTTTTTTTTATACATAAAGATGGAAACTCTAAAAAACTCAGCCTACATCAGTAGGAATACAATGATCCAGCTCTAAAACAGTTGTTAACTCAGGCATGGAATACAAAATAGGGTGAAACCCTGTTACACATGAAATTGCCTTTTTTGCAAGGAAGTCGGCAACCCTATTTGCGTTTCTTGGAACAAACCTCAATTCTATCGTACATTCTCGTTGCAACAAGGAACGAACTTCTGCTATTGTAATAGCGTTCGGATGATT
Source organism: Inga laurina (assembly GCA_963855925.1). Lineage (NCBI taxonomy): Eukaryota > Viridiplantae > Streptophyta > Magnoliopsida > Fabales > Fabaceae > Inga > Inga laurina. Next base: position 53,961,522 of record OY979710.1, read on the forward strand.
CTGGCAATTCTCACTATTGATCAGATCAATAACTTCTTTCGCATCGGATTCTATTATCACTCTACGCTTTCCTTGATCCCAAGCTATCTTCAATCCTAGAAGAATACCCCATATTTCAGCGGTAACATGATCACCCAACTCCAATCTGTGCATAAAAGCCATAATAAAATTTCCGTTAGCCTCTCGAATAACTCCTCCGCACCCTGCACCGGTTTTCCCTGAAAATGCTCAGTCAACGTTTACTTTAGTCTATCCTTCATTAGGTGGCATCCATGTGGCCCTTCTATCCGTAACTAATTTGCCTTGTAAGTTGATTCCGACTAGTTTTTTACTTGCCTTTTGAATGCAAGATATAATGGCATGGGCATGATTCTGTAGGCTCTCATTACTCTGATTCTTCTGCTCAAAAAGACGTTCATTTCTCCTTTTTCAGAATAACCAGCATAAATTTGCAAACCAGTCACCCCAATCCAAGCGTCGAATATTAATGTTCAACCACTCCTTGAGATTAAGCTCAAAGAAAAAACGATCTCTTGGCAAAGTTATCTTTTCCATCCACAAATGTTTAACTTCAGTGCAGTCCTGAAGTATATGCAGCACCATTTCTAGACCCTTCTTACACCAACCGCACACATCATCAGCACACATGCCTCTTCTATATCTCTCCATGTTGGTAAGAAGCTTGTTATGAGCAACGAGCCACATAAAAGTTTTACACCTTGGAATATTGTTCAGCTTCCAGATTTTCTGTCATAATACTTCCTGGTTCTCTTCTTCATTTGTAATAACTTTATATGCAGATTTCACCGTGAAATCTCCATTTCTTGTGTGTTTCCATCGAACAATCTGTCTCCCCTGCTTAACTTTGGAACCCTCCTGCACAAATCTCCATGCTGCCTTGATCCCTGCCTATGTATTCGATCCTATCCTCTGCATATCAATTTGAGGCATCAAATCATTTCCACATTTATATTTGCTTCTAATAATTCTTACCCATAAGTCATCCTTTTTCTTGATAAGATTCCATCCTAATTTGGCCATAAATGCATGATTCTGGGTTTTAACATGTCTCAATCCCAAGCCACCATTACCCTTTGACTTGCACACCATAAGCCTTCTCCATATCAATCTTAATTGCCATGTATCCACGTTTACCCTGCATAATCCTCATAGAGTGAACAACCTCCTGTGCGACGATAATATTGTCAGAACTGTGTCTGCCTGGGATAAAGCTGCATTGGTTAGGACTAATAATTTTTGGAAGGACGACCCTTATACGGTTAGCAATCACCTTAGTAAGAATCTTGAAGATAACATTACATAAACTGATAGGACGAAGATCCCTTAACTCTTCCGGAGATTCCTTTTTTGGTATAAGAACCAGAAAAGTATTATTTATGCTTGCAATTTCTTCTGGATACTCCCATAGTTTTTTAATAAACCCATAAACAGATGTACTAACGTGTTTCCATTGACTCTGATAAAAGAGTGCATTAAAACCATCTGGTCCCGGCGCTTTCAACGCTCCCATATTAAAAACCACCTCCTTAACTTCTTCATCCCGTATATCTTTACCTAATAGATAGAGGTCTTCATCTTCAATTCTTGGATATGTATTGTGGCAATTGATTTCCTCCCTTTGCATTCGTTCCTCTGTAAACAAAGTAGTAAAATAAGAAGAAACCATCTAGGGTTTGTTTTAATTTCCACACTTAGGCTTTTAGACATTGGAATAAGACTTTTTGCTAGTTTGGAATGATTCATTACTGACCCACTTAGAAATCTTGGGTTTCTTTGACTTAATAATCACTTCCCACTTGATTGCTTCCGAAGAATTAGAGATCCTTTTTGACATTTGTGAGACTAATAATACCATCAGTAACAGTTAATAATGTTGCTAATGCTAAGTCAGTTCCAAGAGCACTTTTATTCCGTCCTTGGTTTATATATAGTAATTATTCTTTCAATATTTTTAGAATATGGTAGCGATCAGACCTTGAAAATTTATTATTCTCTGCATTTTATGTTAAATGTTAAGCCGCTTTTGTATGCACTTAAAAAAAATTATAACATCCCATTCTCATAAAAGTTAAATATGTAATAACTGTTATGTATTTATAATCATCGTTTAGCAGTATTTTTTGTAATTAATTTCTAATATTTGTAGCTGCTGATATTAAAGTTGATAATTTAGCTTTTAACAATAATATCATTGAATTAGTAGTTTTAGATTTTCTATGGAGCTGCATATTGACTCCTTTTTAATACATGAACTAATAAAATAGCTAGACATTAAGACCCAAATTATGTAATACAGGGGCAAAGAATTTTCAATACTGTGAAAAAAAAACATCAAGGTGCAAGATCCAAGGGTTTCATTTACGAACCAGATCCCTTACAAGTTATGGAGTGGAAGGGATAGCAAGGAAAACGAAATGAACATAAATGTTTAATTTCTCTGAAATTTTCTAAATATATACCCTCGAATGTTGTTTATAATGAAACCTATATACAGTTAATTCATACAGACAAAATTGCCAGACTTTTTCAAGGAGCAGGATCATTATATTATATGATCAACTGCTCCAAGACTAGAAATATAAACTCGTGTTACAAGATGCACAACACACGCACACTGAGGGTGGTTTATGCTAACAGTCAGGTCGTGACTTGTGAGCCATTGGGTTGAAAAACTTGTCTGAGGCATTCCAAAGCACCATCATAGTTAAGGAAACCCATGAACCAAAATTCCTGATTGTCGGCAGAGACTAGCTGGATAAACTTTTCGGCTGGATTGAATCTGTTTGATGAAGGAATCACTGCTTTAAGCTGATGTAATGGGATTATTACCTACGCATCCATTACATTACAAGTCAGCAAATAATTTTTTCTTTTTAATTACAAGGGCAAGCACTAATATTATACTGAGTTACAAGAGGGATTGAACTAGTAACCTTCCACTTATAAGAGAATATACATACCACTAGGCTACAAAGACATTTATCAAGTCAGCAAATAATATATATCAGGCAAAAAAAACACAAAATAAGGTTGAAGAATGTTTTTGAACAATCAAATTGGACGAGAAAGCATGCATAATTCAGAGTGCCACATGAGAAGAAAATTATAAGAGATGCTGCTAATCACGAAGGATACTCTGAAATATTCATTTCTAATTGCTGAGTCTAGAGCGAACACACATGATGAAGTGATAAGATTTGTGATTATGGACAAGAAACTCAACACGAGGCTTTATTATAAGGCTCTTAATTACTTATTCGCGTAGTAAGCCACGTGTCAACAAATAAAGGCTGCTTATTTCTGTTTACTAGTCTGACCAAGTCTGAATCTTGTTATTTTTCAGCATTTTTATTGTTACTGTGCGAGCTATGCCCAAGCTTAGGAGTAGTGAAGTAAGTTTTGGTAACTTATCCCTGAAAATTTTATTATTTTAATTGAAATTAGTTCAGGTTGTTAAACTCCCATGTTTCGTGTCTGTTAGTTGATGGGTCAGACATTATAGGATTTCTGGTATTTATTATGTATTTGTCCATAAACATTTCGTTTGGCAGCATGTATCGCCATCTCCTATGTTGGCTATTAGTATTTTATGAGGTTCTTGCCTGGAGAGATTGGTGGATTTACTTTCAGCTCATTCCAAAATTTTCCTCCAAATAAGCCTCTCTTTGGTATTGATAGGAATATGTTAGGGGTGTCATTAGTTGGGCCTGATTGTTGGTCCATATTGGACCTGATTTCTATTGGTTTTGTATGGGCCCAGGAGGTTCTCTTGTACTGGAATTTGTTAGGTTGAGTAGGTAATAAACTGATCCTACCTTTCATGTTCAATTGGTCCATATTTTGCAGTCTCACATGGTACCAGAGCAAGTTAATCCTTCAAGCTTGTAGGTTCTATCATTGAGGCCCAATTGCCCCTGATTTTTCCCTGCTCCAATTCTTTACTCCAACGACATCACGGTTGTGGTTTTTCCAAAAAGTGAAATCTTGTTTTTCCGATCAGGGGAGTCAACGCACTGTGATTGTCTAGTCCCGCCAACACAGGATTTGGTATCCCCTCGTCGATCTTGTTCTGCGGTGAATTCCCGCATCGTTTGTTCTTGTTTCGCGGTTCTTCAGTTCTCTAGCGACCTTGCCTAAGAATTTCAGCTCCGATCTTGTTTCGCGGTGTATCCCTGCATCGATCTTATTTCGTGGTTTTCGGTTCTCTGACGACCCTTTCTCACAATTTCCAGCTCCCAAATCCGCCCGATCATATCGCCGTCGGTGGTTCTTGGTGAAGATCCGGCGACTCTTCTTCCTCCCCATTCAACCTGTCTTTCCTTTTCTGGTTTGTTGTTGTTACACCGGATATTTTCAGCTTCCATCTGCGATTGCCTCAAGAACCCTATGTCGCAATCTCGATTCAAGCACCTGTCGCCTCACGCTCTTTATCCTTTCGGTAGAGAGGTAAAATCCTAGGCTCATATCTTCCTTTTGTTGACCGTCGCTGTCCTTCTTGTGTTTCTCCTTTTCGATAGCCTTGCTTAGTTGCTTTCGTCACTCTGATCTGAAGAATATTGATGGGAACTGCAACTCCTGTCATCGATATTAACCACCCACTCTATTTACATCCCTCTGATCTCAAGCAACCACTCTAGTGCCACAACAACTCGCAGGCTCTCACGATTATATAGTCTGGAGTCAATCAATGCGACTTGCCTTGAGAGGATATACAAAATCGCCTTTATCGATGGGTTCTATCCACTAGAAAAGGGAACTAAATTTTCCTGAAATATGGGACAGATGCAATGCCGTAGTCTTATCTTAGCTTCTGAATTCGGTGGATCGAGAAATTGCTAATGGGGTCGTTTTTTCTAAGGATGCTTGCCAGGTGTGGCGAGATTTGGAACAAAGGTTTCAGAAAGTCGATGGGGCCAAAATTTTCTCCCTACACTGATCAATTTCATCTTTCACACAGGGAACGATGAGTGTCTTTATGTACTTTAATCAATTAAAAAGGCTGTGGGATGAATACACTCTCTTAGTCCCTCTTCCTACTTGCAAATGCACTGGCTCCACAGAATATGTGAAAATTGTCGAGCAGCAACGCCTTTTACAATTTCTGATGAGGTTAAATGACTCATATCAACAAGTACGATCCCATATACTTCTTATGTCTCCTCTACCTAGTGTCACCCAAGTGTATTCTATGGTGACTCGAGAAGAAGATCAATGTACTATATCTGTTTCGAGCCTTAGCACTCCTAAAGAAGCTGCCGCCATCTCTACTAGGGGCGCACGTCAAGGCCGAGGGAGAGGACGTGGTCTCTCCCAGGATCAATGCGCCCGCTGTAATCGTAAGGACACAAGCGTGAATCATACTATGAGTTAATAGGTATCCGGACAGAGGACGAGGAGCACGACATAAAAACCAAGTTCATCAGGCTCTAGATGATTCGCATTCGAATAATGCTTAATCATAACCATCCCTTACTTCACAACAATATGATCAAATTCTTCAACTTCTAATGACGCATTCAGAGGAGATCGCTGTTGGGACCATTAACTGCATTGAGGAAACCATATTAGGTTCAATAAGTGCTCTCCCTCAAACTTTATCTTACTCTAACTGGATTTTAGATTCTAGTGCGACTTATCATGTTGTGAGTAATCTCTGTGAAGCTATATTCTGGTCCTCTTAGAGAAATAAAAATTCCCAATGAAGAACGAATCATAATAACACACACTGGAACTGTGAAATTTTCTGATCTAATAGTGCTGCATGATATTTATTATTGCAAAGAGTGCTGCTATAACCCAATTTCCGTTTCAAAACTGGTTAAGCAACTTAGCTGTATTATTTCCTTTCATCTTGAGTTTTGTATTCTGCAGGAGATGTCAACTGGGAAATCTCAGATGATTGGTAAAACTTTTTATGGTCTTTACCTAATTGAACTAAACTCAAAGCTTGAATCTAATCTGAGTTTGCAGAATAATGAAAGGAAGAAACAACTCCCAGAATTATGGCATAATAGGCTCGGTCATGCACCACGATATTCTTGGACTTTTAGATATCATAAATAGGGAGAACATTGATTTTTTTATGCTTCCACTTGTGATGTATGCTCTCAAGCCAAGCAAACACGCTTACCTTTTTCTTCTTCTATATCACCTACTAGTTTACCATTTCAATTGTTACATATTGATGTTTGGGGCCTTATAAAGAGCCTACTCATTGTGGACACAAGTATTTTCTGACCATTGTCAATGATTTTACAAGATTTACTTGGGTTTTTCTTATGACAAATAAAAGTGATAGTGTGCAATGTCTCATGAATTTTGTCTCATATATTGATAATCAGTTTTCCCATAGCATAAAGAAAATTCGAACCAATAATGGCTTGGAATTTATTAATACTTAGATTCGAGATTTTCTTGATGTTAAAGGAATAATTCATGAGAAAACATATCCATACACTCCTCAACAAAATGGCATGGTCGAGAGAAAGCACATGCATTTATTAAATGTTTCCCGTTTTTCATCCTAAGGTTCCAATTAAGTTTTGGGGGGAGTGTTAAAACTGCTGCTTTTGTTATCAATAGAACACCTTCCAAAACTTTGAATTTCAAAACCCCTTATGAGATGCTTTACAATAAACAACCTGATTTGAGTTCTCTCATAGTTTTTAGGTGTCTAGCTTTTGCTACAAATCAAAGTAACTAAGATTCCATTAGTAAGGAACCAAGGGGGGTTAGTACTACTACTAAATTGACTCCTAACTATTTTTCATATGAAAGTGCACACGATCCCATATTTCTGATGCGGAACAGGGACTTGTTGATACGGGGAATGCTGAACCTGATTTACATGATGCTGGTCCAGGCAATGAAACAAATGTTGATGTTGATCAACATACTAACAATGTGTATAGACCTGATAGGGAGAGAAAATCTCCTTCTTGGCTAAACGACTACATATGTTTAAGCCATACATCACCAGAATAAAAAGGAAATCTAAGATGTAGACACCCCATGAATGAGTATATGACATATTCGCATATTTCTGAACCATATAAGGATTATTTGTTGTCTACTGATGTTGTTTATGAGCTTTGTATTTATCAGGAAGCAGCAAGCGATTCCCAGTGAAAGGATGCTATGGAAGAAGAGATGAAAGCTCTAGAGCAAAACCATGCTTGGGATATTATTGATCTTTCTAAAGATAAAGGGCCAATAGGTTGCAAGTAGGTTTACGAGGCTAAATATACCTCTGATGGTAAAGTTGATATGTATAAGGTAAGGTTAGTTGCCAAAAGATACAATCAACAGGAGGGGGTAGATTACTTTAAGACCTTTTCCCCTATTGTAAAAATGGTTATTATGCTATTGGTACTTACCCTTACTGCAATGCATGGTTGGCATCTATGCCAAATGGATGTCAATAATGCATTTCTTCAAAGAGATTTACATGAATAAATGTATATGCAAAAATTGCAAGGATTTGATCAACTTAGAACTAACAAGGTTTGCAGGTTGCCGTGATAAATATATATTTTTTAATTAAATAGATATAGATTTTAGAACATAATTGATTAAATTTATTAATATTTTATACCTGTTTAATTATTTTCTATATACTATCTTTTAATTAAGTTTAGGATAAAAAAAATTGATATAAAATCTATTCATATTTTATTTTATTGTGTAGGAGATATTATATGAAGAAAGAAATGAGAAAGTATTAAAAAAACGAAAATTGCAAAAACGGGCAAACGGCCATCCTATTATATGTCCAAATGTAAGGATGTGATTTGACCAAAAAAAAAGTGTAAGGATGTGATATACCACCAGGATGTGAGCTAGAAGAAAACAAAAGGATATTATTTTAGTGTATTAGAGATGTGGGCCCCGTGCAAGGAAAAGGACAAAATCAATTGTGATCGGATGGATGGAGGAGATTTGCACAATAAGATAATATATCTTTTTGAATGAGAAAAACAAAAGATATCATATTATTATGGTAGAATGGTGAATAAATATCTTTTGGGTAAATTAATTGTCAAATGTTATCTTGGAAAATCTGTTGCACTTGAATGAAAGATATTTTACACACAACGGAAGATATTTTACACAACGGAAGATTGTTTGCACGTTCATAAGAAAGATTTTTGCACACACGGAAGATTGTTTGCACACAACAGAAGATTATTTACACACACAAAAGATTGCTTACACGCTTGGTAGTATTCAGTAATTAATTTACCCAAAATATATTTTTGGGCAATTCTCCCTATTATATTATTTGGATAAAGAATGAAGATAAAGGTGGCCGAAAAAGAGTCCTACCATCTATTTAAAGAGGAGATCGACTCGCAACACAGAGACGAAGGCAGAATAAGAAAGGCATCACGACGGAGCAGCATTAAAAGTTGAAGAAGCAAGAGAGGCAACAGTGAAATTTAACAGATTTGATTTTTTCCCTTCTTCCTCTTTATTCTTTAAATATGAATTTCCTTGTTTCATTATGAATTTTATTTTAGCTATGAGTGGCTACTTTTCTTTTAGACCTAGAGAAAATATGAACTCACTAGTGAACTAGATTTTATTTCAATGATTTATTAGTTATGATTTATGTTAATTCTGGTTACTTAATCCCACTTTATTATGTTCATTTGATTATTAGCCACCATTAGATGTGAATTTGAGTATTAGGATTTACCTTGATAAAGGGAATTTTAATTAAGCTATGAGATTAAGTAGTATGTGATTAGATCACGATTTAATTTGCAATTAGGATAGACATATACCTAATAGCCTCATATAATTGTTGAATAGTGTGTTTGAATTATCTTGCCTCTTGAGTAATTAGGTTAGACATAACAGTTATACTTAAGAGAGGATTGTGAGTGGACTGACAGACACTTATAACTATTTATACTCGAGATTAACAAAATTAACATTTTAGATTAACTAATTAAATGGATTTAAGATTTGGGGAGCTAGTGGGGGATTAGTAACTCTAGGTTGTGTTTGATATTGATAGTTTTCCTTATTTAGTTTCCTTTAAATTTACTTATAACTGGATTCGTTTAACTTAAAAGAACTAGAGATTTTAATACTTAAAAATTGATTGATTGATTCTTCGTGGGATAATACTCTACTTATCATTTTATTACTTCGTATGACATGTATACTTGCGGAGGGCATCAAGTGTTTTGTGCCATTGCCGGTTTACAAGATTAAATATACCTCTGATGGTAAGGTTGATATGTATAAGGTAAGGTTAGTTCCCAAAAGATATAATCAACAAGATGGGGTAGATTACTGTGAGACCGTTTACTCTGTCGTGAAAATTGTTACTGTGCGATTGGTACTTATCCTTGCTGCAATGCATATTTGGTATCTATTCCAAGTGGATATCAATAATGCATTTCTTCAAGGAGATTTACATGAAGAAGTGTATATGCGAAAACCGCAAGGATTTGATCAACTTAGAACTAACAAGGTTTGCAAGTTGGTCAAGTCACCATATGGGCTTAAGAAAGCCTCACGCCAATGGAGTACCAACCTCACAGAAACCTTAATAAAGGGGGGTTTTGGAGTGCTTTGTAGATTCTGATTGGGCAGCTTGTCGAGAGACTCGAAGGTTCGTAACAGGGTATTCCATCAAATTTGGAGCTTCTCTCATTTGTTGGAAATCGAAGATACAACAAATTGTGTCCAAATCATCCGTAGAGGTGGGTTATCGTGCCTTAAGTTCAGCTACTTCTAAGGTCATTTGGTTGTCACATTTAGGGGTGGAAAAAAGCACAAAGAAGAAGAGAGTAGTTCACCAGAAAAAAGAAGAAGAAGAGAGTAAGAGGTGAAAGTGATTGTAATCTTGAAATTATTTGTACATAAGCTACATCAGTTTCTGATTCATTGGGTGCTGTAGAGTCATTATCTCTCTTGTAGCTTGCTATTGAAAAAGAAGAAGTTCAGAATTAGAATGGTCAACTAACTAACAGTGTTGAGTCTAGCAAAATGGTTAACCCTTTACAACATGTTAAACTAATATTTGAATCCTTATTGAGAGAAATATCCATATTTAATGTTCAATGATTTCTCAAACAGAATTACTTCTAATAGAAAATTCCATTGCTTAGCCAAAAAAGAGAAGAACGGTCAGCTTCAATGCTTTCGGGCTATCTACCACCTCAGCAATGACACCGATACAATCCATATGTTATCGTTACATTTTTCCTCTCTCCCTCTCTCTCTCTCTCTCCCAATTACACAGCACATGCATCAGTTAATTTTATGTGTGTTTGGGATAGCGGTAGGAAAAATGATTTATTATGATTTTTACTTATTAAAAATGATTTAATAGAAAAGTCAATTTTTGTAATGTGACTTATGTTTGGATGAGCGATTGAATAAGTGATTTTTCATTAGTCAAAACTTGTTTGAATCGGTGATTATATAAGTGCTTTTTGAAAAGTAAAAATTTGTTTGGATTGACAATTACATTAGTGCTTTTGTGTTAATTATAACAAAACAAGATATTTAAAATTAAAAATCAGTGGAGAAATTGAAGGGAATTTAGATATTCTTCAAATTTTTAGATAGATCACATATGCAATATCCAATACTAATATAGCAGTAGTAAGCCTCGGTAACTCCTAAACTAGCTTAGTGCTTGGAATCAGTAACATGAACCATAAATGTTGCTTAAGACCAATAGCAAAGCCTCAAATCAAATATGAAAAATGAAGAAACAGAGACCATACTAGCAAAGCCTCATATGAAAAATGACAGTAGCAGCTGACAATCAATAATATGAAGCAGAAATTGTGCTTAGGACCAACTTAAGCTTACCATAGATGAAGAAGAAGGCCTGTTCAAGTTGAATATCAGTTCGACAATATGGATTATGGCTTCTTCTGAAATAATGACAAGGCCAAAAAAATTCAGAATAATAAAAAGAAGCAACTAAAATACGTTACAATTAAAAATTCTTAGCTAATTAGTCAACAAAAAAAATGTGCATGAGCCCTAACAATAATTTCACAGACATGAAAAACTACATAAATAGAGGCTACAAGCAAACAAAACCAGTCAGATCAAGCATAAAATACATTTGAAGTTGAATGCCAGCTCTAAATGTTACCTCCAATTCTTAGATGAAGATGACGACCCTGTTGCGGTTGAAGCTCTGCTCGTACAATAAGCTAGATCCCAAATAAAGAAGAAGGGCCAGGCACAACTCGTGGTTGAAGCTAGATCGCAGATGAAGAAGAAGGGCTTGTTGAGCTAGAGCACAGATCGAAGAAGGCAGAGCACGCGTCTGTTGAAGCACAGATCTGAGACGGCTCAGCAAGCATGAAGATGGAGACGCCCTTTAGCTTCAACGAGTGGTCGCTGAGACTGCGATGAAGTCAACAACACAGACGGAGCCGGGAATCAGATCTATCACAGATAGAAGACGAAGCCAGGAGGGGGAAGATAATGGAGACGCCTAGAGAGGGAAGACAGACGACACAGGTTGAACGGCCAACCGACCATGTCCGCCGATGAGAGGGAGACGAAGACCAGCGAGAGTTTGATGAAGCAGAGCATGTGCAAAGATTCCCTTTGAGCCAGACGAAGACCATCTTTGGTGCAGGGAAAAGAGACAAAAAATTTAAAAGAGTTGGTGACAATTACTAGCTTGCTAACAGTAACAAAACTCGAAACACATTTGCAATGAGTTGGGTCCAGTGGCTTTTTCAACAAGGGATTATTTTCACCCAAAACCCAATTTAAAAAAGTCCAACCAAACACTCAAAAATTTGTCACCACTTTTATTTCGGGCTTATTTGGGTATAATAAGCCCAACTAAACATACACTTTGTTAACATAGAGAATGTGTAGTAAAATACAATACAATGATAATGTTACTTGTCATCTTAAATATAAGATTTAGTTAATTTTTTTAAAGATTAAGGAAGTTAAATAATTACTTAATTATTATATAATAGGAGTGGTTTATAAATCAAATAAATTAGTTTAGATAATAAATAATAAATATAAATACTTTAAATTAGCTTCTTTAATCTTTTTAAAAAGTCTGGTTCTATTTATAAGTCCTTTTTAACTAAATCTCACATACCAAAGAGAGGTAGTTAACTTAATGATTATGGAATGAATTTACAACTATGCCCTCATTTATAAATGAGTACTTTTCAACTTTTTCTTCTTTATCTATCTTTAAATTATTTATTCATTTGAATAATAAATAGGGGTAAAATTGTCACAATCTCATTTATTATATTGAAACTGGACTTATAAATAAGTTCAAATTTTTTAGATAAAAAAAACTTATAAATAAAACATTCTCGAAAATAAAATTTGCTGCAGCTTAGTCATGAGCTGTGTGGAGGGAAGCGGGAGGGGGAAGAACGTGGGTTATGGTTAGATGATGGGTGATGTATGCCAAGCAGCATCATCGAGATTAGTTTAACCTAATGTCTTAATCAAATTCAAAACCAAATGATTCCCATCACTTATTTGTCTTTTTTTTTAAGGTTTGTTTTTAATTTTCAGTCACGAGTTTTTAAAGGTTGAAACCACTGATCACTATCTTCATAGACCAAGGACCATGGCCCACGCTACATTTTATGTTTTGTCCCCGTGATTCTGATTTCATCCATTCCACTCTTACAATCCCTCTCAAAATCGCTCTATTTAATTGGGATTTGGGGCCTCTGATGTTAGTTTGGGGCTGCTTTATTTGCTGTGCCTTTATTTTGAGAAGTTGGTTACCATCTTTTTCTTTAAAAGAAAAGGATTTTCCTTTTTTTTATCGGGATCGTCAGATTAAGATCTCAACGGTCCAGATTTAATTTATTATTATAAAAAATTTTATAATAATACATTAAATCTAGACCGTTGAGATCTTAATCTGACGATCCCGATAAAGAAAAGGACAATCCTTTTCTTTTAAAGAAAAAGATGATAACCAACTTCCCAAAAATAAAGGCACAGCAGAGAAAGCAGCCTCAAAGCAAAGAAAAGGACGGGAACAGGGTCCCATTTTAGGGGCCTTCTCAAATATATTTTTTATGATTTTTTTTATCATTAGATTCTACACAAAATGAGTAAAATTTTGACATATCATAAGCAAAAAAATGGATCTATTTTCAATTTTTTATGATTTTTTAAATATTTTTCAGAAAAATAGTATATTTTTTTCCCGCTTTATGCATTTTTTTCTGAAAATTTTTTAAAAAATTATAAAAAATTGAAAATAATTTTTATAATAATATATTAAATCTGGACCGTTGAGATCTTAATCTGACGATCCCGATAAAGAAAAGGACAATCCTTTTCTTTTAAAGAAAAAGATGGTAACCAACTTCCCCAAAATAAAGGCACAGCAGAGAAAGCAGCCCCAAAGCAAAGAAAAGGACGGGAACAGGGTCCCATTTTAGGGGCCTTCTTAAATATATTTTTTATGATTTTTTTGATCATTAGATTCTACACAAAATGAGTGAAATTTTGACATATCATAAGCAAAAAATGGATCTATTTTCAATTTTTTATGATTTTTTAAATATTTTTCAGAAAAATAGTATATTTTTTTCCCACTTTATGCATTTTTTTCTGAAAAATATTTAAAAAATTATAAAAAATTGAAAATAAATCCATTTTTTGCCCATAATTTATCAAAATTGTACTTATTTTGTGTAGAATCTAATAATTCAAAAAGTCATAAAAAACATTTTTAGGATGGCACTAGTATAAAAAAGGTGATTTAGACCGGCACATTTAAACCGGTTGTTGTAAATGAGGTCTAAAAGAAATGCGCGGTGGCATTTACGTAATTATAAAGAGTTTGGGAGATCGGTTACTATAATAACCGGTCTTAAAAATACAATTTAGACCGGTTGTACACTAACCGGTCTTAAAATATTACTTTTTAAGACCGGTTATTATAATAACCGGTCTTAAAAAGTAATATTTTAAGACCGGTTGTTCACAACGGGTCTTAAAATTGGAGTTTTAAGACCGGTTGTGATACAACCGGTCTTAAAAGTGGAGTTTTAAGACCGGTTAAGCTACTTAACCGGTCTTAAAAACCTCCCCCAATTTTAACCCAGCTCCCGCGCGCCCTCTCCATTTCTGAAATTTTTCATCCCAATCATTTCTCTTCTCAGTGCTCAACTCCCCCCTTACCTGAACTAATTGGAACAATCGAATCCGGCCGGTCGCTGCTAATTGTTGTCGTTGTTGGGTCGCCGATTGTTGTCGCTGTTGGGTTGCCGATTGTTGTCGCTGTTGGGTCGCCGTCTTCGTTTGCTCCTGGTTTTCGAGCTCCGTCCGTCATTCACTGCTGCTGTTGGGTCGCCGTCTTGTTTGAGGTATGCTTCCTCGTCCTCGATCTACATTTTACCCCTAAAAAATACTTGCCACTGTACACCTGTTTTATTGACCCCCTATGGTTGATTCCGGACGAACGAAACTCAACTGTGAGTGAAGTCCCGTAACTTGTGATATAACTAGATCATAGAAATTTTTAGAAATGGAATTAAGAGGGGTTTTTAGGCATGAAGTTCATTGGTTCATTCGAGAGCCTTTTTCTGCACTGAGGAACTTCACTTTATGTCATGTTGAGAGTTGAGGAATATGTATATGTTGTGTCTTCTGTATATATCACATATAATATTTAACAACTAGGATTATTAATATCTTGATTGATATCTTGAGGCGTCATCATATCGATGTCAATGGTGATTGTGTCTTTGGTTGCAATGTTCCTGAGATTTTAGACTATTTATTCATTACTTGTCCTGTGGCTAAGGCAGTTTGGCTTGGAGGTCTAAATATTAGGCTCCAATTTGCCGCTTTCATTGCTTCCCAAAATTAGTTAAAAGAGGCCTTGATTCAACTACATCAAGATTACAATTATTTGATGCTTGCTGGCATTATATTGTCAAAGATCAGAGAAATAAGTCAGTTCCTTAAAGGGGCTTGGTACGCACTTTATCTCTAATCTAATCAAGGACTGTGACCATGCAATTGCCTTTGTTTCTTTGGCCTTTCCTTCTGATAATGAAAGCCCAAGACCTTAGAATTTTGTTTGTGAAGCAAACTATCATATTAACGCTCTTTCATGGGTATGGTGTATTGTTTTTCTGGAAAAATTCAAAGAAAAGGGCCAGAACTTTTGTAAGGTATGTATCGGATATTAGGGACAATTGTTGATTGCTATCAAATAGACGAAATCAACAATAGCAAATTAGTTTGGCCTTAGGTGCTTCAAAGATGCCTTATATTGGATCCTCAATTCTCCTTTCTTTTCCAACACTCCAAAGCAGTGACTCCAAGTTGTGTGTCTCAGGAAACTCTTCCTCCCTCCAAATGGAGTTATCATCCCATCATCAAATTGCATCTACATGTATCCATAGCATCTACGTGAATAAAGTCAAGTAGCCGGAGGGGACTTTGTGGTCACCGAATCCATAGCATCTTTTATCTCTTTCTCCACATTCATCAAATCTCTGCTCTTAATTTATCAATTAAATTAAATAAATAAATATATAGGAAAAAGCCAAACTCTTCATAAGCCCCACCATGGTCCATACTAATGCATGCCTTTTCTCTCTCACACCGCCTACCACTCCCTCACTATAAACTCTCACTCTCTCTCACTCCTTCTCCATTCCACATTTATTTGTTTACTTCTAGTTACACTATGTACTTGGGTGTAATGATTGCATGCTCTCATCATTCTCCTACCTTTTCCAGAGAAAAAGTACAAAACAAAAAAAAGGTGTTGGAATATATGGATCGTAGTTGGATACAAGCTAAACGGACGAGTGTTGAATATGATGTTGGGGTCAAGGGTTTTTTAGACTTTACAAAAAGAAATGCCGATGATGATAGTGGGATGTTTTATTGCCCTTGTGTAAAATGTTTGAATGAGAAGCGATTAAGTGCTGCAGATATATATACACATTTAATTTGTGAAGGGTTTTGTAAGACGTATGTAGTATGGGTATGGCATGGTGAACAATTAGAAATGTCAAGTGCATCTCAACAGGGGGAAGTGACTTGTGATGATAATGACACGGATATGGATGATCGAATAGAGGACATTATTCGTGATGTAGGAGAAGAGGCTTTTGAACAATCACATGCATATGGTAATATGTGCAGTGATGCTGAGAAGCCGTTGTACCCGGGGTGTAAAAAATACCAATTGCTGAATGCTGTATTGAAATTGGTAAGCTTGAAAGCACGGCATGGATGGAGCGACAAGAGTTTTTCAGAAACGCTTGAGGCTTTTAAAGATATGCTTCCTGATGATAATGTGTTGCCTTGTCGATACTATGATGCTAAGAAAATACTGTGTCCACTAGGGATTAAGTATAAAAAGATCCATGCTTGCCCTAATGATTGCATATTGTATAGAAAAGATCATGAAGAGAAGGAGCAATGTCCGATATGTGAAACTCCGAGGTATAAATCAAATAAGGGCTCTGCAAAAGTGTTGTGGTATCTTCCAATCATTCCAAGGTTCAAGCGCCTGTTTGCTAATGAAATTGATGCCAAAAATTTGAGATGGCATGCAGATGAGTGGATTTCTGATGGAAAGCTGCGACATCCAGCTGATTCTTCTCAATGGAAAAAAATCGATCAATTATTTCTTACCTTCGGTGAAGAACCTAGGAATCTCAGGCTTGGACTTAGCACAGATGGTATGAATCCTTATGGTAGCCTAAGCAGTATACATAGTTCATGGCCTGTTCTGTTGGTAATTTACAACTTATCTCCTTTGTTATGTATGAAATGAAAGTACATTATGTTGTCTATGTTGATTTCGGGACCAAAGAAACCCGAAAATGATATAGATGTTTACCTAGAATCCTTGATCGAAGACTTGAAAGAGTTGTGGGATAAAGGTGTCGATGTTTTTTATGCGAACAAGGAGACTTTTAATATGTGAGCAATGATATTTTGTACTATAAATGACTTCCCTGCATATGGGAACTTGTCAGGATATAGCGTTAAAGGCCACAAAGCTTGTCCGATATGTGAAGAAGGCACATGCTACCATCAACTTCAACATGGAAGAAAGATGGTTTACCTTGGGCATAGGCGATTTCTAAGACGAAGCCACCCTTATCGTAGATTAAAAAAAGCTTTTTTCGGTGGCCAAGAGTTTGAAGATGCTCCAGAGGCATTGACTGGGGAGAAAATTTATGAAAAGGTGAAAAAAATCAATACTATGTTTGGTAAGTCATCAAAGAGTAGAAATGAGAAAAATATATGGAAAAAAAGGTTCGTCTTCTTCGATCTTCCATATTGGCGCAATCTTGACGTCAGACACTGTATTTATTTCATGCATGTGGAGAAGAACGTATGTGATAGTATTGTTGAGACACTGCTCAACATACAGGGAAGTTCTAAGGATGGCGTGAAGGCAAGATTAGACTTGCAAGAAATGGGAATACGAGAAGATTTACATCCAAGGCCATACGGTAATAGAACATTTTGTCCTCCAGCTGCTCATACTTTGTCTAAGGTTGAGAAAAGAAGCTTTTGTGAGTATTTACATGGTGCTAAAGTTCCCTCAGGGTATTGTTC
The DNA here is from genome assembly GCA_963855925.1 of Inga laurina. Lineage (NCBI taxonomy): Eukaryota > Viridiplantae > Streptophyta > Magnoliopsida > Fabales > Fabaceae > Inga > Inga laurina. The sequence goes on from OY979710.1 coordinate 53,979,132, forward strand.
AAATTTTAAAAAGCTTGTATCGATGAAAGACTTGAAGTTAATAGGGCTAAAGTCTCATGATTGTCATGTCTTAATGCAACAACTACTCCCAGTAGCTATTCGAGGCATTGCCGAATATGATCTTCAACACATATTGACTAGACTTTGTTTCTTCTTCAATGCCATTTGTTGTAAAGTTGTTGACACAGAAAGATTGGAGGAATTGGAAAATGAAGGATACATTATCTTATGCCAGCTTGAGAAGCTTTTTCTTCCGTCCTTTTTTGATATCATGGCACACTTGGTTGTTCATCTAGTGAGGGAGATAAAGTTGTGTGGCCCTATCTATTTCCGGTGGATGGCCCTATCTATTTACGATTGGGATTGTCCAACTGTTCTTAATGTAAGTAGCTTCTGCAATTCAAAGTAAATATTTTAAAAGTTTCACCGTTTACCTTTTATTTATGTGCTTGCGTTATTGTAGGTACATGCATCATAGGTTGGTCTCCTCTGGCAAAAGCGAAAAATTTGGATTCTTATGCCCGCATCACATCTAAGAGAAAGGGACCACTGCTGCTACTAGACATACATACTTGTCACAGAGGCTTAGTGAAACTGGAACTGAGTGTTTATTGGCTCCATATGTGCATAGGTAAGAAACAAAGTGATATTTTATAATTTATATAATTTTTTATGTTTGCTTAATATTCTTCTGTTTTTTTCAGTGATCATTGGCAGTTGCTTCTTCTATGCAAGAGTAGTTACACTATCATCCTCTTATGTTCCCTCCACTTCAAACCAGAGAATGATTTGAAAAAGACCATGAATTCGTTAGTTTTCTTGCATTCTTACCTTTTGTATGCAAAGTTTATGGAATTTTTGTAAAACCAATAACATTTGTCATTGTGATGATCATAGGGCTATGCGGACATTCCTACACAGTGCTTGTGGTAAGCATGTTCGTGACTTAAAGGACCCTACATGGATCATGCCAAAGGTTAGTACATATGGATTTGTTTACAGAATGTAATAAGACATGCCTTTATATTTGTTTTAATGATATCATGTTTTTTCTTAGAGCTGTCGGCAACCAAAGGGGTCCAACTTATGTGGTTTTTATGTTTTGAGACATATTTACAATATTATCACTCTAGGCACGACTGATTTTACTCAAGAGGTAAATTTATATTTCAGAACTTTTGTTTTACTTTATTGTTTTTAAGTTACTAAGTCAATGTTTCGTCTGGTTTTGGTGTTACAGATGTTTGATCTTGCTGATCCCTTTCCTGAAGAAGATATTGATTTCATTCGCACATGTTGTGCTGAATTCATCCATGAGTTATTACAAAAATAGTGAGTTTTTGAATCCAATGTTCATTGTACATTATTGTAAAAATGTATCCATATTAGGTTAGATTATTATGTCCTTTGTGAAGCTTGAAGACCTTTTTGAGATGTTTCTAGCTGTATTTGGCATTTGTTAGTTTGTCCCTTTTTTTGTTTACAAGATGGATGTCAATGGATCAAATCGCATATAAGCACTATTTGATTATTATGTATTTCATAAGTATCTCCAAGTAATTAAGCTTTAAATGTTATAAACAGGGAAGCATGTTCTTGAGGCTTAAGTAATTCTAGAGCTAGTGAGGGGGTTGAAGGTATTGTGTATGCCCCCAATTTCTGTGTCCTATAGAACCGGCAATTAGAGGGACTTTTACATTATTCCTATTGGGTTTCAGTTTTATTGGACTTTTACCAAAGGGCATGTTCATTGCTTTTGTTTTACTGCTTTCATTTGGTCATTCTTACTGTCTAATTGCAAATGAATCATCAATATATGACTGTACTGCCTGGTGATTTTGAATTTTGAAATTGAAATGAGTGATTGTTATGTACTGCTGTTTAAAATTGGAGCATTCTGTGCGTGTACATATAATAAAAGGGACGTATTTAAAAAAAATGAAGCTTTAAGACCGGTTGTAGTCACAACCGGTCTTAAAAAGTACTTTAAGACCGGTTGTTCCCACAACCGGTCTTAAATGTCTAAGCTTTAAGACCGGTTGTGACACAACCGGTCTTAAAGGTGAGGCATTTAAGACCGGTTGTTCCCACAACCGGTCTTAAATGCCTCACCTTTAAGACCTGTTGTGACACAACCGGTCTTAAATGTGGAGTTTTTAGACCGGTTGTGGTTGACTTTTAAGACCGGTTGTAACAACCGGTCTAAAAAATAGCAGACTTTTTAGACCTGTTGTATCAAAACCTAATACAGAACCGGTCTAAAAAGTCATTTTTAACCGGTCTAAAAAGTCATTTTTCTACTAGTGTGGCCTCCAAAATAGGGGCACAATAGAAAAGGCAGCCCCAAAGAGACATCAGAGGCCCCAAATCCGTTTAATTGATCCATACTGGTTAATTTCGCGCCCAATGTTCTGTTCTTCTAAATTCATTTTGAAACTGTATTATATGAATCTTTCTTCTTCTTCTTTTGACTTTTTCTAACTGTATTGATTTATCAGCGTTTCATTGATTCATAGTAATTTTTTTTCCTGCGGTTTTCAAATTTATATTAAAATAAATACATATTTCCTAAAGGTTCTATTCAAATTTTAATATTGTTTTTGTATGTTTTTGAGAATATGATAGATGGGGATAAAAGCACAAAGAAGAAGAAAGTAAGAGGTGAAATTGATTGTAATCTTGAAATTATTTGCATATAAGCCAAATCAGTTTCTGACTCTGGAGGTGCTGTAGAGTCATTATCTCTGTTGTAGCTTGCATTGAAACAGAGGAAGCCTTTTTAGTTTAGAATTAGAATGGTCAGCTAACTTATAAGGGTTGAGTGGTTAATCTTTTATAATATGGTGAATCAAGATTTGAATCTCCGTTGAGAGAAATATACATATTTAGTATTTAACAATACCTCAAACAGAATTGCTTTCAATAAAAGATTCTATTGCTTAGCAAAAAAAAAAAAAAGGAAAGAAAGAAAGGTTACCTTCAATGCTTTCGGACTATCTGCTACCCCAACAATGATGCCTATACAATCCATATGTTATCGTTACATTTTTTTTTATCTCTCGCTCCCCCTCAATTACACAACACATGCGTCAGTCAATTTTGTTAACATAGAGAATGTGTAATATAATACTCTCTCTTATCCTTATTATAAGGTATCAACTAACAATTCTTACAAACTAATAAAAATAGTTAAAGTCATTAAATTTGTCCTAAAATTTAATTAATTTTCAATATTACCCCTACTAATTCCACTAAACTCTAATATCATATTAATTATCACTTCCACCCACTACCCTTATTAATTATGGGCATACGTGGAAAAAAATATTTAACGCTCTTTGGAAACAAGCAAGTGCCTTATAAAAATGATCAAATACACTTGTTAGGTGATATCTTATAATAAGGACCAGAGGGAGTAGGATGCAATGATAATGCTACTTTTTGTCTTTAATATAAGACATAATTAATTTTTTTAGAAATAAAGGAAGTTAAATAAGTTATTTAATCATTATATAATAGGAATAGTTTATAAACCAAACACATTAGTTTAGATAAAAAATAATAAATATAAATACTTTAAATTAAAATTTTTATATTTTTTAAATATCAAATATATTTTATATTTAAAACTGAAGGTATAAACCTAAACAATTGAAATAGCACACTCCACTAACAGTGGCCAAAGTTTAGTTTGACGAAGCAAGAGTCTTGATCCTGAATACATTAATTCCAATTTTCTGTCTCTCACATACTGGCTTCATGTCCTATGCAATCATAACGAATTTTATCAAGTTCCCAGAAAATCCCTCAGTTTCCTTTGAGGCGCTTTACTGTAAGGTATTCACTACTTTTCTTGTTATAAAGTTCAAATAACAAATTAGTGTTAACAACAACAAAAAAACTTAAAAATTAGTTACTATAAAACTTAAAAACAATAAATATGTATTTGTTTTCAACTACACTTTTATTTGTAAAGAAGATAAATGAGAGAGAGAATAAATACTATAAATACAATTAATAAGACGTAAAGTTGGAAAAAAAAATAAATGTTTAAACAAACCTAAAATGAAGCTTATTTTTTAAAACACATATATTCACAAATTTAAAATTTATATAAAGGACGGAGGAATTATGTTGGTCCCCGAGGAAATCTTTGTGCATGGCATTATTGCTAATTAATAGGCTACTTATCTAGATCATTCAATATTCACAACTATATTTAGTTTTTCACAGAAAATGTAATGTCTTGTTCGGGTGCTAAGACTGAACATAGAAAGTCAATAGATCACTTGGATTTAGTCTTTTCTACAAGAATTGAACGTCTGACTATGAGCTTTAGCACAAATGGCGCCTACCCCTTCCTTGAGGGAGAGATCGCAGGTTTGAGCCTATGTGAATGTGGGTGTGTGCGTGTTTGTGTGCTTGTTATTTAATCCTATCAAAAAAGAAGAATTGACCGGCTTAGAGTAGAACCAAAAGAAGTCCAGTTGGACCAATTCTGTAACACTAGAGAGAAGGTTATCAAGAAGAACATGTTTTTGAGTTTTTAAGGGCTTTACATGTTAGGGTTTGATCCTGTGAGTAAATTAAATCCGAAAACCTAATCCTACATGATTCAATTGAATATCTAGTTTAAATTTTCTATGTCTAGGCTCCTCTAGAGCACCAAAATAAATCTCAATCAAATATCTCTTGTTTCAGGATAATCAAGCATACAATTAAATCAACAGAAGTGATATCAAAGCAATTAACGAAACAAATTATCATCCACTAATTCATAATCAAACTAAATAACCCAAGACTAAGGGTTTAGCTACATAAACTGAACATTGTCATTATCAAAATAATAGCTAATCAAAGACAAAATAACAAAGAGAAAGAAAAAGGAGAAACAAAAATTCAATGCCGAATTTTCATCTGTACTATTGCTCTTTTGCATATCCAAACTCTAATCTCCCTCCATTAAAGCTTTTGTGTTGCTGTCACTAACCAAGGAAAATAAAACACCTCCCTCTATTTACTCTTAGCATATAAATAGGTATATATTGCCTCCTTGCGTGCGTCTTTACTATAATATCTTGATTTATTTTTTTTATCGATTATCTTATATTATAATATAGTTATATTATATTAATATTTTGTTCTCACTTGAATCTTATAATATCCCTTGCAAAATAAATTAAGATATGAGTATATTTTATATCAAAATATCCTTTTATCCTATAATTAATTAAATGATAGAAAAATATATAAAAGATAATTAAATAAGTATAAAATATTAATAATTTAATAAAATATATTTTAGAATCTACACTTATATAATTATAATATATATACTTATCAAACTCCCTCACACTTGAACATATACTTGTCTTCAAGCAAAAAAAAAAAAGGAAAATTTCATTATTCAAATAAGAAGAACTTTACTTATGAAATTTCTAAGAAGAGAGTAACACACCACCACACTTAGATCATGCTATTAAATTTTGTTTAATTTAATGTTCTATAGGAATGGATTACTTAGCCAATAACCTTAAACAATTGCAATCATCCATTAACATCTCTATGATTAAATGATTAGCAAGTAATAAGTGTAACGGTAAGATTAGTAAAGGAATATTAAGTTACTTAACTCCTCTAGAAAAAACTCAAATGTCTTAACCAAGCTTTTCATTTAAATTAATAAGGATCCTCAGGTAGAAAATTGATTCATTATATTATTTCCTTCCTCCTTTTTTTTCTATTTTTTTCATCTTGGGTTGTTGTAGGTCCCTTTTTAACGTGACCCTGTCATGGGTGATGCAGCACCGATTATTTAATTACTCCAACAAAGACCTCAAGAGGCTTTTAGCCCAACTCATGACCTTCTTTAACTTTACCGTTTGACTTGAGTGCCAACATTGGTAATGAAGTGCCCACAGTTATTAAGTTAAGTTTAAAGAAGCCATTGGGGTTGTGTTCCTTTTTTTTGCCTTTTTTTACCTAAGTCATTTCCCTAAATAGAAGCTTCGTTTAGCTAATAAGGGTCATCAGCAAATTTCTAAATAAATTGAATGGCAAAATATTCATAAACTAATAAGGATTAAAGGTCATTTTTTCCTTGGAAGTATTCACTGGGGGTCAATTTTGTCCCGGAAGTATTCCTTTAGAGCACCAAAATAATCTCAATAAGATGTTTCTTGTTTCAGGATAATCAAGTACACAATTAAATCAATAGATATAATATTAAAGCAATTAACGGAATAAATTATCATCTACTAATTCATAATCAAACTAAATAATCCAAGACTAAGGGTTTAGTTATATAAACTGAACATTGTCATGACCAAAATAATAGCTAATCAAAGACAAAATAATAAAGAGAAAGAAAAGGAGAAACAAAAATTCAATGCCGAATTTTCATCCGTTCTGTTACTCTTCTGCATACCCAAACTTTAATCTCCCTCTATTAAAGCTTTTGTGTTGCTGTCACCAACCAAGGAAAATATAACACCTCCCTCTATTTACTTTTAGCATATATATAGGTATATATTGCCCTTTTACGTACGTCTCTACCATAATATCTTGATTTATTTATTTTATTGATTATCTTATATTATAATATAGTTATACTATATTGATATTTTGTTTTCATTTAAATCTTATAATATCCCTTATAAAATAAATTAATATGTCAATAGATTTTATATTAAAATATCCTTTTTTCATATATTTAATTAAAATATAGAAAAATATATAAAAATAATTAAATAAATTTAAAATATTAATAAATTTAATTAAATATATCTCAAAATCTACACTTATTTAATCATAATATATACATTTATCAAACCCACATCCACAAACAAATATATTCTACAGATTAAGTATTGTTATTTCAAAATTCTTGGTTTCGGCCTTTCCTTCACAGAATATGATGGTCTCTTATTTTTTACTGAAGATGACATTTTTTATAAATTATTTTTTACATAAATTAAAATAAAATTATTTTCATATATTTATCTTATATATAATAAATCAGTATAAAAAATTTATTTTTATGTATTCCAACCATTATTCCAATTTCACGCATCCCAGAACACGAGAAACGTGGGAAGGATAAATGTTACAAGGAGTAAAAAGACGCCAAGTGAACAACACCGCTGGCAAACGTACTAACGTACAAGAAGGCAGGTGAAGATACAGAGATGATCTTGGTTTGGTGGTGGTTATTTATTGTTGATTGTACCTTGGGTCAGTGTCTTGTGGAAAAATGTCATCCCCCTCGTCAAAACCTCTATTCAAGAATCCTTTGAGCATTAATTTGGCGCTCTTTATTATTTTCATGAGGTTATAATACAAATAATGAATTATTCACGATACCAAAAAAATTATTTTTTGTTATGAATATTAAATATATGGATATATATTGACTCATATTATTCTTTCAGTTAACTTAATATAAAGAAAAAAAAATGACTTGACACAAAATAAAAGTAAAAGATGACAAGGACATAAAGACGATATAAAGTAACCATAGTCATGTAATCAAGGTTAAATATAACCATGGTCATACAACCAGTGTTAGATTTCTGCCTCTATATAAAGGGCTGTAATCGATTGTTTCAATTGAACTGAATGAGAACTTCTCTCTAACTTCTCTCTAGAAATTCTATCGATTTTCTCTGAATCCTATCAATCTTCTTTCTTATCACATATACTTTTATAACACGTTATCAGCACGAAGCTCTAAAAGAAGGTATGATCTTCTTATGGTTTCTTTAATGATTATATATACATTGTTCTATTTTATAGATCTGGGATAATTTGAGCCACTATATAGAATTAAAGAGATACTTTTACCGATTGTTATATAACATCGGGTTCCATGGCTAAGATTGGAAATAGTTATTGTTTTTATATATTATTTACAAGATCTTTTATATTATTATTATTGTTATTATGGCCAGAAGCCATACACATCTGATTCTTGAAATTATGACCAGAAGTCATAATGTTTTAATTTCTTATAATATGGCCAGAAGCCATATCAATTCTTATTATATAGCTAGAAGCTATATACATTTTTCATCTTATTATATGGCCAGAAGCTATATATATTTTTATCTTTTATCTTATTGTACGGCCAGAAGTCATGTACAACTTTTATCCTGAAGATAATAGTTAATTCCTCATCTTGAGATTAAATGGCCCGAAGTCATATATATTTTAATTTTCTTATCTTACCTTATGAATTATTTATTGTCTTTATGAATTTACAGTTATTATATTTCCAGTTATTATATTGTATATTTACATTTCATATTTTAATTATTTTCATTTATTTCTTTAATTAGTTTGAACAATGGAAAACCAGGCAAAACTTGAAATTGTGGCTCTTGATATTACCAGAAAAAATTATTTATCTTGGAAGTTGGATGCGGAAATTCATCTGAATGCCAAAAGTCTGGAAGACACGATTAAAGAAGGGAATAAGGCATCCAACCAAGATAAAGCCAGATCCATGATTTTTCTTCGCCACCATTTACATGGGGATTTAAAAACTGAATATTTAACAGTGATGAACCCACTTGTCCTTTGGAACAATTTGAAAGAAAGATATGATCACCAGAAGATGGTCATTCTTCCAAAAGCTCATTTTGATTGTATGCATTTACGCTTGCAAGATTTTAAATCTATGAGCGAATATAACTCAGCTATATTCAGAATAACTTCTAAATTGAAATTATGTGGAGAAAATGTTACTGATGATGATATGTTAGAAAAGACATTCTCCACATTTCATGCATCAAATTTGCTCCTGCAGCAGCAATATCGTGAAAAAGGTTTCAAGAAATATTCTGAGTTAATTTCTTGTCTCTTTGTGACTGAACAAAATAATGAGCTTTTGTTGAAAAATCATGAATCCCGTCCAACAGGCTCAACTCCATTCTCTGAAGTGAATGTAGTAACTAATGAATTTAATTGTGGTTGTGGACGTGGACATGGACGTGGACGTGGCCGTGGCTACAGCCGTGGGCATGGTCGTGCTCGATATCATGGAGGTTCAAATTCCTATAAGAAGTGGGAAAATATTGATAAAAACCAAAAAGGGGAAAGCAGTAGGCATAACAAATATGCTGATCATCCATGCTATCGATGTGGTGGAAAGGGCCATTGGTCTCATACCTGTCGTACACCAAGGCACCTAGTTGATCTTTACCAAGAATCAATTAAAAATATTGGTAAAAGATCAAATGTTGAAGTTAATCATGTTGATCAGGGCGAGAATTCTGAGTATGGCTATATAGATAATAACTATTTAGATGTTGCAGATTTCTTAATATAATTTGAACTGTTATATTTTATTTAAAGTTGTTTCTATTATATGTATTAATTTTATTTATGTTTTTATGAAGAATGAATCCTATTGGCATCAATCCTCAAGATTTATGTCTCGTTGATAGTGCAACAACCCACACCATACTCAGACATGATAAATATTTTTCTTCCTTGGTAATACGAGAAGCCAATGTTCAGACTATATCTGGTAGTATAAATTTAATTGAAGGCTCTGGAAGAGCTAATATTTTGTTACTTGAAGGAACAAAATTATGCATTTATAATGCATTTTAATCTACCAAGTCTAAAAGAAACTTACTGAGTTTCAAAGATATCCGTAGAAATAGATATCATTTAGAAACAACAACTAAAAATATCTTATCATCACAAATATAGTTGCTAATAGAAAATGCATATTAGAAAGTTTTCCTATTTTTTCTTCTGGTTTGTATTACACATGTATAAGCAAAATTGAAACACATGCTATTGAGAACCAGAAGTTCAATAATGCACACCAGAAGTTTGCCAATACAAACCAGCAGTTTAATAATGTAAACCAGAAGTTTACTAATGAATTTAATGTTTGGCATGACCAGTTAGGTCATCCCAGTTCAATCATGATGCGACAAATAATTGGGAATTCATGTGGACATACCCTGAAGTGTAAACAAATACCACAATCCCATGATTTCTCATGTGCTGCATGTTCCAAGGGAAAGTTAATTATTCGCCCCTCACCATGCAAAGTAGAAAGTGAGTCTCTCACATTTCTAGAACGGATACAGGGAGATATTTGTGGGTCAATACACCCATCATGCGGACCATTTAGGTACTATATGGTTTTAATTGATGCATCAACTAAATGGTCGCATGTTTGCTTATTATCTTCTCGCAACTTGGCGTTTGCGAGATTACTTGCTCATGATTATATTAAGAGCACATTACCCTGATTATTCTATCAAGAAAATACGTCTTGATAATGCTGGTGAATTTAAATCACAAGCTTTTAATGAATATTGTATGTCCCTTGGAATTGATGTTGAACATCCTGTAGCTTATGTTCATACGCAAAATGGACTTGCAGAATCATTGGTTAAAAGGTTGCAATTAATTGCAAGACATTTACTTATGAAATCTAATCTACAAATTTCTGCTAGGGGCAATGCCATTTTGCATGCAGCAATGTTAATTCTCATTAGGTCAACAAGTTATTTAAAGGTTTCCCCCTTACAAATGGTTTTTTTTGTCAGGAACCTAATATTTCCCATATAAGAAAGATGGGAATATATGTTGGGTATGAATCTCCATCAATTATAAAATGTTTAGAACCCTCTACAGGAGATTTATTTACGGCGCGATTTGCCGATTGTCATTTTGATGAATAATTTTTCCCAACATTAGGGGGAGAAAACAAGCAGCTGGATAAAGAAATTAATTGGAATGAATTATCATTGGCTCATTTTGATCCTCGTAAAAAACAATGTGAACTTGAAGTTCAAAAGATAATTCATTTACAGAATTTAGCTAATCAAATGCCAGAAGCATTTACTGACCCAAAGAAAGTGACAAAGTCACATATCCCAGCTGCTAATGCTCCTATTAAAATTGATGTCCCTGAAGGACAACCTGCTATGAATGAATCTAAAGCACGCTTGAAGCGTGGCAGGCCCATCGGTTCCAAAGATAAAAATTCTCGAAAAAGAAAATGAGTAAAGAATATAGATGGTCAAGTCGAGGATAATGAAGAAAAATTAGTAGCTCCAGAAGAGCCATCTCCTGAAGAGATATTATCTCCAGAAGAGAATGTTGTAGTCCCAGAAGAGACCCAGGTACCTGATATATGTGAAAAAAATGAGATCTCAATAAATTATGTTATGAATGGAATTCGATGGGATAAAAATGAAGTCAACGTTGATGACATCTTTGCTTATCATATAGCATATGATGTAATGAATGATAATGAGAATCATGAGCCAAAATCCATTAGTGAGAGCCAACAAAGAAAAGATTGGCCCCTATGGAAAGATGCCATTATGCAGAATTAAAATCATTGGCAAAACGAAAAGTATTTGGACATGTAGTCCTTACACCTGAAGATATAAAACCAGTTGGATGCAAATGGGTCTTTGTACGAAAAAGAAATGAAAAGGGCAAAATAACTAGATATAAGGCACATCTAGTAGTCCAAGATTTTACTCAAAGACCTGGCATTGATTTTGAAGAAACGTATTCACCAGTAGTGGATGCGACTACTTTTCGTTATTTAATTAGTCTAGCAGTAGATGTAGGACTTGATTTACATCTAATGGATGTTGTGACTGCCTATTTATATGGATTACTTGACAATGATATTTATATGAAAGTTCCTGAAGGACTTAAGATGCTAGAAGCATCCAATTCAAGTTCTCGAGAACAATACTCAGTTAAGTTAAATAAGTCCCTGTATGGCCTGAAGCAATTAGGGCGCATGTGGTATAATCGTCTTAATGAATATTTGTTGAAAGAATGATATAAAAATGATCCGATATGACCATGCATCTGTATGAAAAGATCTAATAGTGAATTTGCTATAATTGCTGTTTATGTTGATGATATCAACATCATTGGAACTCCTGAAGAGCTTCAAAAGGCAATTAATTGCTTGTAGAAAGAATTTGAAATGAAAGACTTGGGAAGAACAAAATTATGTCTTGGATTACAGATCGAGTACTTCAAGAAAGGGATCTTTGTATATCAATAAACTTATGTAAAGAAGGTCCTAGAGCGATTTTACATGGATAAATCTCATCCATTATGTACCCCAATGGTTGTAAGATCTTCAAAGGTGGATAAAGACTCATTCCGACCTTGAGAAATTAGTGAAGAAGGTGATGAAGAACTACTTGGTCCAGAAGTACCATATCTTAGTGCTATTGGAGCACTAATGTATCTTGCTAATCACACACGTCCTGATATATCATTTGCTGTTAATTTATTAGCAAGATATAGTTCTTCACCAACACGAAGGCATTGAAATGGAATAAAGCATATTCTTCGTTATCTCAGAGGTACTACAGACATGGGGTTATACTACTCAAATGTATCCAAGCATGAACTGGTTGGTTATGCAGATGCTGGATTTTTATCTGATCCACATGATGGTAAATCACAAACAGGCTATTTATTTATATGTGGAGGTGCAACTATTTCATGACGATCTATGAAACAGACTATATCAGCCACATCATCTAATTATGCAGAAATTCTAGCAATACATGAAGCAAGTCGAGAATGTATGTGGTTGAGGTCAGTGATACATCATATACGTACAACTTGTCATTTATCTTCCGGTAAAATGATCCCAACAATCCTATATGAAGATAATGTTGCATGTATCGCTCAACTTAAGGAAGGCTATATCAAGGGTGATAGAACAAAGCATATTTCACCAAAATTTTTCTTCACTCGTGATCTTCAAAAGGATGGTAAAATAGATATCCAGTAAATTAGTTCAAGTGAAAATCTAGCAGATTTATTCACCAAGTCACTCCCAGGTACAATCTTTGAAAAACTTGTTCATGATATTGGTCTTCGGAGATTCAAAGATTTCAACTGATATTATCAAGAGGGGGAGTCGATACACGTTGTACTCTTTTTTCCTTATCTAGGTTTTATCCCACTGGGTTTTCCTGGAAAGGTTTTTAATGAGGCAGCACTCGATGGTGTATCAATGAATGATGTACTCTTTTTTTTTACTAAGTTTTTATCCCACTGGGTTTTTCCCAGTTAAAGTTTTTAATGAGGCACATTCATAATGGACATCCAAGGGGGAGTGTTATGAATATTAAATATGTGGATGTCCATTGACTCATATTATTCTTCCAGTCAACTTGACATAAAGAAGAAAAGATGACTTGACACAAAGCAAAAGCAAAAGATGAAAAGGACATAAAGACGATATAAAGTAACCATGATTATGTAATCAGGGTTAAATATAACCATGGTAATGCAACCAGGGTTAGATTTCTGCCTCTATATAAAGGGCTGTAATCGATTGTTCCAATTGAACTAAATGAGAACTTCTCTTTAACTTCTCTCTAGAAATTCTATCGATTTTCTTTGAATCCTATCAATCTTCTCTCTTATCACATATACTTTTATAACACTTTTATTTATATTTTGTTTTTTTGTTTTTTGAATAAAAGTGAACACGTCCTTTCGCTAAAAGAAGTGGAGCATGGTCTTCCCAAGTTGTTCGCATGTACATCATCACTTCACGACCTCAAGCTGGCCTCTCAAAACGACAACCTTCTGACACCCAAATCTCAATCAAAGACTACTGAATTATTACTCCTTCTATATTCATTCACCCACAACTCCACAAGTTTTATTTTCTGTGATATTTGTTTTTCATCTTATAGTAATTACACATCTGATTTTGTACCAACGATCTCTTAAGCAATCTCATTTATACCACAAAAAAATAACATTTGCTAATATGAAAAGATTTATAATTTATTCTGATTGATATATTTACACTACTACAATAACATTAGCAACAAACATCAACAAAAAAGTCTTATATAATTAGATAGGATCGATTACATAATTTTTTTTAAGTTCAATCAAAAACCAAATTTTATAATCCAATGGATATATTTATATACAATAGAAAACATATAACAATTTACATCATTTATAAATTATAAGTAACATATATACATGCTCACAATACTATATTTTTATTTTTTTTTATAAATAACAATATAATTTTGCTTTGCCCAAAAACAATTGTCTTCTTAAAAAATGACGTAAGCAATGACTCTATGAATAGTCCAAAAAACAAAAAAGAATCTCACCATTAACTTTTGGAATATCCCACAAACTCAAGAGACATATACAATAACAAGTTAATAACACACTCCCTTCCCTCGTCCTCTCTTCTCACTACTCTGTCTTCTACTTTGTTCATGTGTCTGGCTTCTTCTTCATTCCTGCGTTATTCAAAGTACGGACATACCCAGCAAGGGGGCGCTGTCGAATGGTCAGTTACCAGAAGCAAAGGTTCCATTGTTGGAACCCGACCTCTCAGATGACCTTGCCCTAAAAAATGAACAAGACGGCGGCGGCGACTGTGAGGAAACCCTATCGCGAAGGTTATGGGTTGAATCAAAGAAGATTTGGCACATAGCCGGCCCCTCCATCTTCAGCCGTGTTGCCTCCTATTCCATGCTCGTCATCACGCAGGCCTTCGCCGGCCACCTCGGTGACCTCGAGCTCGCCGCTATCTCCATCGCCAACAACGTCGTCGTCGGCTTCGACTTCGGCCTCTTGGTATGTAACAGTAACGGTCTAAGTGTCAGCTGTGGCTTCTTAGTTGCCCCCTCAAATTTGAGTTACTGATCGTTAGATTCTAGATGAAACGAGTAACGTTTTAATATTATGGGTGAAAAATAAAGTTGTTCTCGAAAATTTAAGGCTTCAAGATTGTATCGCTTCTTATTAATTTAGAGTCTTGAATGCTTAAAAAATTGAAGATAATTCCGCTTTTTTGCTCATAAGCATGTAGAATTTAATAATTAAAAGAACGGCAAAAAATATTTAAGAACGGCCCAAAGTTGAGGGACAGCAGAGCGCAGCTAAGAAATCACAGCTGACACCCAATGAAAAACACTTTTGTTTCTCTAACCTGTCTCGTCTTAAATCACTGAGCGAATGCTTGTTTGATTGATGGATCAGTTGGGTATGGCGAGTGCGTTGGAAACGTTATGTGGGCAAGCGTACGGAGCGAAGAAGTACTACATGTTAGGGGTCTACATGCAGCGATCATGGATCGTGCTGTTCCTCTGCTGTGTGATGCTGTTACCGATCTATCTTTTTGCGACGCCGGTGTTGAAGGTGTTAGGTCAGCCGGAAGATGTGGCGGAGCTTTCTGGGACGGTGGCTATGTGGATGATACCACTTCACTTCAGCTTTGCATTTCAGTTTCCGTTACAACGGTTCTTGCAGAGCCAGCTGAAAATGGCGGCCATTGCTTGGGTTTCTCTGGCGGCTTTGATCGCTCACGTGTTTGTGAGCTGGTTGTTTGTATACCTTCTTCAGTTTGGAGTGATCGGAACAGCCGCGACCATAAACATATCATAGTGGATTCTAGTGTTCGGACTTTTTGGTTACACCGCGTGTGGTGGCTGTCCTGAAACTTGGAGTGGTTTCTCCGCTGAAGCTCTTTCTGGTCTCTGGGAGTTCGTCAAGCTCTCTGCTGCTTCGGGGCTCATGCTCTGGTACCTTTACTGTCTGTTTGGTGCGAGGGATCTAGAGGGGTGGGAAAATTTTTGTGAGTTGAATTTTAAAAGATCGAAGAAGTGGAAGTGGGGTAATAAAATTTTAATAAAGAGAATATATAAGATAAAAAAGTAAGAAAAATTAATTAAAAATTTTTAACCCCACTTCTCTAATTTTTTTAAATTCAATTCAAAAAAATTTCTCATTTCCCTCTCCTCCCCTCAGACCAAATAAGCCCTTAATGAATCACATATTTAATTAGTTTTTGAAAATATATAAATGAGTTAGATTTGATTTATGGGTTTTAATTAATCACAGCTTGGAGAACTGGTATTACCGAGTGCTGATATTGATGACTGGGAATCTTGAGAACGCGGAAATTGCTGTGGATGCTTTATCGATATGGTGATTAATTATCTAATACCCCGGCAAATTTTAGTTTTGTTTTTCAATTCATTAATATTCAATTATTTTTGTTGGTCAGAATTTTGTTTTTTTTTTCCCTTAAGGTTTTATTGAAACAGTTGTTGTGGGGACTGGTGTGTTGGGTGATGCACTGATGATGTTGTTTGTCTTGTTTTGTTTGGCAGCATGACGATCAATGGCTGGGAGCTCATGATTCCTCTAGCGTTCTTTGCTGCCACTGGGTAAGATGATAATGCACTACTATATATATTTAATAAATCTAGAAATCTAGTGCTTGTCTAATTTCTCTATACAAAATTCTCTGCACCATAATAATTAAACTAGGGCGATCGAGTCTCATCAAGCGGTTCTTTTAACGTATTAACCACGGAATCAAAAGGGTAAGTGATCCAGAAAGGTGTATGGTGACTTTTGATTTCAGAAAACGTTGTCAAACTCAAATTGGGCACAGAAACATATATAGAGCCAAATATTTGCATGTCATCAGCACATTAAGTAAATAATTGGTTATCAACTGAGGCACGTATAGTATCCAACAAAAATTCCTCGTGCTGCAAGATTATATTTTGCAGGCTCGTATTTTCTTAGTATTATGGTTATTTCTTTATGATGACGTGTTATTGGCCGCCCGATCTTTCAGTGTTCAAATCTAATTACCCACCTACTAGCATGCTCCTCTTTAATAATTTATTGTTTTATTTAATGTCACGATTACATGAAAATGACATATATACGGATGATATGTGACATTAATTAATCCAGTTGGGTGAATGAAGACTAATTACAGGATGGAGACAAAGTAATAATAATGATTCCGCAATTATACTTGTTTCTCCAGCTTTTCTTTATTCCGTGAGTAACAGGGACGTGTTGAAAGACTTGATTGGATTAATGTTGACAAAAACGGCCATTATCCCATCTAGTTTTTACAAGCCAAAATAATTGGGAAAAAGATTGATGAGTATAATGTGATTTATATTTGGAAGTTATATCTTTTATATATATATATATATATATATACACACACGCATGTTGGGTGTTTGGCAGGGTTCGGGTGGCGAACGAGCTTGGAGCGAGGAACGGGAAAGGAGCAAAATTTGCGACGAAAGTGGCGGTGGGGACTTCGGTGCTGATAGGGATAGTGTTTTGGGTGCTAGGTCAACAGACTCTCTCTCCTCTTGGCCTTCACCATCTTGCTCAATAGCGTCCAGCCAGTTCTCTCTGGTCTGACTTCTTCATTGATTATTATTATTTTTAATATAAGATATATTTATCTAATTTGATTAGATTAATTTAAAAATTTAGTTGAGTTAGTTAATATAATATATATTTTTTAAAATACTCTAGTTATTTTTTAACTTAAAACAGTATCAACAAAGAGAAATTAAAGAAATATTGATAAATATAAAAATTATATCTTATTTTTAGGATTAAAATAAATTCTAAAAAACGAATGAGGATTATATATATATATATATATATGCTCACCGGGCTCTTGAATTATTATTATTATTTGTTTTTTGATACTAAGGCTCTTCAATTATTACATGTATGGACAAATACGATAACGATAATTGTGATGTGTCACTGTGTGTACGCGTCCATGCATAAGCAGGAGTGGCAGTGGGGTCAGGGTGGCAGTCATACGTGGCGTACATAAACTTGGGTTGTTACTATCTCGTTGGTGTCCCTCTTGGATTCCTTATGGGCTGGTTCTTCCACGTTGGTGTCATGGTATTTTCCCTATTATCTCTATACATAATCCTTGCATTAATTTATTTCCATTCTTGATTTAACCTTAATTTGAATATATTAGCTTATTTTAAGTAATTTTGTACCGCATGTGGTAATAAATGTGACATAAATCCTTTTGTCTTGAAGCCCAAAAACACTTCTTTTGTTCTAAATAACTCTAGTATTTAAAACTTTAAAATGAACTAGTGACCGTTGTTTCGTGACGTCCTTGTTATTAAATCTTGCTAACATTACTAATTGAGTATTAATTATATATTGACATACACATCATTTAAGCTAGTATGCGTTTATTACGTTATGTCATGTGCATGAATGAGCTCATCTTGACCTCTTATAATTATTCATTTCACAAATTCTCCTTTGTTCTAAATTATGTATGTGTGTGTGTGTGTGTGTGTGTTCAACGTATTAGTTCAACGTATTAAACAATACATGCACGACGTCGACATATGCGATCAGAATTTAGTACAAGAATGACTAAGTTTAATGGCACAGACAGACGTAATTCAAATTTCAAAAGTCAAAAGAAAAGTTGAGTACGGCTGTTAATTTATACAAATTATATATGTTGTAGTGAGGTTAACTTGAGATATTAATTACTAATTAATAAGTTGTTCCAATATGTAATTGTGACTAATATATGGGTGATGTTCAAACCACAGGGGATATGGGCTGGCATGATTTTTGGCGGCACAGCATTTCAGACTGTGATATTGGCTTTGATCGTCATTCGCTGCGACTGGGACAAAGAGGTACTATTATATATATATATATTCAATTGGATATATATATATATCCAATTGAATTATCGTTGTTGTTATTATTCATTTAAGTTAAATTATTATATATTTGAGGTTGAATATGAATGAGTTTGATGTATTTGGATGGTAATACAAATGCAGGCGGAGAAAGCATACATACATGTAAGGAAATGGGAAAATCTAAAGCGTGAAGTGGCCTAAATATGTATATATTTGCTCATTTCTTAAGAAGAATATTGAAGGATATGAAAGATTCATTATTATTATTTGACGCAAAATGGCGGCGCCATATTCAAGTTTCTGGGAGCTAAAAAAAAAAAAGGAAAGAAGGAAAAAAGAGAAGAAACTTCGCAAGTATGTGATCATTCTAAGGATTAAATCACACCTAAGTGATAGAAAAAATGTCAAGAGCTGTATCTCTTTTAGGGTCTGTTTGATGTGAGGAATTTGGAGGGGAAGAAAAATTGAATTTTAATAAAGAGAAAATATAAAATAAAAGAGTGAGAAAAATTAATTAAAAATTTTTAACCCCATTTTTTTAATTTTTTTAAATTCAATTCAAAAATTTTTTTCCTCCGTCCACTTTCCCTCCCCTCTCCTCAGAACAAACACATCCTTAGGGTTCTACACTCAGCTTCAGATGTTTTATTGGTCAAAAACTGAATGTAAGTTATATAAAATTTGGCACAGTTGGTTAAGGTCTTGCCACCCCGATCACAAGGGAGTGTGTTCGAACCTTCTGATCGATAGGGAGACCTTATTGGTAGGCGATCTCGTAAGTCCCTTGTAAGCGCTCGAAGAGCCCTGGGGCCGTACCCTGACCTTGGTAAGGGATTGGTGCCGAACCTACCTAAACTTTTACGGTAGGGGACTGGTGCCGAACCTACCTAAACTTTTAAGTATAAAAAAAAAAAAAAAGTTCTCTATTGGCAAAAACAAAAAAATCACTCTCCAATTCTCAAAATCATAAGAAACCAATACGCATATATTTGGGTTTTGGGAAGGCTTCTGACCCTTGTTGGGCTCTTGAGAAGAAGCCCATAGGCCCAGAATTAGGCGGAGCTTTTCTGGTCCAGATAATCAACATTCGACTCAAATAATTACCAACCCATATGTGACCCGATGTTTTGTCTAGCCCTCATCCATCTATTTTGATTTTTATGGTAAGAAATGATTATCCGTATCATTTATGTTATTTTTTGAGTTACCATCATAAATAATTATTCTAACTTCTTTTTATAGATCATACTATTTATGCTAATAAATGTAGACTATTAAATTAAATATACATTATTTATAAAGTTTTGTCTTAACCATTATCGGACCACAATCACGGAAGGAAAATATGTGTCCTGAATAAGTTAATACAATAGTTCGCTTATAATGTAAATTGCATGATAAATTAGATTTTATATTAAGATTCAAAGATAGTTTATAATAAAAAGTGTGCAGAGGATTCTGATCCAAGAATGGAAGGATAAATTTTTGGATTAAGGAGCAAATTTACTAACGAAGCTTTGTCCGAAAAACGTGTGACACAAATATGGTTTAAAAGTGGCAAAAATACTAATGAACAAGTAAAAAGGGGCATCCAGCACAAAAACCGTTAAATCCGTATTAATGACGTTAAATTATAAGAGAAGAAAACCCTAATGGCGTTAGTACGGATTTAACGGTTTTTGTACTGGATGTCCCTTTTTAATTGTTCATTAGTATTTTTGCCCCTTTTAAAACATATTTGTGCCAGACACTCCTTGGACAAAACTTCATTAGTAAATTTACTCCTTAACCCTAAATTTAAAAAAAAAACAGAAATATTTAATCTCAACGTTAGAGCTAGAAAATCAGGCCGAGCCTATCAAAGACCGGGCTTAAGATTTAGGGCCTCTAAAAGGAGTCAAGCCTAAAAGGGTCAGTCCTGTAGGGCTGTAGCTTATCAAGGGTAGGGCTTAAGATTTAGACCCATTTAATTTTTTTTTAAAATAAGGCTAATTGCAATGGCTCTGGATGTGATTTAACCACTAACCAATTAACTTAACCCTCACTCGAGAAATGAAAAGATTAGATATTTTTACCCTTGAAGCTGAAGAAGAACCTATTTATAGTGATGTACAATCAAATGTCGTAGATGACAATGTTATTTATATTGTTTAGTGTTTAATTTATGATTATGACTTTTCCTACTAATTTATTTGATTGTGGTTTGTACTTGTGGTTGACTGATAGTTGTGTGTGGACATTTTGGTTTGGACTTAGGTTTTAGTATTTGTATTTTGTTAAATATGGATAATATTTGATGTTTTAATTTAGTTTTGATAATACTTATGTTTTAAATTAGGTATTTTAGTTTTCAAGCATATAGAAAGCAAAAAGATGTTAAATGGGTCCGAAGCCCGCGGGCTTTAACTAAATGAGCCAGGCCTAAAAAAATCTGTACTTTTTTGTATTAGGGCATAAACGGGCTTGCCAGTTTAAACCCGAGTCAATGAAGAGCCAGCCCTGCTACTCAACATAAACTCGTTTAGGTCCGAACCGGTGAAGGGCCGGCCTTGCTACTCAACATAAACATTACAACAACATTTACTCCTTATATAGTGACGCCCCTGCCAAAATAAATTTTCCATTTTCTTTTCTTAGAAATGTATGTCCTGTGCATTTCGTGACAGACAACACAAATGCACTAGGATTTGGTTTGACACAACTCAAGTCAAGTTTCTGTGTGAGCTTTTGAATATACTTTTTGGGCATGTAATTTGAACAGCTCAACCATTTCAAACCCAAATCCTAAATAAAGCTTTACTTGTTCTTCCCCTTTACTAGACACACATACACCAAGATCTTTTTTGTAAGTGAAAAGGAAGATTTCATTAATAAATCAATATTACAAAAGTAAAGCCGAAAGGTACATTACATAAGGAAATGGACTTCTAAAAGAGAAAGCTACTATGATCAATGACTAATTGCAATGGTATTTGACTGTGTGAGAGACTGTGGTATGAATATCAATTAAGATTTTGTCTATGTTGTATCTTTCATTCACAAAAATTTGGCGATTGCGAACTTCCCAAAGCTTCCAAATAGTGATGCAAAAACCAATCTTCCATGTATTCTGCAAATTTGGATTGTTTAGCTGCTTTATGAACCAATCAGAGATGTCTGTGAGGAAGAATTCTGCCCACATATCACTTGGTAGTATTTTTTTCCAAACAGAGCTGGCCAACGGGCATCCTTTGAAGACATGATTAATATATTCATCGAAGCCGGTGCATAAGGAGCATATTTGGTCCTGAGTTATCCCACGTCTGAAACGTTCAGCATTTGTCATCAATCTTCCTTTTAGAAATAACCAGAGAAAATTTCGTACCCTTTGAGCTATGGGCATTTTCCAAATTAGTTTCCATTTTTTGTGAGCAGTATCCCAGTTGAGAGATTCAATAGCTTCGTAGGCAGATTTCACAGTGAAATTTCCTGAGGATGTCGGTGTCCATATGCAGGATGGTAAATCATTATTCACAGAGACGCTGGTTCTGCGGATATCATTGTTTAAATCTGAGGGCAAAAGAGGTTTAAATAGATGATGTTGCCAATTACCATTCAGATCCAAGTAATCTTTGAGAGGTCTGTTTAAATCATTTGCATCGATAGGGGCAAAGGATAGGTGCTTTAGGGGCCCATGATCACCAATCCAGTAGTCTGACCAAAATCGAAGTCCTTCACCGTTTCCCACCTCCCATTTGATGAGAGGAAGAGCCTCATGAGAAATTTTAATTAAATTGTGCCAGAAGTGAGAGGAGTTTGAACCAGCAGAGGAGGGCATTGTAAAACCCTTGGTCATGCCATACTTACCTCTTAATACTCGGATCCACAGAGCATGAGGTTTGGAGAAAAGGTTGAAAATCAGTTTAAATAAAAAAGCTCTGTTCTGGGAGTCTATTTTCAAGAGTCCACATCCCCCGTTGTGTAACGGTTGACACATTTCAGCCCATTTAATCAGACTTATTCCTCTATTGTTTTCAGAATACCCCCAAATGAATTTTCTGATGAGCTTTTCAATAGCTTTGCAACAGGATGATGGAATCAAAGCACTCTGCATCGTATAAAGCGGTATGGATGAGAGAACTGACTTGGCCAGCGTGATGCGTCCAGCAAGAGAGAGTGTGAGACTTTTCCAACCAGCAAGTTTATAGACCATGCGTTCAAGGATGTATTGATAGGTAGTGGATGAGACTCTACCATTGATGAGAGGAACTCCTAGATATTTGCCTAAACTGTCAGTACGGCTATACCCCATGTGGTTACATATATCTCTTTGAGTTTGGGAATCCACATTCTTGGAGAAGTAGATTTTTGTTTTTGCCTGACTGATTTTGTGTCCTGAAGAAATACAAAACTGTTTCAAAATTCGCTTAATGACTTCTGCTTGTTCCTTTGTAGAGTGGCCAAATACCATGAGATCATCAGCAAAAAAGAGATGGGATAAGGAATTCCTTTGTGGCCCATCTTAATGGTTTTCCAATCTCTCATTTTGACTGCCGCTCTGATCGATTGTGAGAGACGTTCCATACAGAGTACAAAAATATATGGTGAAAGTGGGTCTCCTTGTCAGATGCCTCTTTGTGGTTTGAAAGGTGGAGAGGGAGTTCCATTCCATAATACTTGCATAGTGGTTGTTGTGATGCAGGTCATTATCAGTCGAATCATAGGGTCAGGGAAGCCAACATCATACAAAGTCTCTTCAATATAATCCCATCTTAAACGATCAAAAGCTTTCTCAAGGTCAATTTTTATAGCCATCCACCCACTTTTCCCTTGCTTTCTTCGCATGCTGTGTA